>WBMW01004838.1:654232-808620 GCA_013396635.1 Penelope pileata | reverse complement strand
CTCTTGAGGTCCCTTCCAACCCCTGCAATTCTGTGATTCTGTGATTCTGTGATTTAAATTGTGCAGGAAGTGGAAGAGCAAAATGTTTACAAGTACATTTAGAAAGTCTAGGATGCTTAAAAATATAGGAATTCCTAATCTCACTGGAAGAGAAATCGGAATCTTATCATCTATGTCTCGCTGTAGAGCAGCATTATTTTTCTTTGCTGTTTCAAAGTATCTGTATGGTTTTCCCTCAAACACAGAAATGGTAGTATTCTTTTTCCAGAAATACCTTGATTAGGTTAAAAATCAGAACAAACAAGAATAAGCTTTCTTCACTGTATTTGGAGAACTGAAAACTGAAAGGTCCTGAAATTAAGGTGACCACTCTGCAGGCATGTTGCTTGAAGTGTCTTTCAGCATTTTCTCCCCAAACTGATACTTATTGACATGTCGTAAAGAGCATTCTGTTACACAGCCCCTGGCCTGTATCTCTCTTTGACACATGAAGCAACCTGGACTAGGGTCCAAATTTAGAAGTTTCATCGTCTTGGAGGCTGATTGGGGCTGGCATTAAGTTTTATTTTTGATGAGCCAACTTCAAATGGCATCATCTTCATCATTCCTAATCCATCAGTTGATATGTTACATCACATTAAAAATGCTTTGGAAATGGTTTGCCATTTGTAAGTGGATTTAGAGTGCAGCTGTTTGCTTATTTATAAAGATATTCATCAGGGCTAGTAAGTCGAAATGTATTAGGTGTGGCAAGGAGGAGTGTTGCCATGTGCAGATCCTCATTCTTCAATGCTGGTTTGTTTGTGAGGGTAAGTACTTAAGCGTTATGTATTCATTATCTTAATGCTGGTGCATGCATGACTGATAGGAGTAATACACAACTGCATTGTCAAAAGCCAGGACGTAGTTGGAGACCTTACTGATCAGAAACCTAGCGTAAATGCCAGCTTCCTCTAAAGAGAAACTTTATCTTGTCCTGAACCCTACTTGTACAGGTAACGAAGCAATGTGAGGTTTGAGTCCTGTTGAACGATTGAAGAAATGCTGGGGTCTTTGTTGAAATCACACATGTGACTTCTGTCCTCCATGCCATGCTGAGAAATGCAGTAAAGTGCTTTTAAAGGAGCATAGCTCCATTTTTCTTTGTTCCATACACTACACGTTACCAAATTTGATTTTATTCTTATTATGAGCTGTCCTGATGTGAGTAGGAGTAAAGTTCATGCCAGATGGTAATGTCACTTTGATTCCTTTCCGCCGCCTTCTTTGTAATGCAGGATCAGTCAGATATGGTGATAAACCACTGGTAATTATTATTATTATTTTTTTAACTTCTGCATGATGACACAATAGTCATTTTTTTAGTGCACTTACTTAAAGAAAGAACTTTTCCTTGCAGTACACTGAAACATAGCGACTTGCTAAATGTTTACATGAAAGTTCTCTTCTGGTAGTGATAATAACTGATCATGTCAAGTTCAATGAAACAGTATATTTTCTCTTAGTCTGCACCAGCAGAATAAATGTACGAAATGGTGAAATCTTTGATGGGCCAGTTTTTTTTTTTTCCAAGATTGCTATATTTTTTCCCATTTGTTCAGATATGTGCTTCTGAAGAACTGCCATCAAAAAGGAGGAATTGTACATAATCATTTTATTTATGCTTTGACTCCCCTGGCTAGAAATGTAGTAATGTTTCTAATCTAAGACTCGTACTTAACACAGTTTGGTGATCACAATGGTGAAGTTGGTCTACCAGCTTTGAACTGCTTATTTTGACATAGTGATATCTGTGAATGGAATAAACAGTAATGCAACCGTAACGTATCTTTTTTTCTCAATATCACCCTGCCCACACTTGTGTTGGAATTGACAGACGTTGACAAATCCTTTATGGAGAGCACTGCAGCGAGGCCTAGCACCTGACTGGAGGGCGGCCATTTTATTACTGCAGCCTGTATGTGAGTAACTCCTCGAGGGCCGTGCTCCCACAGCCCGTGGGACCTGACATCGATTGACACCGCTGCCTGAAGTGGCCCTGCCCTGATCCGTGTACCAGCACATCTCTCAATGCAACAATTGTTACTGAGCTGAATTTGCGACTTCTAACATCCCTTAGTTTCCTCCCTTCTCCAGAGTTCATTGGCAATAGTCTCTTCAGTCCATAGTAAAAAGAGAAAAAGCAAATAGCTGCCTGTAGTGGGCAGCTCAGAAGGGGAACCCAGCATGGCCATGCCAGAAGGCCATGAGGCAGCCTGAGTCTGCCCATTGGCTGCTGAGGGAGCTTGGGACAAACCTGCTGGCCTGGACTAAAGCTGGCTTTTGGGAATACCTCCTGGCTTTCAAAACCAGATGGAAGATGGCTGATCTGCCCTGCTGACAGTAAATTAGTTATAGGGTGGGTGTCATCTGCTTCTACCAGCCAGTGCAAAAGTAATGCCAGTAGGAAGAAGGGGGTTTAATCTTTCAGGTGAGCACTTGAATAAAGAGTATGCCATTTAGCAATGTAATGCATAGTTTTGTCAAGCTGTGGCCTTTTGGTTAGTAAAGGCATTTTTGTTAGGGTGATGAATAATGGTTTTAGTCAGTATTTCTCTTTTCTGCTTCATAATTTGCATTTTTCTGCAGTACACTAAGGAGATTAACTTGAGAGGTGTTTTCTCAATCTGCCAGCCAAGCCTCCTCCTGACTATCAATACAGAGTTACATACGACTGATGGTTTGTATTTTATTTTATTTGAAATTCCCTCTGTCCACTTGGCTGCTAATTTCTGTGCTGTACTCAGGCTCCTTCTGCATGCATTGTGTCTGTAAAACGTACCAGAAATTAGTCAACTCATTGTGGCCAGCATTTGTAGGCTACCAGAGGTTCATTTGTTCTTTTTATAAGCATTTCACACACCGAAGAAGTTGAACTGCAATTAAAACAACTTCTGTGCACGTCTGTGGGTTCTTAAGGTTACACACTGTGTGTGGCATCTCTTGAATAAGAGCGAGTTATGTTGGCGGGCTCAATGTGCAGAAAGTCTCAATGTGTGTTTTTATTTCCTCTGTGTGTTATGGATTGAACATGGAAGGTGGATGAGGAGAGGTAGGAAAGGGCACTGGAAACACTTTCACAATTAGCTCTCCCTACCCTACAGAAGAGCTATGTAGCTGTAAGGATTTTCAACAAAATCCTCTGCCATATAAAACTGTCCTGTGTCTTGGTGAGATAAGCAGACCTCTAAAGATGTGACTTAGTGAGAGTGTTTTATTGGTCTCTTTGAAAGCATTTAGAATTGCCAATATGTATCTGCCTGGGATTTCCTGGACAGAAATGCACGGGGATGTACAGGAAATCAGAAATCTTCGACTCGCAGTAGATGTGGTGGAAAGCAGCGTCTGCATGAAAAGTAAGTCTGGCACATCCCAAATAAAGAGGATCAGCTGCCCATGTGCTTTGTAATTTGGAAACCCCAGAGCAAGACTGTGGATCCTTCAATGCCCTGTCAGCAAAATTCCTGTATGCAGACAGGTGTCGTGTTTGGGAAAACACAGGAAAATGCTATTCTTTATACAAATAAACTGTACTGTAGATGAATCAGATGTTGGCAGCTTCAGGTCTCATTAAACTACCAGTATCTTTTTGGAAGTTACTTTGATTACAGCTTTCATAAAATGTGTGGTTTTTTGGGCGGGAATTTCTTTTAAGTAATTGATTTAATTTAAAAAAAGTGTTGAAGTTGTGATTAATGCCATTGCATATTATAGTTGCTGGGTTATAATTTACATATACTATATCGTGTCCTTTGTTCTGCATGATGACTTCCAAAGTACCTGCCAGAAAAAAAAAGATCTATTTCCTTTATAAATTAGTATTTTCCTGTAGCTAATTATATTACTGAAGATATAGTTCAGAAATAAATCTTACTTGAATATCTCTTGTCTTGTGATGATGATATATCTCAGTGTTTAGTGAACAGAATTTGTATAAAATCGCAGTCTTTACATTTGTTTTCCATGGTGCAGGCTTAGCAGGTAAGATTTGCACTGGCATCAATAAAACTTCATTTTCTGTTTTTGTTGAGAGAGTCATTGATGCAAAACTGTCATGTTTTTGTTCTAGTTATTCTCCAACATTAAAGATGGTGAAAGCTTCCAGTTGTTTGAGCAAGGTCATCGCACCGCACACAAGCAAGAGTGTCACACCATGGAGGCAGTGAGGCTGGTGGAGTTCAACCTGAAGCAAGTGCTCACGAAGCTCATGACTCACATCTTTGGTGATGGTAAGTTCTTGCACCTTTTTTCCTGGTCTGCTGATGACTGTAGGCATCCATACTTTTGGGAAAGATTTTGCTACATAATGAAAACAAGAGACTTAGGGGTGATGTTGATGGCTGGTATTCTGAAACAGCCATTTTTTCTTTTTAATGATAGTTGTTGCAATTTTATGAGTCTTCATTCATATTCTTTATTTAAGTTTTCGTCTTAATTTTCATCAGAGTTCCTTCCAAATGTCTGTTAATGTCAGAGTATCTGGGCATTGGTTGGCCTTTCAGCTGTAGTCTGTATTTTATATGTTCTTTAATACTATTGTATGTACACCTTATAAAGTTATTGAACACACAGCCCAACAGACCACACACGCTCATCTCTTGTTTTTTCTGAATACTGGTACACTCAACACTGTGAGCCAAATGTTAGCGAAGAGATTTCGGTTATGCCAGCGTGTAAAGGTAACATAATGAGCATGAGTACAGGTTCAATCTGTATTCATGACACGTGACTGATCCAGCTACAAGCTCTTATCTGACAACATGGAGCTTGACAGGAGAAGGTGTACATATGTGCATGTGCTGCTTTGCTACGTATGACCACAAAGTGATCTGAGCGCTTCCCTCACACGAATAAATAAAACTTTGCAGTTGAGGAGAGACAGTGTAAGCTGAAAAATAATTGTTTGGTTCTAAGCATGGACTGAGGAAGGGTAATGAATGTCAGAGTATAAGAATGAAATATCCTCTCCTCAGAAATACTTGATTTTGGTTTCAGTAGCTGCTGAATTTATAAATGGCCTGAGTTAAAATTGCTGCCCTAATGCTATTTCCTGGCAAAGAGGCTGCTCTTCTGAACTGATTCATTTTTCTGTTGAGGAAATACTGAATAGTGTTAGAATGCATGGGAAATGCTGGCTACTTTCAAAGCTCTTTTAAGATGCCCGCTGAATTTAGAGCAGTAGTTCCAAGAATGGATTGATGATGGTAGCAAGTCCTGTCTGTGACTCTTTGAATATTCTTATGATATCCTAAAGTACAATTTACAGCAAGGGAAACTTTTATCAGTTTTTGTTTAATCCCACCTGCACAGAAATTTTTTAGTCTCACAAGCTCTGTTTTTCTTGTGCTTATATTTTGCTTAACAGCAGCCTTTTGAAGCATGCAAAATGAGGATCAAAGTGAGTAAGAGGAAGAACAGTATTTTAAGATGAACCTCAGATGCTGAAGATGTTGTTGAAGTGGCAATTTTTAGGCATTATTAGTGATATCCAAAACTGCAGTGATATGTTTCTCTAGCTGTTGACAGATGCTGCACTTAAAGCTTCATTCTGCTGAATATTACTTATTTTGTACCGTCCACATAATAGCTAGAAAGACATTAAAAAAAAATGTTAAATGATTGTAAACTTACAGACTGAAAGTAGGTGACTTCCTCTTACTGTAGGGATTTTCTGTTTCTATACCCAAAATATTTTTCCTGGAACACAAAGGCAAGATGCATAGATAGTGATTTAAATATGATTCTGTCTCTTTTTCCCTCCATTCATGTAAATGTGAAGCTCTCTCTCCTTCCCTTTCTTGATTTTGTAAGCTATTGATAAAAAAAAAAAAAGGAGAGTCAAAGAAGCAAGCTTCTATGTTCTAGGTACTAGACATAGAAGATGGGTTCAGTGCAAGTTATCTGAGACGTGTAATTAAATTTGCCTTTTGACAGCTGTCATCTTTAAATTTTCATTTGATTTTTTACTATACAGAATATTTTAAATTAATTTTATGTTTCTTCACTCTGTGATACATCCTACCATGTCCCACTGACATGTATATATCTGATTTGTATGATTGGCTCCTAACTCAACCACCCCTCTACTATTAATGGTTTGCCATTTCTTTGTAACCACTTCTTGATGTAGAGGCTTGGAGGCTAACTTTACCTGTGAAAAACAAAGTAAAAAGGAAGTGAGTGTCTCAGCCTTTTTTTATTGTACCTCTGCTTGCTACTGACTTATGTACAGATGCTTCCTTGTTGGAAGCAAAGTCCTCCTTTTTGGAGGAGCGTTATTTAGGGGGTAGATTGGTGACATCAATTGTGTGAGCCAAAACTCTTGTGAAAACTTTGTGTATGTCTATTGGTAAAACCTATAAGTCTTTGCTTGAGATTGCAAAGAACATGTCTGAAGCAATTTTGCTTCTTCATTTGCAAAACACTGTCTCTCTAATTCCATAGAGCCTGAAACAAAATTTTACATGTTGGGATATAAAGGTAGAGAAAAGCCTGGCTTGTGAAACATTGGGTAAATGTTCCTGTTCATGTATTGCTCGTTTGGATCTTCAGGAAGTGCATACTTGAGGCACCACTCATTTTCTCCTCTGCTCAGCTCTGCTGAGAAAATGCCAATGGGGAGGTGGAAGGGCTCTTGAGTATGGCAGCCACAGCAGGCTTGAGCACAGGGTACCGTGGTTCATGGGGCACTCGTGATGATACAGGTGCCTCGCAGAGTGCAGTGGCTCACAACTGGCTGGGTGGAATACACCAGGTGGTATATTTGGGGTATTTCCAGACAGTTGGTAAGTGGGTCTCAGACATTCATCCGATTTCTCCTAAGAGGACAGCCTTTGTGAATGTAGCTTTTATCCTGTTGGAGAGAACTAGGGGAATTGAGCATTGAGGATTTTGGAAAGCAGATAGATTTGTAGTGAAGGTCAGTTGCCTTGTCTGTCAATTTAAGTTGCAAGGGGATTTGAGCTCGACGCTGATCATACTGATTTCTTATGTGTAGGTTGAATGCCTGTCCCTAAATATGTTCAAATTGTCTTGTAGCATTGTATGAGACTTTCCTCATTAAAGTTTTTTTTTTCTGTGATTTCTTATTTTTGTATTTACCTAGTTCCTAGGCATCTGAAGGAGAAAGTGAATGGACAAGTAATGTCATATTTTAATTAGTTGTTCTGTCATTTTTAGCTCCCATTGAACAGCCACCAAATGTCTTTTAAGTCAGACACATTGTTCTTCTCTGTAGGTCTCTTGTGATATCTCTGTAGGGTGCACTGACATCTGTGAATGTAAAGAGTTTTGAAAAAAAAAAATAATTTATTGATGACATAATGGTCAGGCTAATAACTTCTGAAAAACACAAGCTAATGTAGGTTTGTGGGCAGCCAGCTTCTCTCTGCTGCAGCAAGATGAATGAGGTGTGGGCTGCTCAGCAGTCAGCACACCTCTGCAGAATCAGGTCCTGGCTCAATACCTTCTGTTTTGCCAAGCACCCCTCCTGCACAACTTTCCTCTCTCCCCCATAGACTCCTTCCCTAAAAATAATCCCTACAGCAACAAAGAAAATTTGTGGTCAGTGAAGACCATCTGGGTCTCTGGCTTTGTTGCTTTTATGCAGTGGCACAGCAATAGACTACTTTCATGTGTTGGTTGCTTTCTTTTCTTTTTTAGTGTCTTTGGTTGAAACTTTTTCTTTAGGAAGCTCAATTAGGATAGTACTGACAGATACTTGTTTAGTTTAATATCTGAAAACGCCATTACTTCTAAGTGCAAGCTAGGACCAATTTCTTACTTAGTACTCAGGAATTATAATTACTATTCAATTTTTCTTTCCTCATTGAAGATGCAATGCTTAGGTTGCTAACAGATGTGTGCTCGACTGGAAGGACTCCCATGGACACCATGAGGCTGTGAACTGAACTAATACAAATAATCCCTTGGAACTAGTGAAATTAATGAGTTATCTAGTGATCGGAATCTGGTTGGATTCTGCTTTGTGCTTGCTTAAGTGCCTCTCTGGGTTTTAAGTCAGATATGTATCTCTTGGCCTCCTAAAATGTTATAGAAAAGATCATTTTTTCTAAGATATAGGCCTGAAGAAATAAATCAGGACTAAGCAAGTAAATTATCTGGTACTACAGAAAGCCTAATCTTCATAATCTTTTAAGTCTTTAGTGTTTTAGTTTGCTGAGTATGAGCAATGTCCTGTATTCCTTGGGAATATATTGAGCACCAAGACAATATTTTGTGTCTAAATAATAAATGTAACCATTTATTCTCTGACCCTCTATGGAGAGGCTTAATCTTGCCAAGCCTTCTGCTCTTCAGTAAAGCCTTCCAGAGCCAGAAGCCTCAAAGAAGGCTGTAAAACACAGAGGTATCACCAGTTGTCCTGACTACCATGTGGATAAAATTATTGTGTCATGTGGGCTTAGCTGTTAATTTAGAGAGCAGGATGAAGGTGAGAGCTGTTTCTTCCTTGTGAATTTGTTTTGGTTTATTCAGGTTTTTTTGCTTACTTACGTTTAAAACAAGTGTTCCTTAAGAAAAGTACTTACGTGAATTAAAACTCAATAAAGGTTTTATATCTTTTAAAATTTGTTTTAATTAAGAATGAAAAGCAGAGAAATACTTTTTCTCAGCTTCGTTTTGAAGTAATTAGATGATTACGAAGGAACCATAGTCAGAATGTTATTACTGAACATCAAACTATTTGAATATGCAATGTCATACTTGCTGCAACTGCAAATTTTGCAGGCTAGATGAAAGTATTTTGTGTGCAGTTCTTTACAGTGAACTCGGATTTGTACAGCCCTAGGATTCAGAATACATTTGTACGAAGATAAAGAAGTTTTTTAAAATGTTTTGCGTATATCATGAGGTTGTATACACGTGACTTTACATCTGTGTAATTTTTTTTATTGTTATGTACACAATAAAGCTATGAAGTGATGGCTGTGAGTCACAGTACAGTTATGAATGGTATAATTGCTAATACTTCCAATTTTTTGAATTCTGCAATGTAAAATTATTGAATTGCACTATAATCACTGTAACTCCTTGAAGTTAATTTTCAAGAGAAGGAAGAAAATTTGTGTGTACTATTGTATTTGTTCTGAAATCTACCTCTCTGTTTGAAAGTTCATCACATCCAGAAAAGTGCCTTGTAACTGTCAGGTGCTTCGTTTTGGCTACATGTACCTGCTCTTGTTGTAACTGTTTCTGTCGCCACATTTAATGATGTTTCAGAAATGATCAAAGAAAATCTAATTCTCAAGGCTACAACAGTTGTTTTAATTAGAAAAATTCTCAATATAAATCATGTGATCACACGTTGCAAGTTCCTTTTATGAAACAAACCCAAAAAAGCCCCCACACCAAGCTAGGGATGCTACTAGGTGTCACCACCCGAATGACCTTGGCTCCACCCCTTGTTTTCAAGGCTGGGCCTGTCTTGTTTGTTAACGAGTCTAACACTGCTTAGGATTTGGCTTAACTGCAGGGAAGGATGGTCTTGGGATTAAGGCATTACCCAGAGAATTAGCAGTTCAGTTATCTTCCAGTTTTTTGTGGTTCATGTTTCTGAGACCTTTTTTTTTCTTCCTGGCACCTAATGGCTAGAGAAAATTCTTTAGCAAATGAACGCGTTTTAAATGATTATAAGAACTAAAACCCATCAAATATAATGAGAGCCTTGACAACAGCCCTGCATTTGGCAGCAGTGCAGACCATGCACTCTTTTGATTCCACTGCTCTGCGATGTCATGTGGTTCCCACCTCTGCTCAGTGGGACTTCAGATGTGGGGAGCAGAGGGAATTACCATGAGCTGCTGTGCTCCTGTCCTTCACAACCCACAAAGTTTAAAGCTGGTCTCCTGGGGGCTCTGCAGGTCCAGAGTTCTCTGCATGTGTTTGCATATAGCATACCTTAATAATGCTGTTCATCTCTGTGTGTGTATATATTTGAGTACGTCAATCTATATTTTTAACTTTCATATTTATACAGACAGAATAGCTTTGTATTTTAAACAGGTTCTGATGAAAAAAATTACTTGCCTAGCTGATCAATAGAATGCAAGACTTTGCTCTCGCTGTGAGGAGCAGTTAGTCGTTTCCAGGTACAGAGAATAACAAAATCACTGGCTTTCCAGAGATCTTGGCTCATTTTCATTCCGTGCCAGGTGGTTGCCAGAGTTTGACAAATGATTGATTTGGTTTCAAAGGACGCTTGAATTGCACAAAGTGTTTTTCATATTAGGGAAGACATGGTCATTTTTTTTCCACAAGTTTTAAGATTTATCACCTTACACAAGTGTTGTAAATTAGTTTGTTTGCTATTTATTTTCTCTGGATTGCTGTAATTGGTGTCATTAGTTGAAGGGCAAGTTCTACAGGTGGTTGGAGGGATGGCCTTTTATGCATACACCCTTTATATTTTTAAACACTGCTACAGGACTGCAAGTGAGATGGGTAGACTGCTCCTTCCCGTTTACTCACCCTTCCTTTGAGATGGAGATCAACTTCCGAGGAGAATGGCTGGAGGTCCTGGGCTGTGGCGTCATGGAGCAGCAGCTGGTTAACTCAGGTACTGAAACTCCTTTACTTCATTGACATCTCTATTAGCAAACACTTCCAGTGCAATCACTTTCACAGCCTGAAATGCCCCCTTCTCTCCCGGTGAGTGCAGGCATCTCTGTTAGCAGCTGCCACAAATAGTCCTCAGGTGGAAGGCAGAGCCTGCATGCTGTGATTTGAGTGTAACCCCTGCGTGCGTGAGCTGGAGCCTGCAAACAGAAAGCTTGGCTTTTACTTAGTGCTATAAGGAGACAGACCTAGCTTTAAAAGAGAAACTGATGAATTGGGGTGTGCTTTTTTCCCTCTTTCAAGAGGAGTCAAGTGCATGCACGGATAAGATTTTAGAGTATTGTAAGCAAATAGCATCCCCTAGTATTTAGGATATGAGAGTGCTCCTATATCTTTGAAGTGTAGAAAGAGGAGAGTGACTTCTTTCATACTGCCGTTTGGTTGCTGGGTAAATGGGAGATTGCTTTTTAGCTTTGATTTGTTTCTTTTATCCTCAGTTTAGTTATTAGTGCGGTGGTTGCAAACTGCTTTAAGAGCAACATAATTTATTTTAACTGCTGTTGTTACTGAGAAATATCACCTGGCGATTTGCTTTCTGAAACTTACATGAGAGCGCAAAGGAGAGGAGAAACTGATGTGTTATTTTGTCTAATTATTTTCACAGTTAAAATATAACATGCTTGTTGTTTTTTCGCTGACTGACAATAGTCAGTTCCAGGCAGGGCAGCACTCAGAGATGTCATTCAGTGTCTTCCAGTGCTGCTGTACCGGCTGCGGGAGCCTTTTGGAATATGATCCCTGTAATTCTCACAGGTGCACTTTTAGATAGGTGTGATATACTCTGTTGATTTTGTTGTTTGCAAAGCTATTGTTGAACTTGAATGTGTTCTAAATTCTTCCCGTTGGTCAGAGTATGGTAACTATAAATGTCCCAGTTATTTGGCAATGCCTATATTCTTCAGTTTGCATATATTCTAATGCTATCATTTTTCTTTAAAAAAGGTGAACCCTCTTCCAGACTTTCTCCCCAATGGGTTAATGCTTTATGCTAATGTTCTTTCTCACACTGTGGTGTTCGTGGTGTGGTAAATGTAACACAGGTTCTGATCAGCCTCAGAAGTGAAAAACTACTGTGTAGTATTATTTTGATCAGATGTAATATGCTAATGGCCAGGCTTTCTTCTTGTAAAGCTTTTATGTTGCTCTGCTCTTGTGTTTAGATTCCTTTAACGTGTGTGAGGAGAGCTAACCCATGGCCTCAAAACAATCACTGAATGTGTTTGCACACGTGTGTATGTGAATGAATGTGATGGATGTGCATGAAATGCCAACAGGCAGGTTTCTACAGCAGTCAAAGCTTGGAATTTAATCTGCTTCATCTCTTTTTCACCTCTCTGAATTCGGACCTTCAAAGTTGTATTCCCGCACCAAGACCCTCCTAAATATTTGTCGTAATTCTAGTCTTCCAAGAAAACGTGAACTTAGTAACTCTAGTCTGGCTTTTGAGTGACTATTATTAATTGAAACAACAGCAGAAAAAGGAAAGATTCCTTTACTTTATTAGCAAGATATTTTTAGAAGGAGCTGCACTTTATGCATCCATGCTTTTTTTCTGCTTCCTCGGGTAGCTCTGCAAAAATATCCAGCTACAAAAGCTGAGCCTAATGTGTATCAGCCTGATTTATTGAGGCGTTGGAATCTGTTTACTTCAAGTGAGGAGGAAGTGTGGTCATAATTTGTATTAGCTAACAATTAGCTTATTTGTTTTAAAGTAACGCTGTGGACGAAGTAGTTCACATTTTCCATCAGGTAAGGGTTCAAATGCCAATCTTCCCTGCCTACTGCTGCTTGGAACATTCTTTCCTTTAATCCTCTTTTACAACAGTTTAAAACCTCAGTAGGTTCCTGGCATGCCAAGTTGCATCTATTTATGGTGAAGCTGAGCTTGCTATTACTAACTTGTTGATTTTTGTGTGTGTGTGTGTGTGTGGCAGCAAGCTGCCTTTGCCCAAAATTGAACATGCAGAAATCAAGAAAGAAGATTTTCTGTGGAAAAAGATGAAGGTGACAGTTCTTTCCTAGTTCCTTCATCTTTTTTGCCATCAAGACTTGAGTGTCCTCCACAACCATTTTGCACTTGAACAGTGGTGTTTTTCTTTTTTTTTTTTTTAATAGCTTCGTATCTGCTGCCTTTAGAACATCCCTAGTGCTTCCAGTATCTACAGTCTGTAGATATTAACTATTACTCTGGTCTCATGCCCTTAAGTCTTTGAAAGTCTTTGAAACACCAACATGTTAGTTTTAAAGCCTTCAGTTTTAAGCCCGTACAGACCATCAAGGCATAAGATCTTCATCAAACTTGGGAAGGAGACCTGTGACTTCCAACCAGCTCTATCCTTGCACCTTTTGTTCCAAATACTGCCTGTTTACCTGTATAGGAAGCACCGTTATTTTCAGTCAATGGAGATCTCCAGCCAAAACAAACTGGAGTAGACTACTCAGAAGTACGTAATGTAGATCTGTAATACATTTATAGGAAAACACTAGTGTTTTCTTCCCCTACAACTTGCTCACTGATAATAAACTTCCTTAACTATAGACCAGTGTCACATTGCCTAGCATTACGTTTCTGTCCTCAGTGCCCTGACTCACACTACAGATGTATTTCCCTTATGAGGGAGTAAATGCTGGTGCCTACACCTTGCTGCTCTGTATCTCTCCTTTGTCAGATGTCCAGAAGGGGTACTGCAAATTGCCTGTTCACATCTCAGTCTCTTCAAGGGCTCTACCAGAAAACACTTCTGTAGGGCTGAATGAAAGAGAAACATAACTCATTTTTGGATGACTAACCTTGTGCTGAAGGAATATTTCACTCTTGGTGTGCCAGTTCACCAGGTAAATGCAGAAAGATCTTTCTATGGTGTGCTGCACAGCTTGGTGATAAAAAAAAACTGGAGAATAAACTGATGAATTTGCAGAAATTTTAATTTTTTTATGTAGTCCGTAACATTTCTAATATCTTACAGTTTGGGGTTTTTGCTTTGATTTTTTTTCTTGATATTGACTATTAAAATACACATTTCTGCGTTTCTGTAATTTAATGTTTGCTGGCAAGCATTACTTTTCCTTCCATAAGGAAATATTATCGTAAAGGAAAGGGAGATAGCTTTTACCTTCAAAATCCTCAAATCTTTTTTTTTTTTTTTTTTTGGTGTGTTACTGCTTGTGGGTTTAAGAGTGGTTTGTAAGGCAACCAGAAACAATATCACTCAGAGCAGAAGTTGCGTGTTCCTGGTGATCGATGGTGGCTGTAATTTAAACAGCCAGCACAGGTGATTTGTTAGTTTATTTTCCAGTTTTGTTCTGTTTCTTAGGTATCTATGATAGCAGAAGAACTGACAAAGCCTTGTGGGTGAATTAAAAGACAAGGTTTGTGACAAAGCGGGGCAAGGACATTGGGCCTTGAGGAGCTGTTTCTTTATGCTGGCAGAAGATCCTATTGCAGTGACGTCTCCCTCCCTGAGATAACTTCTCTGTAGTTCTTTGGGGTAGCAAATCTTGATGATATTGTAAAAATTTTTAGTCTTACTTGAAGAATTCCATTCTCTCTTTAATGCTCCCATGAAATGGGTGCTAAATTTGTTAAATCATTATTTTCAGAAAGAGAATATTTTGTTGAATTTTCTGATGCTTTCACATGCTCATGAAGGAACCTGTTTGATTTCAGTCACTTTTAAATAGAATGTGATAAAGACATTTAGAACATGTAAATGGAAATGTTTGTTATAAGGAAAAACTGGTGAACCTGTTCAAATGTATTGATAATACTCTGCATCACCTGTTTTCCTGCTCTCCTTTTTTTTTTTTTCCCCCTTTGAGGCATGTGAAGGGACTCTGTAGGCTTCTCTTTTTTTTTCTCCCTCTGTATGCTTCTTAACACACTAGATTTCTAGTTTCTGATACAGATCTCCACAATGTGAGTATGATAAAGCACCCAAATATGAGAGGCAAAAAACAAAACAGCATGTTTTTTTGGTGGCATCTCATTGCCTTTTTATGTGTGGACTTTCATAGTGCCTTATCTCACCTTTCAAGTTTTGTGTTTCTGACATGTTATAATGGTTTAGGATTTGCCCAGGGAGGGATAGTAAGCCTCTTTCTTAGTCATTCCCTGGATAGTGGGGATGATCCGTTCTTCTGAACCATGCACATTTTGTGTTTACAGTGAGTAAGGTTTCTGTAGTCCTGGTGTGTGGACAGGCAAATAAAATCTACAGGGAAGCGTAAATACCATTTACATTAAAGCCAATCCTACTGAATATTTTCTGTAAGACTATTTGTTTTCAGGAAAGTCCCTTCTAGCCAAATGGAGAATATGGTAATATTTACTTTATGTAACAGTGATATTTGCTATTATTAAAAAGAAAAGTAATACATGCATCCTCTGACCGTTTTCATGGAATTGTTGAAAAAATATGCACTTACTGCAAAGATGCTCAGAATTGTAAGGAGTGATGTTACACGTTCCCCTAAGGCTGACAGTGCGAGGGCAGAACAATTATAGGGTAATATGAACATGAGAGATCACCATTATAATCTCATATTCAATAAGAAGTATGAAATCTAACTTACTGTATTGCTTAATTTTTCGTTTTCATGTGCACTTTCTTTCATCTTAAACTTCACCTGCATATGTAATTTTAATAGGAACGTTACATATGCATTGTAATGTAAAGTTGTTTTTATTCTGGATAACGCTGGAAAACCACAAATGTTACGGTATAGTACCAAGACTCTCAGTTTTAGGTCTATGAAGAGGAGATGAGAAGACTTTATGGTACGGGAGAACTAACGTCAGTTAACACCCCATAAGATATTTATTTCTGTGCTTCAGGAGTTTGCTAGCCAAGATCCACAAAGATTGTGTTCATTGATGGGTGCTGGAGTTCCAAGATCTGTACGGAGTTATACTATTAAAACCTTTGAATACAGGATGCTGCTTACTCAAAGGATGTGATCATGGTGCTGCTTTAGTACCTGTGAAATTGGAAGCAGTTTGGGTGTGATCGTTTGCTGATTGAAATCAATGGCAATGTTCTCAGTGCTCACTGTTGCAGAATTTGTTAGCTTGGGATGGATGCGTGAAAATTGGACCACTAAATTTTACTCCCCCAAACAAAACCAATCAAAACAACTTTGATTGTTTTGATCAAGGAACAAAAAAATCTCCCAATTAAAAAAATCAGTTAAAAAGATATAAGAGATGTCCATCACTTCTTGATAAGACTCTTCCTGATGTTTTTGACCTTCTGAGGTGCTGCAGGAAAATAACCTAAGGATAGCACATCAAATCAAACCTAAGTTGGACGCATCCCTGTATGCTGTCCCTTAGAATATCACAGGCAGGTGCTTAAAGAGTGAAACAGGACACAGATGTTCTGAAACACACTTGCAGCTCTCAGCTTCCTGAGCTGAAAACAGTACTTTAGTTCTTATTTCTTCCCTTGATTTGTTGAAGTGCGTTTTTGAGTCCCGGTACACCTACAGCATCTTCTTTTGACCTTGCTGTCAACTAGTTACAGTGAGAAAAGACACATTGGATAATGGTTTCCTTTACCTTGCTTATGACACTCACAATTTGTTCAGATCTCAGCTGTAGCTCTCACTAGTTATTTCTTTCCAGGCCAAAGACTGCTGGTCGCTCTCTGTGTGGGAGCTGATCCGTACGTTTGTGATCGCTCTTATCTGCATCTTTTCCAGGTTTTTGCTGTAGAAGGCCTGTGTGTAATGTTCGAGTTGTGGGCATTCAGTGCTTTTGTACGCCGGCATAAAAAGCTTGCATTCTCTTTTCCTTTTCTGTTAATTCTTAGCATTCATTTTGCAATGCTTACCTTTAATGAGCCTTAAACTGAAAAATGAAGGAAGGCTTTGGTGTGACGACTGCAGGAGATGAACACTTTGGTTGCTACCAGGTACTCTGAGGCATTCTGTAAAACAGGCATTTGGCTCTGGATGAGAGCTCAGGTTGGTATCTTGCTTCCTAAGACTATGAGTCATGAAGGCAGCTGTAGTTAGGCTACCAATAGGAAGATTTGGGAAGACTTTCCTGCTGTATATACGCTTTTCTTCCTTTTACATCATTAAGTAACATTGATATTTACAATCTTAAGCAACAACTCCGCCTTATTTTTTTTTCCCCAATATGAATAAGAGATTGTCATGGCTTTAGTAAGGAAATGAGCAGGTACTGGGCCTTCAGTGAGGCTCTGACAGGAACTTTGTGTCAGCAGTTTGCTTACAGCTGCAGTTTTAAAAGTTTCCTGGCAGTCTTGGTCTTCAAATTGTGTGTGATATCTCGAATTTATAACAATGGTGGCTTCCCTAGAACTGTATTTCTTGTCAATTTTGTGTGTACTTTTCATGAAGATCACCTACCTTGTCCAAACATCTTTGAACAAACACTGTTGGACAAGAAGAATGGAGTTTGTCATAACTTCATTGCTTTTGTTTTAAAAGGTGGAAGCTTAATTGTCATCAACGTACTCCTTGGTGAAACCTGATTGTTGAAGTATAAGCTTTTTTTGGCATTTGGAAGCCTTTTTATAGGTCAGTGGCAAGACTTATTTCCAAAATTTAAATAGTACTTGGCCCAGGGCTGCCACCTTCAGCCAAATACAAGTCTTGACATGCAGAACTTGTTTGGCTGCAACACTGCAGTAAATAAATTTTTCTTTAATCATTCATTGAAAATCCTCAAAACTGCTGTGTGAAGGGAATTAACAGTTTTAAGTACTTAAATAAAACTCATTTTTCCTTTTTTTTTTTTTTTGGCAAAGGGATTATTAGGTTTGGACAGTCTTTGTGGGCAGTAAATTAGTAATTAACAGAAAAATTATGTCAATGTTACCTTGCAGACATAGGAGGGAGATTTTTTTTTTTTTATTTGTCAACATGTTCTTAAATTAAATTTTAGTTAAGGGTGAGTTAGTTTCATATATCAATCAGCAGGGGGTGTTTTGGGGAAGGGGAAATTTAATCTTTCATCTAGCAGGTTTTTTTCCTATTTGGCTCTCGGTTGGTAAATTACATTAAAATGTTGAAGCAGATGGTGCACGTGGCTTAAATAGTATGCAGACCCATGTTCTGTCTGTGCTAACAGCTCTCTGTGGGGACCTTGAAATAGTTAAAGCTGTATGTGTGTATATGGATAGAGCGTATAAGGGTAAATATAATGCATTTAAAATACCTTCCTGCAATGCTTCAAGGTGAAATTAAAGCTGCAGAGGTCTATTGCTGTCTTGAGCAGCTGGGACCTCCCAAGCGTGTGGGATAGAAGTGAGGATGGGGGATGCTGGGTGGGCTACAGTCCTTCCCACGCAGTACATCCAAAGAGATTTAAGTCTGCAATGCAAGCTTTGCAGTTCCCCATTACAAACCTTTCAGTGTTTGAAATCTGTTCTTTTTAGGTCACTGTCTGTCTCCTACGCGACCGCATCACTGCAACATCCTGGCGTCTCCCAGTCTTTCCTGTGCTTATTCTCCCGAGACTGTTATGAGATAGAGAAGTGTCGAGTGTCGTCGTCCCTGTTTTATGGTCTGGAACTGAAGTACACGGGAGGCTGACACACACACATGCACTCTGTGGACAGTGGTGTTAGCTGTCTCAGTGAGAAAGTTCGCTTTCCTGCAGTGCTTGTATACCCGTAGAGAAGGGAGGTCTTCCACAGTGCTTTGAAGGCATGACTCAGGCTTCTTTCCTGGATCACTCTGCCAGGCAGCCTCTCTCTGTGACTGGCTGCAGGGGGAGCCTCATCTCCTGATTTAGGCAGGTACCTGAAGGTAAAGTGAGCATCCCATAAAGAGGCAATGTTTCAGATTAAATGAAATTAATAGGAAATTAGGAAGCGTATGGCTTTCAGTGACTTCCCAAAAGACTCAGAAGTTGTGACAGAAATGAGAGTTGAATCCAAGCTGTAGGTTTTTATCTCAACTTCTGAGTCACTTTTAGCTCACTGTAGCAGTTACATCTGCACGTACATACATACAGGTAAATACGTGTATGTGTGTATATTCACAAATAGAGACAAAAGGCAAGTGACCAAATAAATACAAAATGAAACAAATTTGGCTTATTATGATTCTTTTTGTAGTTCCCTCCTGCCCAGTGTAAACAGAATTGCAGGTTGTCACAGCTGGCTAATTCCAGAGGCACTCCACTGAGCTGGCAGCCTCTGAAATTTTGCTTTGGCCAGTCAGATCTGGAGCTGGTGTGGAATTGTAGGTTTTAGAGAAGGATGTGGTTGAATTTTTGTCTGTATTCTGCTGCGTTTCTTACAGATACCCACAAATGTATGTCCACAGCATGTCTAGAAAAGTGCGGGCCAAAAACAATGCCAATTGGTTTGAAAGAGGATAAGTAATAGGGCAGAAGACCTGATTTTCCCCCCAAAATCCGTGGTGATCCAGCCTCTATCTGTACAAGGAGAGAAGCTCTAATTGTAGTCACCTGGGTGGCTTGAGGAGTCCCATGTAAAGGCCCTGACATATAAGTTGAGGTGTGTGCGCAAGGGGAGCAATTAGCTGCCCTTTGTTGACTACCACATCCATTGACCAAAAATCACTCATAACTAGGAGCAGCAGAAATATCAGCTACTTTCTCAGCCTTTTCGTGATAACGGTTAGTGACAGCTTCCTTCATGATCACAAACCTAAGTGACAGCTTGCATTGCAGTACAGCAAAGATAAAGCACAGCTGCATCTTTCATCAGGTTGAGTCTAAGCTTTTTTTTTTTTTTTTCTTTAAACTTTTTGCAGAATAATGTCATAGAAAAGCACAGGTTGGGAAGGACCTCAGGGATCGTCTGGTCCAACCTTTAAAGTTAAAAGCAGGGCTTAGACATGGTTGTCTAACACCTTGTCTAGCTGAAGCTCTCAAGTGCTGGAGAATCCACCACATCCTTGGAGAGGTTATTTCAATGATTGATTGTTCTCACAATAAAAAAATTTTCCTCTTACATCAAATTGGAATATCCCCAGCACATCTTGTACCTACTGCCCCTTGTCTCACGTCTGATCCAGACTCTCAGAACCTTGTAGGTTCAAGTTTCTAAAGAGTATTTTTAAGCTGGAATGACTCTTACACAGAAAATTTATTTCTTCCATCTGCTTTCCTTCCACTGGAAGAAGAAATCGGAGAGTTTATTTCCTGCTTTTGGCTAAAGATTGCCTTTTGAGTTTGATACTATGTTGGTTTCTTTTGAGCTGACTGGAAGTCTTGGTTTTGCCTTGGTAAGCAAACCAGAAGACAGAAATCAGTTGTCCAAAGGCGGTACTGTGACCAGTCTGCTGCTGTTTTATTTCTTAGCCATTTCTCTTGATCTTTTACCTACGGCTACACCACCAGGTCTGATGTACTGAATACATGTACTGTATTGTAAAGTACCTTTCCTCCACCCTTCCCTTTTCCTTGTCAGGATAACTTGCCTGTTGTCTCCTCCTTAATTTACAGCTCTATTTTTAAAACTGTTTTTTCATCAAGTTTTTCATCCAGAAGGAACCCATAAAATTTTTGAAATGTTGCTTTCTCTGATTTTATTACCTTTGACAGACTCATTATGTATGTTAGAGCTGGTGTTCTTCAAAAGAATTAGTATAAGCTTACTCCCCATCTCTATGTGTTTGTGTAGAATGAACAAACATAGTATTCCATTTTATGACAATTCTATTACACCTATTTCTGGGAAATGTATTATTTATTTACAGGGGTATTTTGTGGAGAAGTAAGTAGAGGATTGGATTTTGAAGTGAGTAGTTATTATAGAACTTGGATGGCCATTTGAGTTTGTGGCTCCATATGATTTTGCCAGCTGAGTAGTACTGTCGATAGATTTAGAGGATAATTTCACTTTCATGGTGCAAGATGACATTTTTAGTTGAAAGTTATGCTGCTTATCTTCACAATTTAGAAAACTACTTTGTCTTCATGCTTCGTTTTCTCCTGCCCAAAAACATCTATGGAAAAGTGTTAACTCACTCTAACATCTTGAAACCAGCAAGAGTGGTTAATTGATTGTCTGGCACATGATACTTCTTTCCATCTAGCAATGAAAGCTTCAGCCTAGCATGTGAACTTGATTTTAGTTCATTTGGAGTCTTAAACACTTAAAACAAGGTGATATAATGTGTAGCGTCGTCTTCTAATGTTTATATTGCATTTGAAGCAGTTTGTCCTTGTGTATGTATTGCCTCTCCTTCCCTTTATTTTTTTTAATCAGAAGTACATTACAGGTTTAGTAATTCAGTATGATTTGTCTCCATGGGATAAAATGGGAGGAATAGAGCACCACGCACAAGAGAAGGCTGAATAATGATGGATGTGGTGTATTAAGCAGTTCCCAAGCAAAAGAAAGTGCTGCTCTCAAAAACCTTGAAGAGCAACAATTTATAGTGCAGAGAAGGTGTTTCCTTTACCTTTGTTTATTCAAATGAAAATACTGCCAAATAATACTATTGAATTACCACACTGTTCTGTGATGAATGCTGAATGTTTTTAATCAGCTAGGAGTTAGTCCAATGAGCCTAATATAATTCCTCATTAAGCTAGGATACCCTGCGGGTTTTTTTTTTTTTTTTTTTGAATTGTAATATTCATTTTTGCTATTCCCAGGACGTCTATCAGGACTACCCGACTGAAGGTGGGGGAGAAATTTTACAGGCATCTCTCTAACTGTTTCTGACTCTGTTACACAAAGCTCATCTGAGATGGTTTCTATTAAGCTGAGATTAGATCAAGCGTTTTAGAAAGAGTTTGTCTTTACTAGATCACAAACACAAACTTGATTTATTTCTGGAGAAACAGATTTTGGTTAGGATGTTCCTGTTGTGCATCATTTTCTTGTCTTTCAGATTTCTGGCTGGTGTGTAGAATCAATGAATGAACGCAATTGTCCCGTGCGAGTGCTGGAGGCTGAATACTCCTTTAAGTATTAAGAAAATAACTAGTGACAGTATGTGGGTGATCAGCCTTTCCACCTCTGTACCCATTCATCAAGGTCTTCGTGTTGCTGAGTTGTGAGGCACGTGGCTTTAGAGGGTAACAACTGGGGGACAGGAACCTTAGTGTGTCGCATAATTCATAGAATATCCTGAGCTGAAAGTGACCCATAAGGATCATCGAGTCCAACTCCTGGCTCCACAGAGAACTGCCCAGAATCCAAACCCTATGTCTGAGAGCATTGTCCAAATACTTCTAGAACTCCAACAGCTTGGGGCCGTGACCCCTGCCCTGAGGAGCCTGTGCCAGGGCCTGACCACCTTCTCAGTGAAGAACCTTTTCCTAATCCCCAACCCCTGACACAGCTCCATGCCGTTCCCTCGGGCCCTGTCGCTGTCACCAGAGAGCAGAGCTCAGCGCTGCCCCTCCGCTCCCCTCGTGAGGAAGCTGTAGGCCGCCATGAGGCCTCCCCTCAGCCTCCTCTGCTCTGGGCTGAACACACCAAGGGACCTCAGCCACTCCTCATACACTTTGCCCTCCAGACCCTTCCCATCTTTTTTGCCACCCTTTGGATACTCTCTAACAGTTTTATGCGCTTCTTATGTTGTGGTTCCTGAACCTGCACCCACTGCTCGAGGTGAGGCCACACAGCACAGAGCAGAGCAGGACAATCCCTCCCCTCACCCAGTGGCAGTGCTGGGCCCGGGGCACCCCAGGGTACAGTTGGTCCTTTTGGCTGCCAGAGCACACTACCGACTCACATTCAGCTTGCCATCGCCCAGAGTCCCCAGGTCTCTTTCAACAGGACTGCTCTCCAGCCACTCATTGAGAGTTAACAGTAACTTTCTACTGATCGTGCCACTGTGGTGACAGCAGTCTAGGCTGAGCCAGTGACACCAGCCTCATGTGGCTCATTTGGACCAGAGGCTGGCATGCTTGGCTTGCTCAGCTGTGTGTGTGCCAGCACCTAGTGATGCCCTGCTGACCACGCGTGCAAGCCATGACTGAAGACGTTTGTTTGAATTGCGTATAAGCAAACACAGAACAGCTCAAGAGCCAGAGTTTGGCCACCACTCCTGTCGTTCACTGCCAGCAGAAGAACCTTTTATGTTATTATAAACTCAGACTTTGTAGAAGTTGATAAATTAGCTCTGCTGGTTCTATTTGTGGCTTACATTACAAAGAATAATTTAGCTTGAATCTTGCTTGGATTTCATCTGCAGATGCCTTGATTTGCTTTGCAGCTCATTGTTCATAACAGGGAGATCTCTGTGAGCTGCAGAGAAGACGAAACGTACAGCACTTGAATAAGAAAGCGTTGGGAAGGAAGTGATTATCCTGTGGGGGATGGTGACGTTTCCAGAAGGAAGGAAAGAGTCTGGAACAGGTCTGGCACCTCTGTGCTGCTAGAGCATATCCACGGCACAGCTAGGGGTTGGAGATGGCCCATGCTAGGCAGTGTACCAGCTAGTTATGAGTGGAGTTCGCTGCTGCACCTGAAATGAATCAGGAAAAAATGTCAGCCAGTGTTAACACTTCTCTCTACGTAAGTAACAGTGACAGATTACTAATAGATATTACAGCAATGTCTCTTTTTTCCTGAACAGAACAGATGCCATGAATTATGTAGTCTGATGACTATGTAGTGAGCATCAGTAATAAGTTTGATCCTAAATATGCTGTCATAGTCCCACAAAACTTCTGTATGTAACAATAAATGGAATTTAAGAGGCAACCATGGAGGTAGTCTCATCCCTATTTTATTTTGGGCCAAGTTGGGGCAGAGGTTCAGGGAGAAGTCTTGTTCCTTTGCTTTCTTTTGACGGCTGTTTAAATAATTTAAAAACCTTAGCTAGACATTTGAAAATCTTGGCTAACTCAAAAATTGCCTTTATCAAGAGAAATAGAAAAAAAATTCCTAACAAAAAGCCCATAAACTGGTGGCTATAACTTCGTCCCTCTTCATCTTCTCACCTTGCAATGAGCAATAACCTTTATCTCCTTTTTGTCTTAAAATTGTGAGGAGACCAGAAAGATAACAGAGTAATGATTTTTCTAACCCTGAGAATTGCTGTGCTTCTTATTCTGAAGCTTGAGCTGCTCATTCAACAGTACCAGTTGTCTTTATGCAAATGACAGAGATTGATGCTGAGGTTGTAATTTAGAGCTTTTCCTATTTTTAAAAACAATAATTAAATTGAATTTACTGACTTTTAGAACAGTGGTGGATGCGAAATACCTGTGATAGTTATAATAGAAGAAAAGTTACTAGGATTCGTTTAAATAAAGCAAAAGACTCCAGGTAAGAGTTCATCCTTGACTGGATGGATTTGAAAAGTATTTAGCTAATGAATTATTCCAATGTACACGTACAGTGAGGGGAATCCTTTTCTCCTATTAGCTCAGACTTACTTAGCATGTTTCGAAAGTGACAGTCCGAGGTAAACTCTTGACTGGAATCCCTTTTTCATCTCTGAGAGAATTTATTCTTAACACAACGCTGCCGTGTGTCTTACAATAGAAACAGTAATTGCTGAAATATCTCTGCTCCTGTACTAGAAGCTATTCCAGAAGCTATTGTATTCTAACCAAGATGAGCAATATTACTCACCTTTACAAGTGCTAAAGTACTTCCTGTTCTTAGTGAGTAAAAGCTAGTGATCTTAAATAGGAAAACTTGTTGTATTGGCATTTGCTGGCATAATTTTTATTTATTTAATAGGAGCCAAAGTTCATCTTGGCTACTTTCCCCAGGGTGGTCTGCTCACGAGGGGCAGATTGTCCCGTGTCTGGCCTCTTAAAGTAATTTATATGAGGTTCTAGCTATCTTCAGGTTCGGTAACTTAGCTAGATTGCAACTCTTGTGCATCATAGGCTGTGAGCAATAAGAGCTAAGAAAGCGTGCATTTACAGGAAGCTAGAGTTCACATAACCCATTGTTATGGTTTGACTCAGCAGATAGCTAAGTTCCACACNGAAGTGAGTTATGTCCTCGGCTCCGTTCAGCACTGCCAGGACGTTATCAGTATCTCGGAGGTACAAGATAAATTCATACTAGACACTACGAGAAGCGTAACTTCTGTTAGAAACTAAGACACCCATCTAAAGGTGCAGTTAATTATGCAATGGTTTTAAAATTATATATGTATGTGTTTTGTCTGTGTTGCGCTCAGCTTTCACATATCAATAGTGAACTGGAGCAGTCTGTGTGTAAGCATTTGCCATGTTCTGCATATGGCTGATTGGAGGAGCTGTGAGCAAACATTAGACAAATGTTGTAGCACCCTCTGCAGAGTCTCCTGAGTTGTTCTCTGCCATGTATGTGGTTTTGGTTCTAATTAGTACCCAAGCGATGAGGGTGGTGCTCTGGGGAGTCTCTGGTTTCTTTAAATGTGACCCTAGGAGCTACTCTCCTAATGGGACAAGAAATAAGCTGCTGCTTTGTTTAGGCAGCTTGTGATGCTCAACAGAATTACTTCTACCTCAAAAAGGTGTTTCTGTTTTTCTACTGTTAGTTGATGTAAAATATTCTTAGTAGAAGTAAACCTGTGCAGAAACCTGGGACAGAGAGAAGGAAGCATTCAACATTATAAAACTGTAATTTAGTGCAAATAAGATGAAGTGGTTTTTGTGGTTCTCCATCAGTGGTTCTGTATTTGTCACCTTCATGACTGTCACAGAAGCACAAAGTCTTGAAAACAAGGGAGTGGGAGTAGGGGAATGCAAATGATTGTTAGTGGATGTAATGTTTACATAGATGTGGCTGTTAACTGTCTCTTTGCTATGTTACAGACCATTCATAATCAGTGTCATTGCCTTGGAGTTTTCTACCAGATGCATATGCCTCGACTGTGAGAGCAGGCTGGCATTGTTTTCTTGGACTAAATTAATAAAATTATTCCTGGAGGTGGAAAAGTCCAGTCACAGTCACCCAAAAAAGCACAGATCCTTTAGTCATTTTCAGTAGGCAGCATCTTGTCTTCATTGCTTTCCACCACGCCTGCAGATATGATACTCTGCAGTAAGAGAAAATCATTAATTCTTTTCTTGAAAAGCTCAAATTTGAAATAGCTAGTGTTCCCCTATGATGACCTGCTTGCTGCCTTATGATACTCAGCAGGAAGAGAAAATCAGTAACTCTTTCCTTGAAAAGCTCAAATATGAAAAAGCTAGAGTTCCCCTGCAGTGACCCTTTTGCTGCTTTACTCCCACCTCCCTTTCATTATCTGTCTTCTCATGGGGCTTGAACAAAAATGCGTACGCCTTAAGTTAGGGAAAAGCTCTACAACTGTACAATTCACAGGTAGAGTTTCAGGAAGGTGAACTAAGGGGCACTGAATCTGTAATTTCTTTTATGTGTTCTTCACATTTGTGCAACACAGAGCTGGCAGGGCCTTCCCAGGCTCCCTGGAGACACCCAAAAGGCTTCATAGCAGAAGGGAGTAATTGCTGCAAGTATGCTGGCACCTGAAGGACAGCCCCAAGATGATTTTCAAACCACAGCTGAGGTGACTGTCAAGGAAGTCTGACAGCAGGGGAGATACCTGCATGAGCTCTGTTCTCTCTATCTGTGAATTCAATGGGCTTGAGTTTGTCCCAGGCTTTGCTTGGCTCCTGGTTCCAGACACATGCTTGGAATAGCAAAGGTGTTTGAGAGGTGATTGAAGACCTCTGTTGAGGGCCTGAGCCCTGGTCCATTGACTTTTCTTCCTCAACTCCTTTCTTGTTTGGCTAGACAGACAGATTTAGTTTGGATAATCCACTGTGTGGACTTGCTTGCCATGTCTGCAGAGGCATTAAGTGGAAGCTGAGGTCTTCCTCTGGGAGTCTGAAAAAGCATGAAGAGGCTTAGTGTGGGGTTGTGGTAAAATGCTGTATTAGAAATCAGTATAAGGAGTTGAGCGTTGGTGAAAATTGGGAGTGAAAAAGATGGAGTAGCAGTTCCTTGACAGCTGAAATCTAGACATTGCAGCAGCTGTAAAGCTAAAGATGTTGGAGCAGAGTAAAAGTCCATGGAGTCAGCATGGAGTTTTTGTTCTTATTTGTTTCCTAAATGAAATTAGAGGGTTTTTTGCTTTTGTTCTTCTAAGGATTTATCAGCTGAAAAACTAAACATGATATGAAGTCTGATGGCTTGAAAGGAGTATATGGAAGACCAATGTTCTCCCAAGACCTTGCATTCTTCTCAGAGTTTCCTGAAGTAGAGCCCTACCTTACTGAAAAACCTCTCGCTCACCACTGGCCACCATATAAATGGCCTTAAGACATGATGCTCTGGCACTAGTCCAGGCTTAAATATTTTGCAAATTCAGTAGTTTTGTGAAAATATTAATGTATAGATATGCTAACACTGTGAAATCTTGAAGCTGTTGAAGTGCTTCTATCATTTGAATCCTCTGATGAACCCAAGGGGAGTGTGGATCTAGTTATGTGGGGATAGCATAATTCTATTAATTAATCTCTTAATTAAGCAGTGCTTCTGGCTATCCTCAGTGAAAGAAATGTGACTAATCCTTGTTCTGCTTAGATGCCCTCCATTGAGTAATAGTAAGAACAGTGCTGCTATGTAGCGTTTTTCATTGGCATGCCTTAACTGTGAGTTTTTTGATTGATTTTTGGTTTAATAAAAGCTGTATTTTACAGAAAGGGGAAATTGTAGCACAACTCAATGAAGTGACTTGTTCCATGTCACCTTGCCATCTGCTCTGAGAGAGACCAGACCTCTTTGGTAGTTTGTCCTCAGTAAGAGCAGTATTACTGCTAACTTGTCACCTTCCACTTGAGCATGACTCTTTGCTTTATGTATTTCTTGTTGTGTGCTTTTACATAACTACATCATTTTCTGAATGTTTTAATCTTCTGACTCAGAAAGTTTACTAGTTCTGGGCTTGTATTTGTCATTCTTTTTACCTCGGAAGCTCCAACCTGGAGGAAGCAAAACAAATGCTGAGCAAAGTATGTTACAAGTAGACCTCCTGAGATCTGCAAGGCTTTTTCTAATAGCAACAAATTTTATTTCTGCCATGATTGTTTTCCTTTCCTGTAACGTGATTGGTTTTGTACAATTGGACTGATGCATTGCTAAAGGTTTGGAAATCCCTCCAAGATTACTTGTTAACAATTCATCTAGAATTTCACAGTATGCCAATTTCACATGCTACCTTATAGTTAATAGATGCTGCCAAACTAGGGAAGATGAAAATGCACGTGGGATGTATGTCCTCATGTGACAAGATGTTCAGTGACTACCAGAGTTACGGCTGCCGAAACATCACCTATATTACTATAGTATAGTTTCTGCTTTCTGTAGCTGGCAAAATACCAAAGCAGATAGATCCTCAGAGCCAATCCTGTTACAGAAGATTGCTATGTATGATAAAATGGCTAGCTCTTCAGCTCAGTTATGCAATGTGTGGACTTTTTTCTAAATGTACTTATAGTCCTTTTTCTATCTACAGAATGGTATGCAAATTCATACACTAATACTTCGTTTTGTCTCTGTGCTACTGATCAGTAGAGTAATTATACAGTATGTGCACTTTTCCTGCATTGAGTAAGATCAGATCATAGGCATTCTTGCTACTAAAAATCGATTTTACTTATTTTGTTTACTTGCTGCACAAAAGTTGCATAACTATGTGGAAGTACCAATATCTACATTAAATCTATTCAATAGGATTTGCTTGAACTTAACGTTTTGTCACAAAATGAAGATGACATACTGACTTTCGGCTGTTGTTTCAGTCCTGATTAGCAATTGCAAAATGCTGTCATAGCTACAGATGGAAGTCAGTCAGGAGGTGCAAAGTAGTCTGGTTGTTGGCATAGTGCGGTACTTGGTAGAACAAGGTAACCCAAACTTGGATCTTAGTGAAGAGTAAGCAACCCATGGCATGGATGCCAGAGGCAAAAAGAGTGTGGCCAACAGGTTGAGGGACATTATCCTACCCCTCTACTCTGCCCTGGTGAGGCCACGTCTGAAGGACTGTGTCCAGTTCCAGGCTCCCCAGTTCAAGAAAGACAGGGAACTACTGGAGAGAGTCCAGCGGAATGCCACAAAGATGATGAGGGGCCTGGAGCGTCTCCCTTGTGAGGAAAGGCTGAGAGACCTGGGACTGTTCAATCTGGAGAAGAGGAGACTGAGAGGGGATCTTGTCAATGCTTCTAAATATCTAAAGGACATGTGTCATGTGGGTGAGGCCAGACTCAGTGATGCCCAGCAACAGGACAGTGGGCACAAACTGGAACATAAGAAGTTCCATTTGAACATGAGAAAAAAACTTTACAGTGAGGGTGACAGAGCACTGGAACAGGCTGTCCAGAAAGGCTGTGGAGTCTCTTCTGGAGATGGTCAAAACCCACCTGGATGCTTTCCTATGCAACTTACTGCAGGGAACCTGCTTTAGCAGGGGGGTTGGATGGAGTGATCTCCAGAGGTCCCTTCCAACTGCTAGAATTCTGTGATTCTGTGACTTGTAAGCAGATATTGAACAGTGTGCAGCAGGGCTAACATAGTGTGGGGCATGTGGGCTTCTGAGAGAGGTGCGGCTTCTGACCCCCAGGGCATTCAAAACTGAGCACTCTGATGTAGAAGCCAGTTGTAGACGAGAGGTAATGACTGACAGCATCTTGTCCCTTTGCAAGGTAGCATCACTTGGCCTCTGCTGAATACCTTCCCGCTTGCTTAGTTTGGGAAGGTAAAATACAAACTGTTACGCTGCCCTTCGTAAGTGGCTAATCTTGCTTAGTCCAGGTACCAGTGAGAGCTGATAGAGATCCTTCTTCAGCAAATGAGGTTAGCAGATGCTGTGCTTCTAGAAGAAGAACATCTGTGCTGGGGGGCTCTGAGGTTTTGTAGGTAATGCTGTTAATTGCATCAGTGCCAAGGAGCCCCAAAAAAGGGATTATTGTTCTTGAGCGTGCACTGAGCAAATAAAAAGTACAAAAGAATCCCCACTGCAGAGCTCACAGAAACTAGCACTGATCTGGCATGTAATGAGCAAAGAATCTAGTGAGTGCAGGAAAAACTGATGAAAGCTGTCACCTTGGGCTTCCTAACTAAGCTGGTAGCCACCTGAGTGTTACTGGTCACAGTGCTGTCAGGCTGCCCTGAATAATGTCCCTGCTTCAGGGTTGTCCAAGGTCTGCACCACAGCCACACAAACGAGACCTTTGCTGGCCATTATTTTACATTTTCATATTCTTTTTTACTGACTTGAAGATAAAGATATATGCTGACAAGGCTCATGCTGAAGAGTTCTGCTTTAGCTTTCTGATCAAAATTTAGGACCATCGTCTACCGTACAAACTCATTTTGCAAGGTATCCAACTTGAACAGTTCCAGAATCCATTTGTCATTGTTGCTTAGAAGCATTGGGGGGTTTTGATGCATTTTCAATCACTGCTTACAGCGTTCTGTAATGTTTTCACAGCACTTGGCTTGGTGGCTGTGTTTCTTTGCTGCATAGGTGTTTTTTTTTTTTAATTCTGCTTAAAGCACTCTCAGCTTGCAGCAGCTGCGACTTCTGCCCATCAAGGTAAAAAGACAGTGTTTTTATTGCTGCTGCAAATCTTTCTGCTGGCTGCTTATAGGTACCGAGTGATACAGCAGCCTCAAAGCCAGCAACACCGCTTGCAAAGACTCTGTGGGGGCAAAGTGAGACTAATGCCTATTTCCAGCCCCTTTGGTGAGAACTGCTCCAAGCAGAGAAAACCCCCCTCTGTCCTCCCCAGCACGTCAAAATCTGGCAGCTAGCTGCTAATTGCCTTTACAGTGATTCACATGCCATCTGCCATTGCTGGGAGCTTTTGTCGTGTGTACTGAGCTCCAGGCAAGTCCATAAACTTTGTGCGGTTCTTGTGTCAGCAACACCGAGCTGATACAGCGCGATAATGACAGTGCTATTGCTACGTGCAGAAATTAATTAAGAAGCAATTTACCTGTTGTCAGCCTTTCTTTTGGCTTTGAGGGGACTACATTCTCAGGGATAAGGAGGGGGGGAAAAAAAACCAAAACCATGAAAGATGATGTCAATTGTGTGCTATTAAGGGTTTCCCCACCCTCACAGAAACCAACTCATGGATGGTGGGAGAGAGCTGACAAAGCGAGTAAAAGTGCAAAGGATTGTTGTGCAGTTGTGCGTTGCACCTCATGCACAAGCCAGGAGCGAGCAGAAGAGTGCGTGACATCCCAGTGCCGTGGCCAGGGAGCCTGCCTTGCTCAGGGCCCTGCTGGGGAGAAGTAACAGCGCTGGTCTTGTCATGACTTACATAACGGTTGCATAAGAGTGCTGGTGCCATGGCTGTCAAACACAAGCAGGAAGGGTGGGCTTTCTCCCTCCCTCTGCTTTTTTTAATGGCTCGAATCAGAAGCTCAGCCCTGACACACTGTTGTTTGCCCCTCAGAGTAGCCGGGGATTCTCTCCTTGCTCCAAGGAAGCAGGGGAGCTTTTGCTTTTGTTTAAATCTGCCTTGTTTACCTCATAGTTCTTTCCTTTTTCACCTTTACCTGCATTTACATTTTCGTACTCGCTACTTCTGCGACTACTGATACTACTGCTGCTTTCAATAATTAAATGTTTTATCAGCATTTTCTAAAGCACCTGGATGCCTGCTGAAATGCCACCTTGTTTTAAATTGGTCTCTTCAAAGCAGAGATGCTGCAGAATCTTGTCTTTTTTTTTTCCCCCCCATTCAAGCTTTTTTTGGGGATGCTGATGTGTATGATCTAAAAGCAGGCTCATAATTTTATGGCTTAACATTACCAGGGTGGCGAGGGGGTGATGTGATCCCATTGATCTGCTCAGGGGTGCAGACTGAGTGCTCTTTTTCCAAGTGCAGAGGCTCTGTACATGGCTGGAGGGTGCTGTATGCCTCGGTGCAGGCTGGCAGGCATGCCAATGAATGCATTAATCCAGTGACAGGGAGTCACAGAGGTGACGAGAATGCGGCCTCACCTTTCCCTGGAGAGCCCTTTGGCAGCTGAGCTCCGAGGTCACTTCATTTAGCTTGGACCAGCCGCAGCACTTTTACATAATCCTCGCAGCTCCCTCCAAACTCCTGCAGTACTAAGCCTGTCTGTTGATGCAGCAATTTGCCTGTTTGCATTTTTTTTTCTTTTTATCTGACTCTCAAGCTCCAGAGAAAGCCTTCACCCTCTTGTTTTGTGTGATATGTGTATAATTCTCTGAGCCTGGAAGAGCATGCGTGCTTATGCAGCCTCCATTGCCAGTGTGGTGACGGAACAAGGCCTTAGCTTGCGGGCAGGGCCCCAGGGCAGCTCCTGTCCCACCGGCGGAGTCACAGGCCCCGCTGGGTGCATCGAGCAGAGCACGGCTGCAGTATGGCGCAGCAGATGAGCGCCAGCGGTTGCCATGGAGATTGGCAATCCTGCCAAAACTCGAAGAAAGGGCCCTTGCTGAAGCACATGAGCTCAATAGAAAACAAGCAGTGAGCAAGCCTCATGGAGACAGGGCCTGCCAGCGGCCATCCCAGATTGAGTTTGGATTCCCTTCTTCTCCCCCTGCCCCTTTTGCAGTGCTCCTTCCTTAAAGGAAATAACAGCTAGCTGTGCGGCCCAGGCTGCCGCCCCCCTCAGCTCCCTGAGGCCGGGGATGGCATATTAATGGCTGCACCATGGGGAAAGGGGGAAGGGGCCAGGGCACGCGGCTTTTATGAAGGAGCGCGCGCCACTTGCCACTGGGGCCTTAGTGGGTGTCGTGGGATTTGTTTGCAGCATATGCGACGCTGTTAATGATTGAAAAATTACCACAACAATTAGTCATGGATCGCTGGAGGCAAGGCCCCCGAACGCTGTGGACAATGTGATTAAACCCATGTATGTGACAATTAACTCTCCTGCAGGTTTATCCACCAAGGAGATGGGAGGTAGATGGACAAAAAAATGACAGGCGAGAATAATGCAGCAGAATGGACCCGATACAGCTGGCACTATCAATTTTAATCTGACACTGAATTAATCACACTTGGATTAATCCTGTTCTTATTGCACCATTCTGGTTGCCTGTTTATTTATATCCTTCTTCCTTTGTGTGCTACACGGAGGCATGACGGATTTAATTCCTGTCCGTTCCGTGTTTTTAAATTTAAAAGGCAAATCCTTCAGTCATGCCGTGTTTGAGGTAGTCCGTGGCGCAATTATCTCATAAAAAATGAGCAGAGTCCAGATGCACCATGCCATGAATCCCCTTCTGTATCACAGCTGAGTAACTCTCAATAAATATTTGTTCACCCAATATTCTGAGCGCGTAGGATCCAGTTCTGTCTGTCTGACCAACAAGACAGGCACGCGGTCACACAAGTAATGTTTTGATTGTGCATTTATGTCAGTGAAAACTGGTGTGTTTGTGATTCTGCCTGCATTGGTGGCTTTATTTTGGGGGACCAAAAGCAGCCCTTTTGTGATGCCTAGAGGTTGTCTTGCCAAGAAGATTTGGATTGGAAATGTAAAAAAGCGCTGGGGCAGGAACTGGAAGGGGCAAGTATAGATGATCTGATAAGATTTTTAAAAGATTAAGATTGTTAAAGGAAAAATAGCACTAATGCTTGTCAGTCAGTAACAGAGCCTTGAAAGAGAAATGGTTTGTATCAGCAGACAGCCTACTCCAAATTATCCAGCTGTGTGCCCTTTCTAGTCCAGTAAAAGTAACCTGCTTACTACGCTGTTGATATACTGCTCCCTGACAAGTCTCTTGTTCACAAAGTGGCAAGTACAGTTTGATGGATTGGACTATAGCCACTGCTTAATTTCATCTGTAGCTACTGCAGACCTCTCCTTCTCCTCTCATCCTTTTTTTTCTTATTTTCAGTTTGTAGTCTCTAAAGAAGGTGCTTTACCTGGGAATTCAGGTTGACTTTTAAGATGTGCGTCTAGGATCGCTGTAAAGATTCAGTTTTACCCTGGCATATTACTACTACAATCTACAATGCTTAACATTACTGCAAATCTTCAGGTTGCTGGTCTGAGTGCCGCACGTGTCCCGGTTTTAAAAATGCCAGTGAAAATGTTGGGGATACTTAACTGTATTCAGCATGGTGCTTTAAAGGTGTGTTTCCATTGAAATCACTAGTAAAACACCCACTTATTTAAAATGTATTTTTATCTAGATTCAGTCATGAGTCCTCTATGTATCACTGACTTGAAAGCGTGACAATGTGTGACGTTCAGCTGTACCACCTTCTTTTAGCACGACGCTTCTTGTCCTCTTTTTGGCAGAGAACAAGATTTCTACTCGTGCTTTGACCTGCAAGTTTAAGCACATAAAAATGAACAAGTTCTGTGAAGTCAGTGGGCAAGAAAGATGTCAGCGACCCTTACGCACGTAATTCAGCACCCAAAGGAGCCTTGTCTTGTTGTTGTCAATGTAGCTTTCAAAATGTAGTTCAAGTAGAAGGAATAGGTGCATGGGGACAGAGGATGCCTGTTTGCATGCAAAGAGAGCACACTGCAACATGGACAGAGTGGATATCCCATTCACTGATAGTCATACATCCTAAAGAGAAGGTCGCATGAAGCTGGCCTAGGTCTTTCTAGCACATAAAAAAGTCTGCAGGAGATTCTAGTCAGACTGTCAGTCTTGTATTCAGGAGCAGTATTGGAAATCATAGCCCAAATAAAGCCAAATTTGTGTCAGAACAGCTTCTTTCATTGCTTCTTTCACTCAGTTCTCCCGCCTTGTATGCTGCATCTGGGGTCCATCTGGGTTTGATTGCTTTTATTCACTTTTTTTTTTTTAACATAGTAGTCTTCAGAGAAATGATGACCAACAAAAGTATTTGATGGATTGATCAGGGAGGAGTTTAAGCCTGCATTTCTGTAAATGCTGATGCTATGCTCTGATAGTAATGGATATTAGGGCCGGTATGAAAATTATATGGAAATTATATAATTCTCAAAGTATCTAACGAAATAACGATTTTTGTTGGTTGTTTTTTGTTTCCTGTTTTATTTCATTTATCTTGTGAGATCCGTTGTAGGTTTCTGATCCTCTTCCAGCAGCTCAGAAGAGGAGCTGAGTGTATTATAAACTTGCAACAGAGGATCACCAGCTTGGGATCAAACCAACTTTTACATCAGTATCAGAATACTGTCGGTACAGGTGACATGAAATAGTAACAATACAAATTTAATTTTTTCTCTTTTCTCCTTTGTGCTCCACCAGTCCCCTGATGTAATCTGGTGTTTTGGTGTTGTATTTGGTGCTGCTGTCTGACAAATAGCAAATGTCTGATGATTACGTAACTAATTGACAGCCGCAGAAGTTACTTCTTTATTAAGCAATTTATTAAGCGATGAAGAGAACATTTATGTAGACTCTATTGACGTAACACTAACAGTTCAGCACGTTAGTAGGAAGAAAGTAGTACAAGATGGTTTGAGATCCATTTTTAACTAAACTTTGTTTCACCTCCTCTGAGATTTCAAATCACAAGGGTATGATGTATTAAAAATACATTTTCTTTTTTTCTTTTTTTTTTTTTTCCATTGTAAGTTTATGCCTTTTCATAGGGGAAATGTTGGCAGACAAAAGTCAAAAAGTTCAATTAAGTACTTTAGCACCCTGATCTTCCGTAAGCCACTCCACACAAATTTCTTCTCGGTCTTTGGAAATATTAATGAAACAAGGTTAATTAATTACTTGGTGGGAAAATTGGTTTATAAAAGAAAAGATTTTAATTTCTACTATGTACTGGGTAAGTTATTGCTTGGGGCTTCTTACATTGGATGATCCATTGGCCTAGTATGCATCACATTTTACACTACTTAAAGTTTATTTAAATTTAGTTAATATTCATCAGACTGATTTTCTATGCCTGCATTATAAATAGAATAAGAGTGACTTGGCTTAAATTTAGTTATAATTATGCTTAATTGTGCAGTTACAACATCAGTAAGTGCTGTTGGCGTGCTTAAAATTACAAGTGGATGCCCCGTGTGTGACAGTGCTTGTTACCCATGTCGCAGCTGTGGCCAAGAACATAGTTAAGAATTTTGTGGAGGGGAGCGCTGGGGTCAAGGGGTGGAATGGAGTGTGTGCATAGGTTGATTGCTTGGATCAATGTGTGAATCAAAAATATGTTTGCTCACTGGCTGAAGAGACAAGCTTGAAAGAGAGACAAGGTAAGAGGTCTGCCAATAGGAGAGGGAATGTTTTGGATAGACAGAAGTTGAGGGTGATGTGTTGAACTCCCTGGTATCTAAACCTAAGTGATTCTTCTGATCTTTCTAGTGACGATGTGTCTTCCATAGACAGCATCCAAGCCGTAGTCTGCAGTGAGGAATGTATTGTTTTCATAGTGTGTGGTTTCCATTTCGTTTTGCTTACAGGGAACTGGGTGGGAGCAACACAGCACCCTAAATGTCAAAAGTTTCTCACTGTGGCTCTGAGAATAGAATCACTTAAGGTACTTCAGTTTCAAAGACAGTATGTTAATCCAAGCAGCCTTTGGAAGCAGTGCAAGAGGGACAAGGCCCCAAGAACTTTGGAACTAAAACTGTTGATACAGCATATTCACTTTCTGCCTTTTTTTTTTCCCTTCTTTCCTTCCTAACCTGAAATTTTCCTGTTTTGTTTCTTTATCTTTGTAGTTTGCAGGGAAACGCTACCTGGGTCCCCACCTGAGTATTTAATACTCTTCTTAGAGGGTCAAGTGAAGGTAAAACAAGAACAGTAAGTGCTAGGTTGTATGTGTGGGGAAAACATCGTGCTTTTGAAGGTTAATAGTTCCTTTATGCAATATACGCGTAAGAACTCAAAAGACTGTTTTGCATCGTGAATGTACCTCGAGCTTGGCTAGCCTATTTTGAGTAATGGAAAGGGTGTGTGCTGGCCCAAATACTGCTGCCCAAGTTTGACAGTGGTGTGTTAGCTTTGGCTGTGCACTCGCTAGTAGCTGCAAGCCAACTTCAGTCTGGAAGCTGGTAATACATTTGCATTTGGCTGTGTCTCTGCCAGGAAGGTCTTTCTGGATTTTGGTTTGCTGGAGTATTGTTTTGAATTGGAGAGAGAACTGGGGAAGAAGTAGGAGGCAGAGGAGGTTTCTCTTTTTGGAGAAGATTGCTTTTTTTTTTGCCTCTTGGTTTTTGCCATGTGAAATGAAGACTAAGGGATGAGATGCTATTCCTTGGGGTAGCGCAAAACGATTTCATGTGGTCTTTATTTAAATTCTGTTTGTAAGAATTTGGACCCTCACCTGGACAGATTTCATGACCTGTGGGCACTACAGTATCTACGAGTGAAGAATAGGATCTACAAGGGTGGAAATGGGGTGGCTGAAAAGGCAGGCTGTCGTATTTTACTCCATGATTTCACAATGCACTCGTGGTTCTTTCAGGATATAGTAAGCCAACAAAGAAGCTGAAGGTCCACATTCTCAGCTAGTGACTTTCATAAAGTTCTCTTTTCTTTAGCCAACTTAGAAGGAGAGCGTATTCTGGACGAAACATACAAAACCTGATCTATCTTTCCTCCTTGGTGCTCCTCTGGGAAGCTGATAGCAGAGTTGTTCAGAGCCTTCCTCTGAACCAGTTGTTAAAAAAGCACACAGTATTAAAGAATACGTACTAAAGCAGTGTATGAATGTGTAAAAATTTGTGTGCATCTATATGTTTATATATTTGAATACATACACACGCATATGCACTCTTCCATATTTTTTGAAGTAGCAAAAATGTTTTCTACAGACAAAACGCAAGATTGTGACATGTCAGTACTGGCTTTTCTTAAACTTGAACGTAGAATCAGATGAGTAAAGACGTAGAGAGGGAAGATAAATGATTTATTGAAAGCTGTCTGGTTTCACTTGCTTACCTTAATGTCTCTGACCTCCTGATGTGTTTGATTGAAAGCCTTGCTTATTCAGATGTGGTGTTATTATTACAAAGTGCAATTATTAAATTTTCTAGGCGCACACGCTGTGAAATTCAGTAAATCCTTTAAAAGAACCTGAATACTACAGCCTTGAAAAAGATGCTGGACAAGAACGTTTAAGGCGTATAACACATTAAAATTGCTAATCCAGTTGAGACACTTTTGTAGGCCCAGTGCTTGTGTACTTGTCCCTGAACAGTCTGATACTGTGCGGGCACTTAGGATGTTTCTGCACAGCGCATTGTGCTGCACATAGATCTATTTAGCTCTCAGTAAATAGAAGTATATTAAAAATACTTCTAACATTTGCCCTTTACCACTCGTAGCTGGCTTGCAAACATCCACCCTCTCTAAGCTGAAATAAATCCTTTGTCCAGTTGATTAGCTAGGAAAAAAATCTCTTAGAGACCTTTGCGAGGTCATTAGTGAAGCTTTGCTGTCAGAACGTGAATATGCCACCTGCCTTCCAGAGCCCAGGGGAGCCTACAGGCAATGCGTGTCTTGGAGCACACCACAGAACAGCATCTGCATACTGCCAGACTGATCTGCTAATAGCCAGGGGAAAGAGAGAATTGATGCCAGGGGTGAAGGGAAATGCTGAAACCTTGCAAAGTGTTAAGCAGTGCTCACCTATTTATTAGACAGCTAATGCTGCCTGTAGCGTTACCAGGAGAGGATAAAAGAAGTGGGGCATGTTGCAGATTGTTAATTGGACTTGGAGCTTCATGTTGTAATTACTAGCTCGCTTTCTTCTCTACAAAGGAAAAAATATCCCAGAAGGGACCAAAGCTGAGATAGCTATCATCTGCTAAAAATCATGTTATGTTTTAAATGTTTCTATTATTTTTTTCATTTAATAGAGAAATCATTTCACTCTCAAACTGATAACGTGTAAGAAGCCACTTGATTTTGATACCTTTTACGATCATCCTTCATAGATAGCGGGGTAGAAACTGGTGGATTTCTCTATGCTTTGAGATCGGTTGTGGGGCACACGTTCCTCTCTGGGAGAATGGGGGAGGTTATTTCACTAGTTGCCAGTTCTGATTTTCATGATGAATTGGGGGTTATGTCTCTGTGTACAGACATTGTGCAGAGATGTCAGTAAGACCAATGGATAGAGCTGCATGCAGAAAAGATGAATGGTAAAGCCATGGGCAAAAGTACGTGACATTTTTTATAGTACGTGATAATGTGCAATATGTACTGTTTAACATATATTTACAAACACATACACTGTAACTGCAAGTGTATAATGTGTGTTCTGCCCTTCAGTTCCAACTCTGCTGAGACTTTGTTTGCATCACTTGCCCCATGAGCAAGCTAGTACCTTTTTTTTTTCTTTTGTCTCTTACATACAGCTGCTGTATGCAAAGCATCTGGTTTTGTTGTGGTGAGTTTTGTTTTTGTTTTCTTGGTTTTCCCTTGTAGGTTTTCCCCTCAAGGTTGTGTTACTCAGATCTCTAATACTTCATCTGTAATCTGTGAACACTTTCCAGACTGAAATGTCACAGCCTGTCATACCTGACAAGAAGATGCAGGTGTCATTCATCTCCTCTGCCACTGTGTCTTGCACAAGGCAAATGTTTGAAGGATGTATAAATGTGGAGAGAGCTCTTCAGTGGGTGCAGATTGTCGTGAACCCAGCTGAGATGTTGCACAAACCTTTTTATGTTGCCTGCCTTTTTATTTGCTCACCTCTCAGCACTGTGCAACATACAGACATACGCACACACACCTGTCTGATGCTATCACGAGTTAACAGAGCAGCCGAGTTGCATTTCTCTGTTACAGAGGAATATGAGGCATACAACAATACTATAGCTGTTCACACCTCTCATGATGTATAAGTGCAGGTAGCATTTTGCACATCTTTTGCAGGGAAGACAAGGTCTGTATGCATGATATAGTGGTATTCTAAAAATACTTCCCCAGGGAAGTTGTTTAAAGTTAACTTGCTGGAAGTGCACAAGCTAATTTTAAAACCTTAATCTTCCTTTTGGAATAAGTTCTTTTTCTTCTGAGAATGACTATTGAGTCTGTGGTCCCATGGTTCTTTTGTCCTTCCTGGGTATTCAACTTGTGCAAACACTAGGTTTTTCGTCCAGCCACACTTTCTCGGTTGTGTTTCCATTTCCACCATGCCTTCCAGGCTAAGGACAAAAACAATTACAACATTACATAGGAGATTATGTTGCTATATGTTTTATTTGGCTCCTTATTTTTGGGAAATGTCCTCTCAAATAAATTGATTTACCATGGTAAGAAGCACAATTATATCCTCTAATATGGTCATCTATCAGACAGCTAATACCACAATAATTTGCCTGCTGTTATTTAGGTAAATATTTCACTCTGTTTGGATGAGAAGTAGTGTATTTCCTCTTTCTGGCCGATGTGCTTACTGCAGGTTGATGGTAGCTGATTAGCAAGTTCAGATGCTATCAGGACAGATTTATAGGAAGGCGGGGGAGATGAGGAGGGGATGGCTATCTCACCCCCATTAGCACCAGTGCATGCAGTGTATGGTCTCATCAAATGAAGGAGGAGTAGGTTTTCCACTCACCCTCCTCGTCGTGATTGTTTCTTCTAGCCCTGATTTGTACTTGATGCAGAAAAGACAAATCCGGCCTACACGTCTGCTTTTCCCCCATCCATCTCTGCCCTTCATGTTCACCAGCAGGCACGTGGACCTCCTCCACCAGCCCCAGCTCAGCTTTCCCCCCAGTGCTGGAGCAGATTTACCTCCCACACCAGCAGCAGCCAGTGTCTTCCCCTTCAGCTTTGCTGGCGTTTAGGGTAGAGGCGGGAAGAGTACATTGAGATAAACTTTTGGCACAGTTTAATGGTGACTTCACACTACAGCCCATGTATTATATGGCCTTATTGCAGCTTCAAGTGAAAAACATTTGTTCTGTTATGCAATTTTTTTTTTTTTTCTTTTCGGGTATCTAGAAATAATCATAGCTATATGTTGGAATGAATTCTTCATGCAAAAGCTTGTCTGCAGCTAAGGACTGAATGTATAAATATTTCTTCCTTGCTTAAAATAAAGATAGTGCCTTGAAAATAATTTATTTGGAAATTCCTTCCTAGCTTATTTCGCAATCCAGCATGGTAGAATTTGGCTGTTAGAAAGCATGCTTAACTAAGAGACAGGACAAGCTTCCAACTGTGCATGCACAAAGCATCTGAATTTGAATTTCAATTAATTCACGTTCGGCGAGAAATAAAAATGTCATCTTTAGAGGAGGGTTATTGTTGTTTATGCAGTTTTGCTGGAAGACTCGCAGAATAAATGATTGGCTTGTACTACAGCACGGTATTAGAATAAGAAGTGATTCCATTATTAGCTGACAAGTCATGAGTGGCCTGTACGCTTTAGTTTGCTCCCATGTAAAACTGCTTTGAAGATTACGGGTCTGTCGGTTATGTCTCTCATCCTTCTTAACATCATATTCAGGTAGCTGCTACAACATCGCTTGCCCTGTAATAATTTATTGAGTTATCAGCTGCAAATATTTGTTCAGCCTAAGGAGGCCAGGCAGGCATAAGCGAAAAAAGGTCAGATCATGAGGGAGAATATCCTGTGGCCTGAATTCTTGAGTAAATTAGTATTTTACTTTACATCATAAAGGAATTACAGTCGGAGCTGTATCGATTAGTCTGTGCCGGTGTGCACGTGCTCTTGACTGCTAGGCAGCCAGGCTCCGCTTTGAGTTTTGGATTGAGGGAGAAGGAATGATGCTGGGAAGCTCAAGTAAGGGAGAATAAGTGGCCCCCAGAGGACTCCGCTGCAACTAAGCACGAGCAGAAACAGCTGGACATCCCCGCGTGCCTTGCTTCCACTGGGTGAAAACACTAGTTGACTGGACGAGGTGTAGAACTGGCAAGGAATTTTCTCATTAAACTGTTGGTGTTTTAAGCCGAAGAAATGTATTTTGATTCAAAATTAATACCTGTAAAAAGGAGCTGGTTTATTTCAGAGAAAATTTTCACGATAAATTGTTCCAGAAATGTCCTCTTTTATCCATTTTGACACATTGTGACACGAAATGTTTTGATTTCTTTTCTTATTGTGAGCCATACTTGAAAGGCGAAGTATCACATTTCCTGAATGTTGTTTCTAAAACACCCTGAAAAAAGGTTTTTAAATGCTATCTTCTAACTGAAGGACAGATTTTATGCCACTGTTTGGAGGAGCAGCGCAAGAGAAACAGTTGTGTTTGTGTATGTGGTTGGATGAGATGACCTCTTGGGATCCATTCCATCTGTGATTTTAGCATCCTATATGTGAGTGAATGAGGGCAAGGGTTTTTTTTTTTTTTTTTTTTTTTCCATTCATACATGTTCTTGGCTCTTACTGGGACAGTCTCAAGGAGTTTCTGTAAAATACCATGACCTGACCCAGTGTACTGTCACGTTACATACACCAAGGCGTGTGACACTCAGATGCATAAGCAAACAAAAGAGCTGGGTAGCAAAAAGGAGAATTTTTCCAAACATAAATGAGAAAGGGAAGGGATACTTTGAGACTTTAGGTGCATTTTATATTAATAACTTTGGGAAGATTCCCATCCGTCTGCTTGAGGGCTGAAGCTGCTAGACAAAAGAGATGAGGTTGCAGGTATTAAAGAAGATGTGGCTCTGCAGCTGAGCCCTTTGTAGGATGTCAGTGAGTTGAAAGAGCAGCACTTGATGCCTTTAAAGATGGAGAGCTTCAATAGCTTCAAAATGTGACTGAAGCATAAGAAATACTATGTGCAGATCAGTTAATTGATATATCAAGTATGTATTTCGGTCTTTGTATCTAGTGTATAGTCATTTGATTAATTTGACTAAACTGTTCTTATAAAATACAACAGTGCTGTCCTGTATTCTGAATGGCTTTCTCATTGACCGTGCCATAGGATGGTATATGTGGGAATTGCCGTAGGGCTTTCCCTTGCTCGCTGTTCCAGCACACAGAAAACATGGTTTAGTTTTTGTTTTTACCTCTGTTTTGGAAAGCCCATTTGATGCTTCTGTTTTCACTGTTGACTTGTGTAATTTAAAATCCCTCAGGTTCCAAGCTAAGAGTTTGAGACTGTTTGGCTCTCAAGAAGCCAGCAAAACAGCACTTCCTGTATTGATGTGAAAAATACCCGAATGGTGAAAAATACCCAGAGATTGGTCAGTCCCTGATGTATGCACTTCAACCGTTCATAATTCTTCAAATGACCTTTGTATGTTGAGTGATCTGCCAAGGATTCTGCTTTGCCGATCTGCTTGCTCCTCTTTGGACCAAAAATATTTGTAAAAGTTGAATTTAACTGGGGGAGGAGGGCGAGGAGGATGTTCTTTTTTTTTACCCTGGAGAAGAAATGCAAGAAATTTATCTCTGGAGTTTTCCTGTGGAGGAAAGTTGGTTCATCCTTGAGATGTCCTTTTAAGAGGAGTGGGTGTTCTAAAATACATTGATACTGCTGGTTGTTGAAAACTTAATAAAGATTTAGTGATTTTTAATTGAACTAAATGCATTGTCCTACACACAAGATGTTATTTCAGCTTGCAGAAGCAAGGGCAATAAGTAATGACAGTGATGCATAATGACACATTAGGAAATTTATGGTGCTACCCACTCCTTGCTAGGCGCTTACCACACAGTCTCAAGTGACAATCAGACTCTCTGAAGACCTTGCAGCATAAAAATAGATATATGAGTGATCTACTAATCGGATGTCATCCTCTAAAAATTCCTGGAAAATCAGCTGTTAGTGACTTACAGGTATATTTATGCACGTTGAGAGTACATATTTGTCAGTTTTTGGAGCTGAGGCATGTAAGGCTTCATTACAAGGAAAGAGCAAGAATAGTGTGAGCAGTGAACTGAGATACTCCTTACTGGCTACAATAAATCCTGTCCAAAGCAATCTTTCCATATACCTGTACTTTTCCTCAAGCTTTGCTTTTGGTATTCAACATCAGCTAGGCAGACTCTTTGGTCATGTAGTTTTTCAAACCTTTGAGTTGGTTTCGCAACTTGAAGAATAGGAGGGAAATCTTCAAAAGTTGACTTAAAACCAGTACTATAGGTGTTAAATGTGTCACCATGAGCTTTTCCTTTAATAGAGAAACTGTCTACAGAGGAGGATTTCTGTTACAGCCGTAGTCAGTTGGGTCAGATCAGGCACCAGTGGTTGGGGGGATCCACAGTAGGAAGCATTTGGAGATGCTTGTGATTCTCATAGGAAAGGAAAGCTGTTTTTTCCTAATTCACTAAAGTTGTGTGTATGTGTCATTGCTTGACTTTCCATGCATTGTGATATTAAACATGTGGTATTTGCAGTATGATTTAAAATCATTCACTGACTTTGGGCAAAAAGATCAGATGAAAAGGTGGATTTCTAATAATGGTGTATTGGACCAAGACCACGCAGTCTGTAAGATGCAAAGAGTATGTGCTCTCAAGAGTAGCAGCGCTGAAAATATTGGATGACAATTAAAATAGATCTTCCTGATCTTCTGCTATGTTACCTGAATGGGTTCACATCCTTCGGAAGCAAGGAACAGCGATTCCAATAAATTCTGTGTAATCTTTGAGTAGCGTCTTAGTCATTTTTTTCCGCCTAAAACCTCTCGATCCCAGTAATGAAAAGAGAGAAAGGAGAGGGATCTTCTAATACTGTGAAAAGATCTGTATGATTGCTGTGCCCCAGGTATGTGTGCCAAGGCACAGAATCGAGGTGGCCCCTGGCCCTGAGAGTTTCAAGAATGTTTCAGTCTTTGTGAGGTCAGATATCTGCTCTGAGCCTGAGTTGTGCATGCTGAAATGTTTCCTGACCTCAGCAGTTTGTTTCCTTCCCTTGCCAGGGTTTTCCTTTCCTTCAAGCCTCCTTGCAGAGCTGCTCCCTAGCCTGGCTGGTACACGTGGACCATCCTGGTGGATTTGGGTTAAGGGCCAGTCACATGGGGACAGCAGGAGGGACCCTGTGCTTGAGGGATGTGCAGCGGGAGTCAGTGATGGGTGACTGAGGGGCAATAACCTGATAACTTCTGCTTCAACCTCAGCCACAGAGCAGTCACCCAAGTCTGAGATGTCCTTGGAAAGGGTTTGGGAACAGAATAGGGAGGAGGGAGTGGGAATGGCTGCTATGATCCTGAGAAAGGGCTACTGCTGGCCTGCTTTCCTTCCTGAGACTGAAGGTTTGTGTACATGAGCTTTTTGATAAACGACCTCAGAACGCATTATAATTGAATGATTTTGATTTTTTTTCAAGTTATTTTTGCTGGTTATTACGTGATTGTCCTGACTTTTTCTCTCTCTACTAAAGACACACTAGTGTGAACTGACAGACCTGCCTGCAGCCAGTTTACCTGCTGGAATTACTTGCCAGAGCTTCTGCTAGTCCTTTATCCTCGGTGCACATCACTAAATGCTCTGCTTTTACATCCTAAAATGACTTAGAAACTTTACACTCTAGTATTAACCTTCACTTGAGGAGAGGGATGTAACAGTAGATGTTTTAATATCAGCATATATCAGCCTTTGTAGTAACAGTTGAGCTTTCTTTAAAAAAAAAATAAAAGAGAGAGAAGCTTCCAGAATTCACCATACCTAAATGAACAGCTTTTGTGCATCTCTGCTAACATTCCCCACTCTTCAGAGTTGGCCTGTGACTTTGTTCCTCTGTCCTTGATGGTTCTTTTTTTTTTAGAGGCAGTTGTTCCTGATTTTTCTGTGCCAGAAAGTTGAGAAGAATGATCTTCTGCAGCACTGTAATGCTTGTCAGCTCTTTCCAATCCTGAGTTTTAATGAACAGTTTAGTTCCTTGCCTCTGTGTTTCTGCCTCTGCTGCTTTGCTGCCGTGCTAGAGCTTTCCCTGTGTGAGCAAGGGAGTGCCTGACAGGAGGACAGCATTTCTGTCCTGCCTAAATACTTCCCTTTGCACTTTTCCAGCTGCCTCTTTCTCATTCTTTGCCTTCCTAAAAAAGAGCTAGAGAGAGATGCCACATCCCTAGGCCCCTTTATACTTGTTTGTGTATCTGTGTTACAACAGCAGTGCTTAGCACTTGCATAATCTCACTCCTCTGCATAATCACTGTAATCATTTGTGCATCTGTTTTATAACAGGAGAGGGTCAGATTCTGAGATGGAGCAGAGCAATTCTGACTCTCCTCTGAGCTTGGATAGCACTCAGCATCCCTCTGCAGCCCGGATTGTGAGCAGTATTTTATGTGTCGAAACACAGAGCCAATGCCTCTCAGATTTGAGAGCTACCTTGTGTTCCTTTGATTTCTGTGGAGTTGCTCGGCTTTGGGAAGGGCAGCAGTAAAGGGCAACACAGCTGGATCCTGGCTCCTTCTCTCTCTAATCCTTTTAGGGAGGATGAGCTGGTGGTGGTTATACTTGGAGCAAGGCAAGCTGAGACCTGGTACCAAAATTACCTTCCTGAACCACAGGTCATGGGGTGACTCGATAGCCTGGGAGCTCCTGACTGTCCTCTGCCCGTCTCTCCAGACTCCACTGCACTGCAGATACGCCTGTGATGCTGAAAGGCCCTTTTTCGTAATCTGAGGATTGACAAACTGCTGGTAGAGGGAGCATTTCCTCCCAGGTTTCTATATTAAGTAGCCATTTGGATGCCGGCTGCAGCAAGCGGAGATCCTACGGAGACGGTGTGAGCAGTGTCTGTGTTAAAGAGGTCAAAGAGCTGCATCAGCCGCAGTCAGCACGGCGCTGAGCCTGGCGTGCAGCCCCGCAGCAGCCCAGAGGGGCCGTGCCACCATCTCGGGGTGGAGCTCTTTTCCTCCTTCATCCTTCTCTTCTTTCTCTCAGTCCTGACCCAGTTTATTACTGTTAATTTTATTAGTGCATCTGCTTCGTTTTTGTGATTATTAAATGCTTTTGGGGCTTCGTAATTTGATTATTTCAGTGCTTTTCTCGATATAATTGAAGCTCAAATGAATGTAGCCTGAGAACATACTTCATTCTAACTTGATAAATCTTGCACAGCTAGCCAATTTATGCTAATACTTTTTTCTTTTTTAGCAACCTTGTGCTTATGTAATTTGTTTAGCAGTGAAGTCTTTTTATTTATTTTTTCACTCAGTGCCTGAAACTGACATTTCTGTCTGCTAGGTCTCTTTTTTTTAAATTCTTTAGGTTTAGGGCTTTGTATGACATATCTCATCTTCAGGATAGGAGGGCGACAATCCAATTGAACATCCAGTGATTGTCCCTCTCCATTCATTTGCATCATTGTCTTCTGCTGTGCCAGCTTCTCTTATGGTTCCTTTTCATGTCTGCTCTTTCACATTATTGCTAGTTTGGCTTGTCTCAGGTACTGTGGTGCTTTCCCCATTCCCTCTCCATGCCATCACTTTCACAGTCTTTCATTTCCTGCTGTGTTTTTTTCCCTTGTCATTCATTGCTGCTATGAAATAGAATTGCTTTCCTGTGGTATGGGAGGAAGCTTTTCTTTGCCAAAAAGGAGAAGCAAGGGTTGGGGGCCTTGTCACAAGTCGCCTCAGGGCCTCCTTGGTGAAAAGGCCTGAAGTTCTTGCTGGCTCACCATGAGGCAACTGAGAAGTTCTTTGCCTCCAGAGTGATGACTTGCTAAACTGTAGTCCTAAAAATGTAATGGCACACTTTTCTCAGCCTGTCCTTATTGCTCCTTCATCTATAGTAATGGTTTTGTGGTGGTTATACCAATCTTCTCATAGGTACATGGTGTACATCTTCTTAGATCATTTGAGTAACTGTATTGCTGATAGGAAGGATTTAAACTGCAGCTCAGCTGAAGGCCTATTTTGATATCCTTGATGGTAGCTTGCAGAATTTTGTAGAGCTCTAAGTTGGCAGAATAATACAGATGACTGTAGAATGTGCTGTAGACCTTCTTCCACTTGGAAACTTGGAAATCCTGGCATCTATTTGGACAAGGAGTGGAACAGGCAGTAAGAGTAAAGGCTTATCCTGCATGTTGTTGTGCTCCAGAGAGTTTCCATTACTGCTTCTGATCCAGTTCAATGTGTCAGCACAAGGTACAAAGCTATAGCATACAGTCTTCTGTGCTGTGGGATTTGTCTTTTTCATTTTCTGAGTAATCGAAAGGTACAGAATTGATTGTATTTGTTCTTTCCTCTGTTTAAACTCAAGCGCTAGAGAAGTAGTAACAGTGTATTATGGTATAAAAAGGGCTTGAAACCTTGCTAGATTTTTTTTTTTTTTTTTTTGTAATTACAAATGGAATTAGAAATATCAGCGCCTTTTCTATTTGTTGTACTGATGCTTCTCAATTTTCTGATAAAAATCAGGGTTATTGAGGAAATAAGAAGCCAGGGCAGACTATGGCTGAAGGGATCGGTAATTGGCTTTAGAGCCTTTCACCTTCAGGTTGCCATTTTGCATCTAGCCCAGGCTGGTAGCGACCAGGAGTCACTGGGTCTGCATTTCCAGGCTGGGTATATCACCAGCCACCTAGGAGCAATTGGCAGTAATCAAAACCCTTTGTGCTTTCCTCAGGGAAACCAAAACCAAGCCAAGGCCTTTCTTGTAGAAGCTCTCTCCCAGGAACAAAGTGAAGGTGATTCAAAGTGATGCTCTGAATTGGGACTCTCTGGATATGCAGGTGATCTTGCTGAAGAGAATTGGTCAGCTGAGTACCTTTCATTAGTAACATTGGTAAATTTAAAAAATGTCCAGAAACAGTCATTTCTTCAGAACAATTAGAAAATGTTCCATACCGGGCCCCTCCAAGCAGGTAACTCTTTCATCGTGTCCTTTTTTAAGATGCTCTAAAACTTCAAGGAAAGAAAATCAGAAATACTCTAATTTTTTAAGTGTATCATGCACAACTGGATAGGAGATATTGAAGTTTAATGCACAATCATTTCAAAGAAGTCTGGATTGATGTTTTTCATTTTAAGATGTGGTTACTGAAATTTAAGTTTGAACGAACCCATGTTAGTTCTCTCCTGAAACCCCTGGACTTTTCACCTAGCAAGACCTGAACACTCCAGTTCCAGTGGAGACTGCCAGATTTGTTATTTTATACAACTTGAGCATCCCAGATGATTAGTAAGCCACAGCAGTGGTATTTGGTACTTGTGCTTTCATCCAGAGTGAAAGACGGACAGGAAGGACCAGCCTGGAGTTTAGATTTGTAAAGATCAGGAGCTGTGCCTGTTGTGCTGCCCAAGCAGATTTTAAGACTTCACAATTTGGAATTTTTCCTTTGCAGGTGTAAAGAGGAGGAAAAATCTGTCCTAATGATGTCCCCGAAATAAAGAATAAAAATAGCTGCATGATGAGGACAAAGAACTGTGGATTTTTCTTCATAATGTTAATAATAATGCTGTTTTGAAGTGTAATTTCATTTCTTCCATTTAAAAGCTTATTAAGCTGCTATCATGGTAAATAGGTTATTAACGTTGACAGTGAATGTCACTACTATCATTGAAAATTCTCTTAATTCCCTTTGTCTCTTAAATGCTCAGCATAATGTGCTGATCTGGCTAAGTTTTAGATCAGAGGAATTGTATCGTATTCTTTCAGAAAATAAGTGAAACTTCACTTTCTTCTTTTTGTCATTACAATGGACATTTCCCAAGAATAGGGAATTAATAAACATTTTACTGCAGTATACTGAGATCTGCCCACCAAATGATTTATTTCGCTTTGCTGCATTTGGAATTAAATTAGTTTCCTTCTTTCTTTTATTCCCATTCTTTGCCACAGTTGATTCCAATTTAGAAGTAACACACCTGATTACTGCAGCTTGGTTTTTACAAAGCAAATTCATTCTTTTTCTGATTTTTGTTAGAATTATGAGCAGCTAAACTACTGTCAAAATGGCATCCAGAAATTCTTGTTCTTAATGAAGCTGGTAGTCATGTTTACCAACAAAGGGATCAAAGAAAATCTTGAATGTACCTATTTGATTTACATGCATGCAAAACAGCAGTAATTCTACTGAAGTTTATGGAGTTTAACCATCAGTGAAAACAGCTCCAAAACAACAGACTGAAATGAAAAAGATGAATGTTTGACTTCTTAATTTGACTTGTTTTAAAGATACTTATTTTAGAATCGTTTCTACCTTTCTATGTAGAGAAATTGGTGCAAAACTATGGAAATAAGCAAAGAAGTTGTGTTTGTATGATCGTTTCAGATCTTAAAATGCTCTTTAAGTACAAGGGTTTTTTCTTTGATTGCTCATTGTGGCTTTGTTTCGGCAGTGTTGTAGCTGTTTAACAGGACACATCAATGGTGCAGGACAAGTGCAGAATGACAAAAGAATAAAGTAGAAGGTAATGCTGCAGAAGTGAAATTTGATTTACGCTATTCTGACCTTTTTTGAAATGCACCATCTTTAAAGGACACAAAGAGTACTCATCTAAGTGATGGGTATCTTCAATATCCTGTATCCCCTTTCACCTTACTAGATGATTTTAAATATATATAGCAAAAGTGAAAAGCCTTACCCATGAAATTGCACAAAAACGTAGTAGTGTTGTGGGTAAAGAATTAGAAAGTCATGGATCTGCTGTTGAATTGTTGGGTGACATGTCCAGGTCATCTAGGGTAAGGTCTCCTGAGGTATTAGTGTTGTGACGCTGTGCCTAATGGACTTGGTCTCCTGGAACTGCGGGAGCCAGTTTTCTTACGTAAAGGGAGGGCAATTTTGTTCCTAGATACTTTTTAAAAGCTGAGGATAGTGGGGCACCAAGAGATAAATGATCTGTTGTGGACTGTCCAGTAGTCCACAGGCACATAGAAAGGGTCCGACTGTCTTTGTGGAGTACGTTACATCTCTTTATGACTCAATTCATCATCTGAAGACTAGGATTAAGAATGCTTCTTTGCTCTCATGTATTTAGGTTGTAACCTCCTTGGAGCACTTAGTGTTTGTTTATGGAGTGTTCACGAAGACAGGGCTGCAGTCCCATATGGGGCACCTCTTTGAACCACGCCATCACAGTAGTAAAGAGAGTAAGTACTGCCTGTGGTATCTGGATTTTCTTCAACAGTTTTTATCCAGATCATACTTTGTATGGTCTGAGTGTTGGAGCAGAAGGGAGGGTAATGTCTGGGCTCACTTGAGAGTCATTTTGCATTTTCTTGAGAGCTGTTGCAAGCAACTAAGTTGTATTGTTACGTGTATGTGCTCAAAGTCCCGTTTCTTGGGAGAATATTCCAGTGACAGGCCTTTGCAAGAGGCTGTCATTTCAGCCACCGTGTTGAAGTAATGTCTGCGGCATGATCTGGTGTAGATTTACCTCTCTGTGTATTGCTCTTTGCTCCCCTGTCCATTAGCCAAGCATGCCATTTAGCCAGCTATGTTTTCAACAACTCAGTTCAGCACAGAATGCTCTGTGGCACTGCTAGCTCTGTGTTTGAAAATCTAAAAAAAGCTGAGAGTGAATTTGATACTAAATTTCACATATCTTCCACCTTTTTCAATCTATGTCAAATGCTCTTGAATTTGCTCACTCCTGCAACTTGGTACTGAAAATGGAGAAGGCAAATAATTCTTGGTTTTCTTTTAAATTTTTAATATTTGAAGGAAACTTGCCAAATGAAGCTTAGTGCCTGAGTCCAGCCCATTGCTGTGATTTCACTCACACTAGAAGCGATGTTAGTTCTGATTGAAGACATTGCAGCCAATGCCAAGCATTTTTAAAAGAAAGATGCTTAAAAATGCAAAGCATGGATTTGATTTTCTTTGGTTCTACTTTTAAGCCATATTTTTACACAGCCACAAGAGTAAAACATTACTTTTTAAATCTATGAAATATGTAGAGTCTCATGTCAGAATCTGGGGGGGAAAACAAACAAATCTGCTAAATATGGAAAGGCTTTGTAAAACTACATAACTGAGCCAGCAGCATCGAGAGCCATTTTCTTTTCTTTCTTGATTAAAGATTTGAAACAACTCAGTCCTTACCCTGCTGAAGTGTTTCTGGATCTGGAAAACACTTCCTATATCTTTTGTTTCTCAGATGCAAAGCTCAGATGCCCCTGAAACAAAGCTGTGAAGGAGCAAAGCCCAGCCCCTACACATGGAACTGTGTGTACATGCTGTAAGATCTGTTTTAAGATGAGTCCTGCGTCAAATTGTCATTTGGGGCTATGACTGTAGCAGAGAGGACAAAGACTATGTTGCCAGGAGGACCAAGTAGGGCCTTCATGGCTTTGTAGTTAGAAGAAGAAGGCACCTGCTCTAGGTAGACAGTTTGAGCAGTTAAGTTGTGATGAATTTATTTTACTCTGAAGGTCTCTTTCATCACAGAATCATCATAGAATGGCTTTGGTTAGAAGGGACCCCAAGGATCATCAGGTTCCAACCCCCTGCCGCAGGTAGGGCTGCCAACCTCCAGATCTGGTACTAGATCAGGTTAACTGGGGCCCCATCCAGCCTGGCCTTGAACATCTTCAGGGACGGGACATGCACAAGCTCTCTGGGCAACCTGTGCCAGCACCTCACCACTCTCACAGTGACGAACATCCCCCTGACATCTGATCTAAACCTTCCCTCCTTCGGCTTAAAACCATTCCCCTTTGTCCTATCACTGTCTACCCTTGTAAAAAGTTGTTTTCCCTCCTGTTTATAATCTCCCTTTAAATACTGGAAGGCTGCCATGAGGTCTCCCCGCAGCCTTCTCTTCTCCAAGCTGAACAAGACCAGCTCCCTCAGTTTGTCCTTGCAGGGGAGGTGTTCCATCCCTCTGATCATCTTGGTGGCCCTCCTCTGAACCCTCTCCAACAGTTCCATGTGTTTCCTGTATTGGGGACCCCAGACCTGGGCACAGTACTCCAGATGGGGCCTCACGAGGGCAGAGTAGAGAGGGAGAGTAGAGAGTAGAGGCCCTCTCCCCACTGGCCACCCCTCTCCTGATGGAGCCCAGGATACCATTGGCCTTCTGAGCTGCAAGAGCACACTACTGGCTCATGTTCAGTTTTTCATCCACCAGGATCTCTAAGTTCTTCTCAGCAGGGCTACTTTGTAGGAGTTCTTCTCCCAGTCTGTATATATATCTGGGATTACTCTGACCCAAGTGCAGAACCTTGCACTTTGCTGTATTGAACCTCATTAGGTTCACACAAGCCCGCTTTTCTTTCGTTTGGAATGACTGATGGCTTCTTCTCAGAAGATTATTTTGCTTTTTTCATTCTTCCCCTTCTTTTTTCCATCCCCACAGAACTGAAGGAACTGATATTTCCTGATTTGAATCTACTGGTTTTGGAGTTGTTTTTTTTCCTTTACTGAAGAGAGCCAAAACAACAAAGTATAGAAAGGGATCTTCTTACCTCCCTGATGTTGTAGGTTTATTTGTCTGTTGAGCAGAGGATATTGAAATTGTATTCTTTATCTCTCAAAGACAGGGTGCAGAGGAGCTGCTGTTTGTTTGGGTCTTGCTGTGCTACATTAGATTACGTCCAGGTAATAAGGGACTGATGCTGCACTCTTCACTCCGATTTTTGTAATTCTTCTGTACAGTGCTGGTCTCTCTGCATTCCAGAACTCCAGAGTGCAATAACTGTACAAAGTTGTGGGTGCAATTTTCACTTTTCCAGATGGCATACTTAGAAAGGATTGCCGAAAGCAAAAGAAATTAGCTTCCTACTGGCAAAGGAACACCCTGACAGAAAAGAGAGCCCACAAACAATTTTTGCATTTTGTAGCCGAATTCAGTAAATGTTGAAAGGGATATAGTGGCCATACTTACTTTTTAAAAAGTTTGTATTAACAAAACAAATCAAATGTATATGTTCGTGTATATGCATTCTGTCAAGAAAACCACCAAAAGGCTGAAAGCAGCCTGTTGTCCCATAGTCTCTTTCCGAATGTGAGTCACAGAACGATACAACTCAGTTTTTGCTAGCCACTCTTCTGTTAACTTCTTGAAGAATGATAAATGAGAAGAAAAGAGTGCTGGAAGAATTAGCACTTCAGGGTCTCCTTTCATTCATTAAAGAAATGTATTTTCAAGCTTAATATAGTCTCACACATGCTGCCATCAGCAAAATCATTGCATTAAGAGGTTCCCAAAGTTAGTAGGGAATTAATGGAGACATGCTCTGAAACTCCAAAGACAATCATAAAGATGTCAAAGATTTCCTTTGATCTATTTATTTTCCATAGTTCCTTTGATAAAGGCACAAATTCCTGACTATAACCTGAACAAGGCATGGTTTTCTAAAGCAGCATTCTACTAGTAAGAATGCTTGCCAGAATAAACCCTTGGCTTTAGGGAGTACAGCATAAATGTCGTTCTTACACCAAAAAATGAAGTTGAGTTGTCAGATAGAATTGATTCTGTGTTGTTTCACCTGTTTGAAATTTTTCTTCCTATTCCGCTGTTTTTACTTATATCTAGACAACACAGGTTTTTCTCTGTATTTATCCTATGTCTTTCCTGATTTCTGTGTGAGTTGATGAAGTCACAGTTACATACTTATAGAAAAAAAAAACAAGTTTATTTGTCACAGTGCACTAGTATGCTTAGGGGATGCCTCTTTTATCCAGTCCAAGTTGTGATGATTTTGAGAATTGGTAAGCATGCTTTCCGCCAAATTGCCGGAGGCATTTTGGGATGTTAGAATGTGATGTCACATTTGTGGAGAAAAAGCTCCACCGATATGCAGTAATCAGGAGCCCTTTCTCAAGCTTCATGCTGGAAGAAGACAGCTTCTATTTTTGAATATTTCATGCTTGTCACAGGCAGTGTCAAATTTTGTCTTTCTTCTTTGTATCCTGTCTTGCATTTTCTATAGTATTGACTATGTAAATGTATTAGGGAGAAATAAGTAATTTTGGCAAAGTGAGTCTCATGTTACATTCCAGGCAGGTTTTGAGTTTAGAAAATATGTAGAAAATTTGACTGAAGAACCATCACATTATCTGTCTGGGGCCGTGTTTCGTTTTCTACCACTGCTGGCTCAGTCTCCTTATATAATGGGCACTCTGCCAAGTCCTGGCTGATGAGATTAGATATTACAGAGCAAAGACTAGGAATATTACAGGTTGGGTTAATTTAGGAAGGAATAAAGAGGGCCATCCAGCTCCACATGAAGCAAAATCTGCTTAGAGAAATGCAACACTTCATTTTGTCTGAAATGCACACAAGGTCTTTGAGAGAAAGAATGAGATCAGTTGCAAGAGGGGCAGGAAAGGATATCTCAGGGTACCTGTTTGTTGCCCAGAGAGTGGTGGACAACATGCTGACTGTGAGCCAGCAATACTCTCACAGCAAAGAAGGCCAACAGCATCCCGAGCTGTATTAGGAGTGTTGCCAGCAGACCAAGGGAGGTGATCCTTTTCCCCTGCTCAGCGCTGATGAGACACATCCGCAGGGCTGCATCCAGTCCTGAACTCCCCAGCACGAGAGATGTGGATGTACTGAGGGGAGTCCAGTGGTGGTTAAGGACTTGGAGCCTCTCTTGAATGGGGAGAGAGCCTTGAGATGAGAAGGCTCAGGAGGATCTCCTCAGTGTGCATAATTATACACCAGAGAGAACAAAGAAGACAGGCCCAGTCTCTTCTCAGTAGTGCCTAATGACAGGAGGACGTTCAGCGAGCACAAAATTGAAATACAGGGAATTCCATTCAAACCTAAGAAGTAACTCTTTTACTGTGAGGGTGGTTAAACACTGGAACAGCTTGTCTGGAGGGGTTGTGGAGTCTATCCTTCTAGATACTCACAACCCAGCTGGACGTGGTCCTGAGCAATCTCCCCTAGTTAACCCTGCTTGGAGCAGGAAGGTTTTGGCAAGGCAACCTCCAGAGGTCCCTTCCTGTCTCAGCCATTTCTGTAATTCTGAGGTAGATAATATTGAGGAATAGAGGTTGTCAGTTTAAGAGACTTTTTCACAGTAACTTGTCACTTCTGGCAGTTTTATCTCATTTTATCTACTTAGATAAATGAAAGTGACAGTTAAAGTTTTCAGTAAATAGGGTAAATCCCAAGGACTAGCGATTCTCTTGCTTCTAAATGATAACTCCTGGCATTGGGAAGAGGTTTCTCCATCACGTACAGCAGAAGTACTTACATAGACTCTTGCCATGTGCTCCAGTGTTGTGTATTTGGCAGAGGATGTGCAAAGAGATACGGACCACAGGTACTTTACAACATGATAGGTCTCATCATTTCTTTGGCAAGTAATTTCAATAGTGCTTTGTCAGGGCCAGAAATTAAACATTTGGGCGATGTTAATTAAGAAAATATGAAAATGTCTCGGGTATGTTGTTCTCAACTTTCAGAGGAGGCAACACAGTATGGATATTTGGTGAAAAAGGGAGAAGGACATGTTATATCTTGATGCTAATTGGTTAATTTCATTTTTATTTTTTTTTCCTCCCTAGCTGGCCATGCCTCAGTATTCAGCATTGTTAATTGTGTGTTTATGATTATACATAATTACAAAACCATTTTCCTGTTGATTCTGGAACTGATGGTTTTCTTCAGGCCATTTGCTTCAGGCATCATTGATGGATCGGCTGTACTAATTCTCAGTCAGTGCCTGAAGTTTGCAGATCTTTTTGTTTTAACTTTTTTTTCTTACGTTTTTTTCCCTGTTATATAATTCTAGTAAGGCTATGTTTAGTACTTTTTTCCAATAATGAAACACTACATGAAGTGGGACTATGCTGTTTGTTACTTGGCATTTTAATATCCTTTTAGAAGCTCAAAAACAAAATGATAGGAGGAAAGTCAGACTGTAACAGCTAATTATTGGCTGTGCTCTTGGTGCTGAAGAACAGTTTTGTGGAGTAAGGCCAAGAGGCTAAATGTATATTTAAAGAATGTATCCTCTTTTATTTTTTTTCCTACTGAAAAAAGGCTTTGAATTCTCAACAAAGGATTTTATTTTGCAGGTTACTCCCTTTCACAGTCTCTGTTCTGCACTGCTTGAAGTTTCCGATTATCTGAAGCGCTGGTCATCTTTGAAATCTGACCTGAATAACCTTTTTCTGTGGAATGCAGTAGTACTAACCAGTCAGAACAGAGAGATGTTTCAAAACTTTGACATAACCAATGGGCAGAATTGGTATTGCAAGACAGTTTTGTAGGATGCTGGAATAGTAAAATCATTTTTTTGAATCCTACTGAAATGACATATGTCAGATTTTGAAGGAAATATTTGTTAAAATGCTTGCAAGAGATTAGGTACACTGTAGTCCCAGGAGGAAATGAAAAATGCCCTGAGGCTTTCAGAAGGATTTCAGTCACCTTCTTAGCAACTGTTTATATTGAAAGCTTGTGGTGCATATTCTTATTAAATACTTGGGCATGTTCATATTGTCTACCTAAGATGCTCAAATTGTTGGATGACTTGCTTGTACGAGTGACCACTGGTTCTGTATGGTTTTCACTTATTGCATAGGTTATCATTGCTTGCCTTTATTACATGGTAAATGCCCCATAAACAGCGTAATTGTAATTAATGAGTTAACAAAAAACCCAAATGTACTGAACTTTATACTTGGCAGGTAGGGCACGTTAGTTCTAAGCTCTGTGCACAGCCACTGCCAAGAAAAGAGCATAGACACTTTCTGTTACACTATTAAGAGCATATTTAATTAAGACAAAATGCATAATTATGCTTTTCAGTGTAGTTTAGTTCCTTCCCAGATGAATCAGAATTTAATGTGATGGTCTCCTTAGGTGCTTGCTGAATATTCTGTTCTCCTCCTGTGTTACTTATTCATGCTCTTTCAGAAGCATAATTGCAAGCAGCGACACATTCACAGATGATGCAAGCACATTGTACCATAATCAAAAGTTTTGCTCACGGATATTCCCTATTAAATATTAATAGGGCAAACGTGATGATTACTTACCTTAGTTGCTTTTTTGTCCCAAAGTATATTCTTTCACAGAACAAGACAGTGCTTGAAACTTGAGTGTATTCCTTCTAGAGTAGTTGGGGAAGAAGAGACCTTTGAATGTGTGATCTTTGGAATCCACAAAAGACCGTTTGCAAACACAGTACTTTCTTTTGTAATAGCTGTGCCTTCCTCTGCAGCCAGAGAATCTCAGGAACAACTAGGGGATTGTATTGCAGAAGAAGAGAGCAAGTGAGGTGATGCTTATGAGAGCGTAGCCCTTTCTTCTCCTTACTCCTCTGAAGAATTGGATCAAGGCAGAATCTGACTTTCTTGCTTTACACTCATCTCTGATTTACTGCTTGATATCATTACTGTTTTTGAGGGTTTCTCCTCAAGCAAGTCAATTTGGGTCTGGATCGTATCGTCCCTGACCATATCAGAAATGCTTCTATTTAGGCATGTCATGTCATTTTCACTAAAAGTCTGATTGAGTCATGAGGAGGCTGTTGAGGCGTTCATGGGGCAGGTTTGCTAAGCTGGATCTAAACTGCAGTTTTGTACAGCTGAGGTGCATGAAAGGAAACCGAAACAGGGAAATTATGACTATGTCAAATTAGTCAGAATTGTTAGTGTTCTCTTGACATATTTAGTATAAAAATAAATCAGAATATCTTTCTTTATGATGAAACCTGTTGTGATCTGAGACAGCAAAGATTCATGGTCCAGTGAAGATTTGGGAGTTCACCAGCGTGCATCTTCATATTCCTGTGAGTTTAGCTCATCGAGATCTTTGTTCTACTTGTGCGTATTTTGTTTTTACAGCTCCTTTTCAAACAAGAATCACAGGAGGAGAAATGAACAGTCATGCGCATTCCTTTCATTTGTGACAAACTAAACTAATGGAATAACTTACATATTGTGTCTGTTGTGTGGTGATTGTCTTGGGTGGTAAAGAGAAAAAGGTAATGAACAACTGTTGTAGTGATAATGGCAGCACAACTGCATTGGACATTATTGGACGCGCGTCACTAGAACCTTGTGCTACCGTCTGGCTCTTTCCTCCTCTTGATTTTATAGGTATTGATACTTGAAAGATCAGAGGGCCATACTTTTTGATTCCCGCTGCTGATCCCCGTAATGAATGGATTCTTCTTTCAGAGGACAGATACTAAAACTTCCTTTGAAAGCAATGTGAACAAGAGGAGTTTATACTTTTTGAAATCTGTTGAAATGCATTTTCAAAAGCATGCTGCTAAGCTGTATACATGTTTGTGGGGATAATTTATAATGGAGTAGTGGAGAAAGGTTTGTGTATATTTGAAAATCATAGAGGCCTTGATAGCTGTCGTGTTACGTCACTGAAAAGAAGTAAATTAACAATCTGTCCCTAATGTCAGCATTGTCCCTGACTTACAAAGAGCAAGATGATAAATGTTGATGTATGGCTCTTGATTCCACTGTGTGCTGCCGACAGTCTCTCCAGACAGTGCTGTTTTCATCTGAGGTGGATCCTGTGGGAGAAAGTGCAGGAGTCAGCAGCCAGCCAGGTGATGAAACGATGAGTAGAAGGATGTCCAGAGCACAGAAGTGGTTTCTGTGGGAAGATGTTTTCTCAGTGAGAGGTAGATGTAGAGGTGGAAAAAAGAGCTTTTCAGCTGTGTGTGGCTAAGGAAGAAAATTTAATCCTGTTGAGGAGCCACAGGCTGAGAAGAGCTTCTGAGGGATCCACAACCACAGCAGATGTTGGGTGTCTTTGATGTTGGTGCTGTGTTGTAGGAGCATACCTCCCTGTGCACCGAGGGAGAAATGCTGGCACTACTCTCTTGCTTTGTAGTAGCTGCATTTTGCACCCTGAAGACCTTGGCACCGTCTGGTGTGGCATTCTGTTCGGCCACCAGGAGAAGGGAAGAGTTGCTTGTTGTCTCTCCTGTCTTGGCACTGTACTGCAGGCTGCTCTTCCAGTATTGTGCTGTATTTGTCCTGCACTGTTGTTTTCTGTGATAGCTCTGCTAAGCTGTACCTCAAGTGAAAATCCTCTGTTCCATTAGCATGCTTAGATCTTAACAGACACTTGGGGTTAAAAAGAGCTTTTTCTTTATAACTGTGGAAATATTAGTTCAGAAAGATGGTGTTTCTTTGTGGGATATATACGTCTCTATATGTGAATATATAAATGCATGTTGATTTGTATATGATATCATACTTCTAAGTAACAGTTCAGAGAGGTATTTTTTTAACAGCAGAGCCAGAGATCGGAAAAACTGTGTTTCTGTGGAGATCAGTTCTTGTTATGCTGATGATCTGCCCTTCAGTTTGCAGCACTGACTCCAGATTCAGTGTTGTAATGTCAGTGACAAAGTGCCCCTGCCTATAAGCATGCATTTGTTAATATGACATGAATTAACAGTGATACTTTACAGATGTGGCAGAGAGCAGCTTGACTTTCTTACAGGTGCCCTTAGGAAGGAAGCGACAACCGCCAAGGCACATCTACTTAACTCTGACTGTTTACACCATAAAAAGAAATTGACTCTTCTAATTATATTCAGAGCTGTAGAAAGCTGTTGCTGCTTTGGATTATTTGATCTCTCTGGGGAAACTTCCTTCAAACATAACAGCCTACATTTCTACTTTGTTAATTATAAAGCTGTGAACAAGAAAATGCAAGACAATCTCTACTATTCTTACTGTAATAGTAACTTCCCAAAATATTACTGCCTTTATGAATCCCAGTGGAAGATCTTTCTTTGTGGAAAAAAAAGGCCCTATTAAATAAATGAGGAAATATATTTCAGATGTATTAAGCAAATAATCAACATACATTTATCATGGTGTCTTCTAAATCTGTGCTCTTAGTCTTTTTGCAGGATGGCTCATGATTTTTTTTTTTTTTTTTTAATGTACCCTGCCTAAAACAGATGTTGTTTGTTCTTTTGAAACATCAGCTTGTGCATTTTCTGCAGGGAAGAACAGGTTAAAAATTGTTCTCTTCTTTTGTGCTGATATGTAAGAGCAGCTGGGAGTCACGTAGAGTAACACTTTGCTTTTAGCTGCTATTGAGGCCCTTCATAAAGATAAAAAATTTTTCTTGTGCTTTCTTTTTGGAATGTTTTTCCAATAAGTAGTCAGTAGTCAGATTACTGACCTGTATCTACGGAGATGCAACTCAGTGGGACCCAGACCTGGGCCAGCAGCTCTAGGTGGCCCTGCCTGAGGAGGGGGTTGGGCCTGATGATCTCCAGAGGTCCCTCTGTGATTCTGTGTGTTGCACAGATGTTCTTAAGAGAATTCTCTCTCGATGTTTTGATGTTTGTGTGTTCCACTGTGATCAGTTCAGCTGTTATTCCTCATAGTTGGGTTGTTGTGATTCAATTCCTACAGCTCCACAGCTCCCCTCCTTAGAGCACCATCAGTGTCAGTGATGGCCCATTACTGGGTGCTTTTAATTGCAGGATTGTAACTGAGCTGATGCCCTAAAGTAGATATTTGCTGAGTTTTGAAACCATTGGGTGTATGAAACTAAAGCTGCTGCTATGTGCAGCTGGTTTTTTGTGTCTGTGCTGCCCTGATGCACAGCTGTTAGAATACACTTCATTGAACAGTAAAATCAAATCTCAGAAAGTTAGAAATAGGGTGGCTCTGGGTGCAGAGTGTTTACCATTGGCTATGGAAGTACCAGCCTAGTACCATTTTGCTCTCAATTCATTACTGGGCCATTGTTGTCACCCAGTTGAGCTTTAAGGTGAAAGGCTTAAGAAATAAAAGCTTATTAACGATGATTTCATGCATAGATCTTGAGAATGTGTCATAGTAATTCTGTTGTCTGAAGTCTGTAAGTGCTTTCTGAGATGGCCACTGAGCACCAGATGGATTTAGCTGCTATCGTTGAGGTAATCAGGCCTGGCTTTTTTTTTGACAGGGACCATTTAACAACCTGAGTGATAGCCTTGTGCCTTTATTTCACCTGTGAAACCTCTGCTCATGTGACCTTAAAAGACCACTGTAAGCTTGTAAGCTCTTGGGATGCTTTCAAATCTTTATTGATCATGCTCATCAACCATGGCAAATATATAGAAGAGTTCCACAGTGATGCTGGTGATCCCAGTATATATTTCCTGGCTCAATCAAACAGTATCAAACCTGGTATCATCCACACTCTTCCTGCAATGTAATATATGTACTTTTTCCCTTTAGTCATGTCCTAACACTGTGTTCCATTTTGGCACACAAGACAAGCAGAGTAACTTTACAACTTTTATGAGACACAGAACTTTCTCCTTTCAGTGGTAGCTGGGAGGAATAGGAAATGTTTGTATGTAATCTCCTGGAAGTGTTTTTTTTTAAGTAAGGTTTTACTTTGGTAGCCTTGGTTTCTTTTTTTTTTTTTTTCCTGGCTATCTTGATGGCCATTGGAAACAGAACAGTTTGAGGGTGGAGAACAGTACGTCATAAAAACATACATAACTATCTGTGCAGTGCTTGAAGTGCAGGTGTGCAAATTTATCTGCCTTTCTTTCTTGAACTACGTGGTTTCAAAGACAGAAAAGATCAATACAGGCAGATTTTGCAGTTTCTTTACATAGCATATCTGTGTGGCTGTGAATTTTAAGGTCAAAAATTGGTGAGGGTCAGGACTCAACTGTGATTCTGTGATAATAGGTGGCAGATTTGCTAATTGAAACTGGTCTAATAAAACTGAAGTAGTTCTGAATTTATCTTAAGATTAGCGGTAGGCGCAGAAAATTGAGAATAACACACTGGCTTTTGGGTCACTGGGAGAAGTGGAAGCGTTCTGTAGTCTTGGCAAATGAGTAAATCTTAATATGTCTTAGTATGTCCGCCACAAGCAGACTAGCTGTGGCAGTGCTGGCTGATGAATTCGCCTTGGCCAAAAAGAAGCGGGGTAAATTATTCTTTCTGGAGCTTCCTGTTGGCCTGAGTAGGCCGGAATTGGCAGCTGGGTGAGCTGAGTCAAGAAGTGGTCAGTGAACCTTCCAGCCTGTGTAGGCCATGTGGACATCCTTACAGTTTCTCAGGCTGCGAAATGGGGAGAGGAATGGGGTATTTTATTTGCCTAAAAGGTTTGTCTAAGCATATGGTTGAGGTGCTAAGGGACATGATTTAGTAGCTTAGTGGGTAGGGATGGTGATAGGAGGACGGTTGGACTAGATGATCTTGTAGGTCCTTTCCAACCTAGTGTTTCTATGATTCTGTGATTCTATGGTAAATACCGACTAAATCTAAAGCAGGGAGTGAACAATGTGGCTAGGAGTTTGACTGAACTTACTTCCTCACCGTGCTGCCATTAGATGAGTAGCAGCTGTGCACAGCTGCGTGATGTTCGGGCACTCCGGGTGTTGGGATGCAGAGCAACAAAGCACAGGTGCTGGTCCAAACTTCGTTCTATCTCCCCATGTTGGGGAGGAATTGGCACTGGCCTGAGTCTGCTTTTCTTGAGTTTCTATTTGTGTTTACAATACTTGAATTTTCATGACTTCTTTAAGGATGATTTCCAAAGCTAATCACATGGCTTCTAATAAAGCTTACAGCTTGGCCTGACCCAACTTTCTGTTGTGTTTTTTTTTTTGTGAAATCTGAATTAAGGTGAATCTAATCTGATCTGAAATGATGTACGTAGCTGAAGTGTTTGAGCAGTCACTAAATGTTTGTGAGCAAACCCATGCAAAAGCAATTCTTCTGATTCTAATACACTTTGAGCCAGGAGTAACAGTGGTGAAACCAATGATATATTTTTGTGTGCACATGCATACAAATTAGAATAAATAATAACTGGGCCTAATTTTTTTTTTTCTTCTTTTGCCATTTGGCTAACAGCAGCTTAGATCTCATCTGGTATAAATTGGCACAGCTTCACTGATGTTGGAAGAGCTTTTATACTAATTCACACCAGCTGAGCATGTTAAGCAGTCCAGTCTGTGCAAGTGTTGATTTTTTTTTTTCTTCTTACCTCTCATTCTGTTTTCCATCTTGCGCTTTTGTGCCTGGTGATTTTTTGTTCTGCCTCTTATGAGCAAGTTCCAGCTCTGACCCATTGGCAACACGTAAAGTACAGGGCTGCTTCAGAGTAGAGCTTCTTTATATGAATCCAAAAGCCTGTTAATATTTGATTCTAGGTACCTTTGCATAGATATTGAGAGAATTTATTATAAACCCCAAATGAAGATTTATGCTTTTCCTTAGCTTTTGTTTCCTTTCTTCAAGTTTATTTTAATTGTTGAATATATGTCAGTGTGAGCAAACTATTTTGTTTGGTTTTGGAGGACTCACAATGAATACCTACTCAAATCTGCTGTTGATGGTTATTCTTAGAGTTCGTTAGAAGAGCTTTTGTTTCTCTTGTGACATGACAAGAAGGAAAGATTTACGTTCATTCAAACATCACTATATAGTAGAGCAGATCCTATCTTATCTGGCTTCAGGGAATTACATGTGTTTTGTAGAAGGAAAGCTTATGCTAAATGTATCTGCTAACTTCTCATGATAATTATCTGAGGACACCTTGATTAATCTGCTTGTATTTTAATGGCTGGTAACGTTTTCAATTGTTCGGGAAAGCAGGCAACCATGATGATAATGGTGCTTAGAAGCTAAAAACATCTTATAATTATATGCCACTCGTGCACAATACATCCTAGGAACTGACAAGGGAAATGAAATTGTGGTAATTCTGTTGAGTTCATAATATTTTAATACCAAGTCATGCCTGTGCAACTATTATGATTTTATAGTATTTTGCATTTTTAGAGATATGTGTATTTTTGAAGTATGCTGTTGAGAAAGAAATGATGAAAGGGAAGTTAGCAAGTTCTGTGTTAGAGCTCAGCAGTAGCCCATCTCGCTCTTCTGCCTCATGACTGCTACTATTTTTATCAGAGAAATGTGCAGAAAACTCTATGGTAGACAAATGGGATCGCCAAATATTGCATGTATTTGGTTCTAGTGTTCTTTCTAGCTGCAAACACTTAGAAGTTAGCTGGCAAGGGAAAATTGATGATGCTTATTATCCCATGTGTATAATATACTACATGCTTGCAATCACGTCTTTGTTAAGTGTAAATTGTCTCTATATGACTAATGTTGAGGTATAGAGTAAGGAAGCTTTATAGTTCCAGTGCCTTTTGATAACATGGACTGTTTAAGAAACTAAAGCACACATCCTGGATTCCTACTTTTTTTCAGTTTGTGACAAATTTCACATAAACAGGATGAGTAGCTAATTGATTAGATGAAGTAATTTAAAACAATCTAATTCAAATCATCTTAATGCTGCATTATGATGTAGAATATAATACATTTGGAAGTTCAAAAGCTTCACAAAGTTGATACAGAGTGCACAAACTTCTGTTGGAGTGTATTTTCCTGACTCAGGTATCATTTCTAGAGATCAATAATTCTGAGCTGTATTACTCACTTAGGTAATGATGTGTTTTCTGTGAGGAAATTACTGCTAAGATTCATGTTTCATCATTTCTAAGATAAGGTTAGTCATAGCCTTATTTCATACTGTCGTTCTAAGGGTTAATGTTAGCAAGAAAATATAAAGAACCTAGCTGTAAAAATGCTTCAAAACACTGGGCTCTCCAGGCTCTGTGTGGTCCTTGTCCTCCACTCAGCGCTGCTGCATCGCTGATGGGAAATTATTGTCTTTTATTGTTTAACTCCCTTCGGATTTGAGATAAGCCAGATGGTGAGATCTCCTTGTAAGGGAGTTTTCTGCTTGGCATTATCAATTTTCCAATCCTATATTAGTAATGGAGGACTTGCAGTGTGTAATTCCTTTTGGTCTAAATGGTTTTACGTACCTTGGTGTTCATTTGATGACTGCTGCTGTTTCCCATATTTAACTTAAATCCATATACTCGCTGCACAGTATAAAAATGTCCAGTTTCCCATTAACTAACAAATATATGAATGTGGCATTGCTAATTAGTAATTGGATACTTTTACAAGCTTTTTATGTTTTTCTTACAGACTGAGATATCTAATAAAAATGTTAAGGGAGTTTAGCCATAAAAGTTGCCAGTGCTTTGTCCTTTTTCGGTAAGGCATCTTCCAAGGATCTCTAGTTTGCTTTTTAGTATATGTTAGGGCACGTTTTTACTCTCATTTTTTCACAGTGAAAATCAAGATGATGTCAGTAACGTGAGAGTTTCCCAGTCAGAACATTAATGGAACTGTGGCATCAAAGTCTGGGCAGTTTTTGCTGAACCAAGTGAGAGAAGACTTGGATTTTTTTTCTTTTTCTTTCCTTTGGAATCTATTTGATTTGAGTGAATGACGATTTATATCAGGATTATGATTTGAAGTATTGTATACCTGTCAGGATCCTGCTTTCCAAAATATTAACATAAAATTTCAATAATGATCTTAGGAAAGAAGGCAAAAAATACTGTATAACATGATTTGCAGGGATTGCATGGATTTTATACAACGTGAACCTCAGCAATTCATGCGGTTAGCTAATACTGTGCAAAATTTAGTATCTTGTGTAGATGAATATCTTGTATTTTCAGCAAGCTGTGGAAACCCATAAAATCTCCTGTTTATATTTTCTTCCCTGTAAGCATCCCACTGCAATAGTCTTCTTTAATGGGTGAATGCAAGCGATTGAGTTTTGTTTTCATTAAGCAAACAAACAAAAGACATGAACTTATCTTGTAGGTTGGAGGGGGCATCCAGGGGGCTGTAGACCAGATCAAAGCAAGTCCAGGCAGAAGAGGTTGTACAGGGCTTTGTTCAGCCTAGTTTTAGGTCTGTCATGGAAGCCTGCATCCATTCATCGCTCCAGCACTGCAGTTGAGTGAGCTCTTCCACCATGGCTGTTATCCTGGTCAGGTCATGGCTCTGCAACTGTGCTTAGACTTGTCATTTTTCCTGTTTGTTCCCCATGGTGTGTGCATTTGTGTACAAACATTTGCTTTCAGGAGAGAGGCAGTGTTCCTAGAGGTAGCCATGCCATCTTTTTTTGTAAAATAATTCTGGGTTTGCATTGTCTACAGTGTTAGGATACCCCTCACCCACCAGAGGGAAGTGCTGGAGTGCAGAGCTGGTTCAATTTTTGTCCATAACTGTGCTGATATAACTTGTATTTACAAGTAAATATTCAGTAAGTTCAGTGGGTACGAGAACATTGACAGATTGTGTGTGTTGAGATGTCCTCTCTTTACAAAATGCACAAATGTGTTTCTGCTGCTGAAAGCCGGCCCCTCCATATCCATTTTTGTTGTGTTTTCAAGCTAAGGGAGGGGTATGAGCTCTTAACATGCTTGGTGCTGGAAACCTGTTATTTGCCTCAAATGCTGAACAGGTTAGTTGAGATAGCAACTTATAAACGTCCGTTAATCTAAATGCAAAGTAAGAAAATAAACAAGAAACCAATTTACTTATCCTTTGTGCCTTAAAAAAGTGAAAAGGAAAAAAGTGTGCAGCTGAAAAGGGATTAAGAAACTTAATGACTGTTTAAAAATAAAAGAAAATAAAAAGGAGGTGGAGAAAGTCAAGAAGAAACAGTTTCTATTGACTTGTTATTTCTTTTTGGAAAGGTCACTGAAAATTTACACAGTGACAAAATAACCACTCAATTAGTATCTGCCCACTAAAACTAACCTTAATATTTTTCAGATTCTCCTATGTTGACAGGTGAGACTGAGATTCAACATGGGCTTCTCTAAATGAGTACAGGGCAAAAGTTACCAAAGTTATGAGCTTCCACAGCAATTATTGCCAACCTTCAATCGGCAGAAGAAACAAGATGTAATTAAGAGCTATGTGTAGGTTTATTTTTTAGGAAGAATTGTCTTTTAATTTTATTTCTGCTAGCTATAAATGATACAATTTCGTCATGAGAGTAAATCTGAAAAAGCACAGGAGCTGCCTTATCTAGCAAAATAGTACTTCACTAGTTGTTCTTACCTACGAGTTATAGAATTAGGGAGACTGTTGTTTCTCTTATCATTGATTTCTTTAAGCGTCGGAGGCATTACCTGCCCAAAATTGAGTTCAGTTCGTAACGACAACTTAATTAGCAACCATGAAAAACGAATGCTGGTTAGAGAACTAGTGACTTTTATCTTTAGAAAGGAATCTCTTTGTAAGGGGGGGGAGGGGCTTAAATTGCAGTTTTTCAGCTGAAGAAGATAAATGATTTTTATTAATATATTTGTTCCTCCAGAAAGAAAGGCAGATGAGTAGCCTTCTGTATTAATTCATTTAAATATTTCAGAAATGAATTAAAATACCTCATAAGTAAAGCAGTAGCCTTTCACTTGCATTGTGCATATAGCAGAACATTTCCAGGAAAATAGTTCACAAGGAAGATACAAGACACAGAGTGAAGCTTGGCTTTGGCACATTTAGGTGCAGTGATACGCACACATTTGCGCACCTCTTCTTCCCCAACAAGGGTCTGTCTCATGTGCATCTGCCCAGTGCACTGAGTGGGGTGGTGGTCTGTGAGGCAGGGACTTCTCCATGCCCTACTGAAGTGTTTTGGTTTGTTCCCCCACTCCCCACCCCCTGTTGTTTGCATTAGGCTTCAGATGAGCGCTCAAATACGCTCCCGTGGTTTTGAGCCCACTTCCAGTCAAGTCTGATTTCCTGTCTAGCCCATCTCTTTTGCAATTCTGACTGTTCGTTGAAGGGAGCTATTGTTTCAAGTTTGGTTTATTTAAAAAAAAAAGAGAAGTCTTCAAGAGTGTCAATGTGAATTGCAAACAGCTGAACTCTTCCAGCTGGGCAGAGGCCAAGTCAGACTCCGCAGCCCAAGTCTGGGCCCTGCAGGAGTCAGGAGACGTGCTGCCTTGACATCTGCAGACTGCGTCCAGACAAGAGGGAGAGAAACCTTCTGGGATGGATAGCCAGGTCCAGGGAGAGCAAGGCATGGGGTGAGGATAATTTAGACAAGTTTAGGAAGGAATGTTGCAATGTTAACTTCCAACCTTCCCAATTTCATGAAGGACCACTATCTGAGAGGAACAGGATGTTTGTTCCTCTGTGGATGAGTGGGTGGAGGATGCTGCTCTTGCAAGCCTGGATCTCACTGACAGTATAGGTGGAAAGCATGAAATAGGGGCTACAAAGCATATCAGGACAGTGCTGTGCCCATGAATGCTGCTCAGACTTCTTTCCTGAGAAAAAAGTTGCTAGTTGAGTGTAGGAGCATCTCCTATCTCAGTCTTTTTAGTCATGGCCACCAACTGTGGGCTTTTTGCTGTCTTAGTGCCTGACTTGAAACCCTGAGGTCTGATTTGCAGAAATGTTGAGTGATCACAGCTGCAACTGCAGTAATAAAAACTGTAGTAACAAAAACTGTGTAATGCTCAGACCATCAGGGTTCCAGGTATCTCAGACTGGGAATAAAATTAACAGATGCTTCTGTTCTTAAACTCTCTGCCCATGTTCACAATCTGCAATACAGAAGATAGCAATACTTCCTCAGCTCACTGGGACTTGGAAAAAAAAATCCTTAATATTTGACAAGTATTCAAATATTGTGAAACTGAATGCTTCATTGGGAAGCTCATAAAAGAAGTAATGTCCTCAGAGCTCTTCTTGAATAGCGCTTAACATGTTAAGGCATCTGGGATACACGTTCAGCAATGAAAGTAGTGCAGGCAGTGATTGTTAACCACTGTCCCATCTCTGTGCTGAGCAGAACGTAGTCTTGTGGGAAGATTCATATGTGAATGTATCACTGAAGACAGCATCGTAATGTAAGGGCATCTTAGTGTTCCTCAGGCAGCCTTAATTCTAGCATTTCAGAATGTCTGAATGTTTCATTGAGGCACCAAATATTATACCAAGGCTCACTTCTGTGGGCCATTTTTGGGTTGTTTTAAAATGAAAACTGAAAATTGGAGATGCTCTGTATATCATCACATTCTTATGAGTCATCAGTGCAATATAATTACAAGCTTTGTGGAGTAATTTTCTGTATATATACCTCTATAATTATTACGCATACAAGATACTAGATAGAATTGAGGGTTTCTAGGAACATAGTGGGAGAATCATGTTTTTTTTTTCAGGCAGCTGTGAAAGTTGGAGTGCTTTATGTTTGCAGTCCTTGAATATCCTTTCTGAGGAAATGCTCTCCTCCTTCAAAAGCAAATAAAACTGTTCTGCTTTGTGCTGTTGGTCTCAGTGTAATGGAGTGAATTGGTCTGTACAATATGTGTACCTGGGGAGAGGGTTGTTACAGGGTTATCCTGCAGCACGTCACCTCACAGTGAGCCTTTCCTTCATTCCTGGCTGCTAGCTGGGGGTGCAACTCTTCTTGCCAGCTGTAACTCTAGTAACGCACCGGGAGCTCCTTTGTGGGATGCTGCTGTGTTTACGTAGACATCATCGATATATCAGTAATTTAGTGTAACACATAATTTAGTGCAGCACACAGCCATGTGCCGCTCCCCAGCTCAGCCTAGAAGAGGTTGGCCAGTGTAGCAGATGTGTCGTTGATGCACTTCATTCCGGCAGAACCAACTTGCCCTTGCAGATGTGCTTTGCTGATGAAAAAGTACGTCATTAAGAAGAATCTCATGAAGCTTTCCAGAGGAAAACAAATTTTACGGGTTCGCTCTGTTGAGGAAATGTTGTTGTGTAAAGGCCATTTTCTGGGGACATATTGTTGTTGTCTGTTAAAGCAAGATTTTAGTTTTCACTTTAGCAAAAGCATAAGCTTCCCTGGTTACCTGTCGTTCCTGGGAAAACTGCCCTGCGTGTGAAACAGGACATTTTGCTCTTGATACACTTTGCTAGGAGGTGTTATTAGAGATAAAAGGGGAATTCAGAATTGTACATTGAAGGAGTACATATGAACTTCATTTTGAAGTTATAAGAACAAGAGTGGAGTCTTGCCAAGATATTAGTCCCTGAGGGAATAGCAAGTTCTCGTAGGGCTCTTTTACTTTCCTATTTATTTAATTTATTATAGGATTGTTGTACTCATGCATTTTTGCAAGGAAGAATTGCAGAGCGTAATCTGCCTCACTTGTATGTTTTATTGCTTCTGCATGTGTTTCTGTCATTCGTTACGTACTGTGTCAACTGCATGACAAGAGTGGGCAAGAAGCCTGTAAAAAATGTGCAACTAAGGCGCTTCCACAGACTATTTCAAGGGCTTCAAGCAAAACCTCTCCTTGCATTTTTGAGGATTTTTTTTTTGTTCAGCTTCTCTTGTATAGTTTCTAGTTTGTTAACATGGGACATCACAATGTTACATTTCTTCCAACCACGATAGTATAGAAGCTGCTAATGCTGTATTGTGTGAAACTCCTTCAAGCGCTCTATGCCAGTGTAATACAATTTGTGCTTCATTTAAGAGAACGTTATTTTTCAGAAGTAAATGCCATAGCTTAGGAATTTCATAAAAATTAGAAGGTAGAGGGGAAATGTGTTGATTTGAACAACAATTTCTTCCTCTTCCGTTCATTGCTTTATTGTTACCTGCTTCGTATGGAGACAGTGGGTCAATTACAGTCTGTAATTAAGTATTGTGCTGCTAAGCAAGAAGAGCATGGAGGTCTGGCTATGACCCTGTGATATTACTGGTGAATGAGATAAGTTGATGAAATAAATTATAAAATTTTTAAAGAGTTGCTGTAGGCACTTTGTAGAATGCAGGAAGAGGGAGAAAAGGACAAGAAAGTACTCAAAACACAATTTCCATTGCATTAGTGTCATATGAGTCCCGAAATCATGAGACGTTAATAAAAATCATGAAACTAATTAAAAGAACTCTGAGAGAGAAATCCAAAAGTTCGTGTGAGGTGATTATTCTGAGATGAAGAGGTCTTGTTCTCTTCCTTGTAATTGAACAGGAATGCTTATTTCATGATAAAAATTAAAGCTGAAATGGAAACATGAGGTCAAATTCATCTTACCTGGTTTACCTGTCTGAAATTTAAGTTTTTGTCCATACATGTCTTGTGATGATGAATCATTATTTGCATTTCTCTCTCCCCTTTCACAGTAGAGCTCAAGAGACCAGCACAGGCCAGATACCTGTGAGCCTGTAGTGGTGAAGTAGCTGATGGCATCCCCCAGAATGATGCTTCTGCTCAGCATCTTCTTGCAGATACCCTATGCATCTTACAGATCTCTCTGCTTCCTCTTGGAAGCCTCCCGGAATGTAAAGAAAATAGATCAATAGCCACCAGCTTGTTAGTGACCAAGTATCATTTCAAAGGATGAACTGAGTAGGAGAGAGAACTCTTTTGCCTAAAATATAACCCTTCATTTCCTGCCCCAAAAGATCACTGGTCATTACAGCCTGATCCTGCCATGTCACTGGACAGGCGTTGGACTTGCCAGAATTCAAGTGCTTTCCTGGAGGATGCAGCTCAAAGGATCGTGGCAACAGAACCCAAGCAATTTGCTACAAGCTAAAAACAAAACCAACTAATTTGTAAGTTGTAAGTAATTACAACTAATTGTAAGTGCAGGTATTATTCCATTTTTTTTGTTGTTGGGCACGAGAGGAGAAATAGAGATTTCAGTCCCAAGCAAAAGAGCAGGCCGTGGCTCACTATGCCTTTTCCTGAGGTACAGAACTGAGAGTTTTCTGATGTCCACAACTGTCTGCGTTCTGACTTATTCATGCTCTGTGAGCAAAATGTATCCTGAGTCTAGTTTAACATCCATCAGGGTGATATCGGTGCAGACGGATGTTTGCAAGTGGTCAAATGCCAGCTGGAAGCATTATTATTCAGGGGTAATGTAGAGGCAAATCTGAGAGGACCCTGCGCTGTTGTCTGCAAGCCCCTCTTGCAGTGTATGATCTCACATAGTACTTTCTGTAATTATATATTTAAAGCAGGTCCGTATCTTTGAATAACATGAGACCTTTTAACAGAAATAATTTTAATAAACAGCATGCCATGGTTGAATTTTTTTTAGACAGAAGATAAATAGGCGTGGTTTGGAAAGCCAGTCACGTTGAGATATCAGTGAGGAAAGCCCTTTGAATCTCCATGGTAGAATCACAGAATATAGAACAGCTTAAGTTGGAAGGGACAGGACCAGTGGAGTAATTCTGTGGTAAGAAGAGAGTCGGGGTTAGTGCTTTTGAACAAACGTTTTTCAGCCTGTGCTGTACGACGATACATTTAGTTATGCCTAGATCTCTCTTGTTGTGATTTTGGAAATAAACGAATTGTGTGTGCCTGGAACCTTGACAGAACCCAATCCTGGTTACAAAGTGTAGGAAAACTGTTGATCAGGGCCTGAACTTGTGACTGAGCACCTGGAGGAGGTGGGTGGATGTCCAGGGGAGCACAGGCAGATTGCTTGCACCTGTGCTCCCTACATGTGGAAGGAGTAGACCTGGGGTGGGGTTGCTCTGTGTTCACTTAAGAGCCGGTAGTGGGCGAGAGCACGTCTCTGAGAGCTGCAACTCATCAGAGGGATGTTGCTTGGGTGGGAGGTTGCTGTCAGTGATCGTGTGAGTTTGAATGTCTTTGTGTGTGTCCGTTGTTAGATCTTCTCGTACTTTGCCTGGGATTGCTAAGAACTTGTCTAAGGTGATTTTGCTTGTGCATTCACGAGGCAAGTCATGCCTGTGTGAGTCATGTAGCTGTTTCATGAGGTTTTTCCATGTAACGAGTTTTAGCAGAAGAGTGTAGATGTTAAATTATGAAACTTATCTGTGTGTTAATTTAGATTTTGTAGAGTCAAGGACACCCAGTCATGAGCTCAAGACTTCATTATGATAGGTGCTGTAGAAACACAAAATGCCGTATCAATCTTTGCCTGTAGAAGTTGTATTTACTGTATGCATTTTCAGAGTAACCGTGACACTGTGCTGCTAGTGGCTGGACATAGTTATTAGCCTCTTGATATGTACAAGTGTTCTGGCTGTTCTGATTATTTTAAACAGGAATATCAAACAGAAAGTTAATAGCATCCAGTGCTATGATGCATATAAGCTGCTGTCTCTGTCTTTGGGGAATGTCTTAATCTCTTTATCGCATTGTGATGATCTACGTGTTCTTGTTCCTTCTACCCGTTCTTGAAGAAAAGACCATTTCATAAGATGCTAAAGAGTCAACATAAATATTGGTGAAATTTTGCCAAGGAACTTTCATCTGGGGACAGTGAATATATATGGAGTGAATTTTGTCCAGCTGTACTTACACTGCTGAAAAATGAGATTCATAATTGAATTTTTGAACTATACTGTAGTCAGTCTTTCCAAGAAATGGCAGCCCCTCATGTATTTCGTAACTTTTTTATTTTTTCAAACCTGCATAGCCAACAACGTCCAGGGAGATTAGCATTACTTAAAGATATTAAAGACCCAACAACTCAAAAATCCATCTTTTCCCTGAATGAACAAAATATTGTGACAGGAAATGGAATTTGCTTTTATATACACAGGGAAAAAAAAGAGCAGTACTGAAATCCACAAGCAGTCAGGGGAAATAAACCCGTGATATCAACTTATTTTGCACTCTGTGACACAAATTAAGAAAGCCAACTGCACTGCACTCCATGGGGGATGTCCTGTTCTAAGATATTCATGTACAAAGAAAGGGGGAGGAGGGAAAAAAAAAAAAAAAAAAGGAAAGCAAACAAGTCGTTTGTTCAGATCTGTGGGCTGAAGTATAGAGAAAAAGGAAGACCGTATACCAGAAAAGTGTTTGTTGTTAATGCAGTATCTTGTGTTGCACTTGGAGTTAAGTGGATACTTCAAGTTTCATCATTTGAAAGGTTCAATCTTACCACATTGTGCGGTTATGAACCTTGGGAGAAAAAAAAATGATAGGTCTAAGTAAGATTTGTTTTAGTGGTGGTTTTGTCACCGAATCTGTTATGAGTACTTAGAAGTGTTTTTGTGGGAATGGGAGAAGTGGGCTTGAGCATAGGGAGGCGGATGGAAAGGGGCAGGGGAGATGGGCTGAAGTATTCAAACTTTGGAAGCAGAAATAACTGGGAAATACAAATGACAGACTGAGGTGGAAAAAAAATAAGGAGAATTCCTTCTTGTTGTCTCTTTAGTTTGTTCTTTCCTCCTCTTGCTTGCTTAGTTTTCCTGACCTCCTCTGCTCTAGTCGTCCACTCCTGACCAAAAATGTTTTCCTCCCAGCTATTTGGCTTGATGAAATATTAGCAAAAATGGTAGAATGTGTGTTAATTAACGTATTAGAAGAAAGCTGAATCTAGTGGATGGCTTCCCTTGGTTTAAAAAAATAAAATAGACTGTTCCTTTAGCACGTACTAGAATGTTTTGATTATGGAACAAAAATAAACATAAATATTAAAAACTCAATCAAAGCCTTTAAAGTTCTTTTGCTCAGTTTTCAAGTGAAGCAAGCAGAACAGATCAGCCTGACCCATGAGACAGAGCTGTGGTCTCAAAGCAACTATTATTGTTAGAAAATTATTCCACAGTTGAGATTCAGAAAGATAAGTTCTTTCCCACAGAATGGGCATAATTGAATGTTTACTTCTTCTCTCGAGTTCTTGGAGTGGCTTACTTAGCATGCGTAGTCTGAAAACCAAGTCCTTATTTTAGGAGGCAATTTAAACTGGATTGCACGCAGGAACCTGAATGCATCAATTTAACAGAGTTGGAGAATAATGTGACAGTTTTGATTTTTGCTTCTGCTGAGGAGAGCAGTTCAGAAGAAAACTTCAGCAATGTTTTTGGCCTCAGTTGCTTAATAACGCAGCCACCTGACCTTGCACTTCCAAAAGCTCTTCTGTATTAGACTGACACCTTAGTGGTTTTTTTCCCCAAGTAAAATCTTTGACACCCAATATATGAGGGTTTTATCTGAAGTAGGAAACCGTTTAAAATGTTTTATTTCTAGCACAGACAAGCATAGCTCATGTCATTGCCATGGCCGTCATGTAGAATGTGCGTTCTTAATCTGTACTAATAAGCAAATCTATATTTTGCAGGAGCTGTTTTTCAAACCTTTGTTCATAAGCTGTCCATTAATCCTATAGAGCTCAAATATGGGCACAGGTCAAGAATTTCTGAACTTCAAGAATTTCTGAAGTTCTTTGTCAACTTGCAGTAAAATCTAAGTCTCATGCAAAGAGCTCTTTGGTGATCCGTTGAGGTACATCTCAGACTGTGGAAATGGAGAAAAACAGAAAGGAACCTGAGGATGATGAGTAAGAACAAGTGGCTGATGTATCCTTTGGAGAGAAGGCTGAAGTGTTACTGGTTAGCATGGGAAAGTAAATGGAAAAGATTTCTGAGAAGAGTATAAGAGCATGCGGTTGAGACTGAAGCTTGCAAAGCATGCTTCCCATTTTAAAGTGCTGTGCATTGCTAGAGAGCTGCTGTGGCCAAGGTTTCATTTTACCTGTTTTCTCTGATTCATGCATGGGAGAAACTCTATATCCTTGAATTTTGGTTTCCCTTGTCCTCAGTTTTCCACTGGTCAATCAGAGCAGTGTACTGTAAGGCTGTTCTCTACGCTGTGCTTCATTCAGTGCAGCTGTTGAGCCTTTGTTCAGCACCGCCTGAGTTCCTTATGTCTATAAATTACTTTCTACACAGTTTAAAGCATGATTTGTCGTATAAAACATGATGTGTATTGTGTGTATCCTTGAGAATCCGTTCACCCTTCTGCCCACCATGAATTTGTTTCAGTAATAGTTGTGGGTTGGACTTGAAAGCGGGAGAAGAAATTCAGGTCTTTGCTTCTGGACCTCATCCCAGCTTTTAGCTACATTCCCTTTGGGTATATTCCTTTCTGAGCATTCTGTGAAGAACACCTTGTATGCAGGCTGTTGGATGCTCCTGACTTTGCCTCAATCCAAGATCAAAATCTCATTTCTTTCACTTCTCAGTAACTGCTGAGCATAACAATTTGAAGACCCTATTTCAGCTCTATTGAAAGTAAGATTTCTTTATTGGCAGCTTTACAGGAGTCCCAAAAATTGTTAAATAAAAGCCAACATAGATAGAAAAATAAGTGTGATTGAAGTGTATAACAAAAAAACTTTGTCAACTTGTTCCTAATACTACACTGCAAAATATGCCTTAAATGTCTTGTAGGGTACAAAATGTCTTGCCTTACTCTCCTTGGGAAGTTGAATACTTCTGTCTATGAGTATCTCTGAGGATTCAGTGGATATTTCTGAGGATTCATTGGATATAATCCATGAGTTTTGCCAGGCCGTTTTTGTATGCCTCACTGAGGAATTATAAAGCTTCCCATCTTGGCTGATATAGTTTAAACTAGTGATAGTATTATAAGTTGCAGAAAATTATTAAGTGGTTGATTCTAATACGATGGCATACTCTTGCAGTTCAAGACTTATTTGTGAAGATTGGCATTATGTTACTGAATAAATGTTGCTTCAGCTTTATTTTTCTTGCATTTCAGTGTGAATGAAATATGTTTTATCAAATTCAGCTTTCATTTAGCAAAGTTGTTTGGAGAACAGCTCGTTTGGTCTGTGTTTAAGGAGACTTGTTTATTCTTCTGGTCTGGAAGCTTAAAAGCAGGACAGTTTGGTGTGACTCCTCAAAAGGTAAGGACTTGAGCTGCCTGGTAAGACGCAGTTGCGATGATGCAACCTCTTCCTTGAGTCACATTAGACTGAATCAGCTGCTAGTGTGGCAAGCCAGTGAAATTGTTTATCCTTTCCTTTTCTGTCTTTGGCTGCCTGATGTGCAAAGCTTCCAGCAATTTTTTTTTCTGGTGGGCAGTCAAGTTTTTCATGTTAGGCAGCAGGAGCCTGGCAGCGTGCAAACATTTGAAGGCCATTTGGGTAAAGCTTGATTGTCAGAAATGCTTTATCCATTGGGCTGCATTATTTCAAGCGGTGACACTATGATTGTCTCACCAGGTCTCTGGAATCTGCCACTTTGGCCGGGTCTCTTAATCAGAATCTCAGCCTGATTGCTGCCATGTTTTAAGTTATTTTTTGTTCTTTCATGTTGACTCACATTAGCTTGGCTTCTGTATGTCCTAATTGTCAATTGGATGTATATGAAACACGTGTGCTGTGAAAGTTTTGGAGTGGTCTCACTCACCAGAACGGTTAGCTGCATGTTTAACTTTTAATTTCCAAACAGAAATATGTTTTAGTTTTGTTGAGTTTCCCAAGGTAATCCTAAAAACGCTTTAAGTAGATCATACCTTTAACACTACGTTGGCTTGGAGGTCGACAAATAGGAAGTTGGAGAAGAGATCAGAGTTAGAATAAATGAAGGTGTGGAGCGTACTGGATATTTGTTAGAGCTGCTTTGAGGAGAAATTCCAATTGTCCACATCTTTCTTTTTTCTTTCTGAATAGAGAGGAATTCACTGATATGATTTTGACTTCTGGGACTTGAGAAGTTGGTGTTCTTGAAGGCTGATAGTTGTGTAAGGATCATCCAACAGGTGGATGTTTGTTCATAGCTCAGATGACAATCCTTTGAGCTTCCAGAGATATAGCTAGGTCAATTTTTTTTTGTGATACATAGTGCAAAGTAGTGTGATATAGTCCTAAAAAGAAGTTGCTGGTATAAAATCAAAGCATTCATTGCAGAATTAAAATGCATAGCGAATCAGTTAAGTATTCCAGGTAAATGAGCAGATTCAGGTTAATTAAAAGTATTGAAGTGATGACTGTGTCTCTTTTCCCAAACTTATGTCTGCCATTATTTAAGCAAGACTTTGGACTGTTCCCTCTCATCACTAAATGTGACAGCATACCCAAGGATGCCATCCATCCCCAAATAACAGGAACACTCCGTCTCCTTTCTGATAAGAAACAGTTGGCAGAAAGTAGTTCTGCTTCCTGCATGATGGTGGGGAAGTTACCAAGTTCAAAGCTGAAAAGAAATTAGTTTAATACTTAGGAGGGCAACTGCAGTGTTGATCTAATGGGATAGCTGTGGAGTGCATGATGATGCGTCTTGGGAGCACACTGCCAGCCCCGATAGGGAAGAGCTGAGCCTGTCACGCATGCACATGTCCTTTTAGCCTAAGTGTTTGTTTAGGCATTTGTTTAAATTTGAAAAAGCTGTGAGCCTTTGTAGAGCTGCTGGGCTCTCAGCTTAGTTAAAAATGGCTAGAATGATGCCTAAACATGGAGATGGTTCCTGATGTTGGAAAAAAAAAAAAAAATCACTGTTTAATAACTGAGTGTTCCTGCTCTGTAAATGTAGAAGATATGAATATTTCCTGACAGAAGTGTTGCATCATTAATATCTGTAAAGCTCTTATGTATTAAATATTCTTGTGTTTTTATGTTTAGTGCTGCATAAAAGAGACTTGTGTACGTGGGAGCAGCAGCAGCTCTCCCCAGGGGCAGTGGCCCAGGGGCACCCTGCTTGGAGGTGTGATGCCAGTGTGACAGGGCCTTGCAGCCCACTGCCCTGCTTCTCCCAGGTGCCTCAACAGAGGCAATTTTGATCCTTTCAAATGTCGGCAATGATGTTAGTGCTGCACGGGCTTGGCTGGTCTGTCAGCCCACTTAAAATATCATTAATAGGAAATTCATGTTTACTTGTCTTATAAAATGCAATCAAGTTGGACATGAAGTGCTGAGCTCTAAGGATGGCAAAGGAAATGGTTTGTAGTGTTCTGCAGCATTTCTCAAAGTCTGTCTGAAACTTTGGACACAGAGAACACAGAGCACAGCTTTTTTGCCGCTTGTGGTTCCTGGACTCAGTGATGTGCCCTGTCCTGCTGCTTGTTTAGGTAAAAGCGGGATGTGTCCTGTGGCCTGTAGATACTTCATTTGCTGGTTACTTGTAGCACTTCTGTCTGACCACTTTACCTTTTTTTTCCTTTTCCTAGGAAATAGGTGAACATTTTATCAGCAATTTTTAATGTTGTGAATTTAACCCCTTGAATTTTTATCTTGTTTCTTTTCTGCAGCTGGTGCTCAGGATAAAATTGGCTGGGCGTTTGGCTTGGGCTTAGAGAGGCTCGCCATGATCCTGTATGACATCCCTGACATCCGGTTGTTCTGGAGTGAAGATGAACGCTTCTTGAAGCAGTTTATTGTGCCTCACATTTCCCAAAAAATAAAATTCCAGGTAAAGTAATATCTATCCAACAATAATTTTCTGTCAGGAAGAAGTGCCTGTAGCCCTAGAGAATATCATATAATTAAAATTCTGTGTCATTAACAGATCAGATTTTAAAGCAACAGCTTTCCAACTATCATGGTTCTCTGATATACTGCAACAAAATCTGGCTTTGGATGGTAACGTGTTTTCAGTCAGATAATGTTCAGAGTTGCTGCCGATACTCTGTGAAAATCTCTGTTCTGAGTAATACTTAAGCATGTATTTGACTTCTAAATCTGTCCAGAATAGGGATTGATTTAGGCGCATATCTGAATTGGTGGTATTCTTGAATTGGGGCTGTAAAAACCTGTTTGATGTTGACACTTCAGATGTGTTCCCAATTTTCTCCTTTGTTTTCACTTTACATTAATTGCGCTGATTAACATTGGCAAAATGCTTTCTGAACATGCACCACCATATTCAGCATGTTGGCTCTTTCCTCCAAGTGGTAGTAGGGGTGAGAGTGCAGTCTCGACTTCTTCTTTTGAGACTCTTCTGCTGAGCCTTTATGTGCTTCTGTAGTTGGCAACTTACCGTACTACTTGTAGTGGCAAAGTAGTCAAGCATAACTGGATTGAGTAGAAATGCTACTTCATAGTATTCTCCAGTATCAGGTGCAGGAAGGCTGAAGTCAGCTGGGATCACCAGTCTTTGGGGAAGTTGAACTGATAGCTGTGTAGAGGTCTGACAAAGTCTGAATTACTAAAGCATCAGAGTGCTTATTGCTGCTGCCTTTTACCATTTTTCTTGATTTGTTTGTGAACAGCTTTATTGTCCTTTTTAAGAACTGAAAATGTAATAGGGAAATCCAGTAGTGATAATGCTGAGATGGGATCTGAGCAGTCTTTAAAGCAGTAGCTGCGTCCATTTTGGGGTTTGTGGCAATTCTGGCACGTCTTCTCTGATAGTCAGAACAAGGTTTGGATAGATTTTGTTTTCCCTTTTGCTTTGCAACATTAGCATTGGGGCGGTCAGATTGTAGTTATCACTTACAGAAAGAAGGCAGTCTTGCTACATTTCCTCAAAGTGAGTCTGTCTGTAGGTTTTCTGTATCTCCTACAGAATTTTATCCTTTTCAACTAGGGGTGCTCAAGTCTTCTTCCTTTCAGCCTGTATCTTTCTGGTTGACATTGCTCCTGAGGAACATAGATTGTGGCTTGGTTTGTAGATTGCAATCTGATCACTGGTGAAACCAAGATGCTTGCTCTGAAATTGTGGCTCTAGGCCTCTACTAATGTAAACAGTAGATTGGGTATTTGGGGAAAGGCCCAGGTTGTCAGATGACATGATCTGATGTTGAAGGTGACCCAGCAGATTAAGCGTCTGGCGTCTGTAAGTTGTCTGTTGCTTTCACGTTCAGCTTCAGATGAAATCAGGGGTTGTGAGCACTTGCTGTTTGGTAACGGTAGCTGAGCAGGAGTCACAAGGAGCACATGGCTTTGTGCTGTTTTGCTTGGCAGCTGTCTGTGTCATCAACAGGAGAGTGGTGGCAAGGTCTTTCAGCATTTTTCAAAGAGCTGGGTTGGTTTCAATTGATGTTGGTTCAGCATGGAATGAGGAGGAAAATTCTACATCCCAGAAATTTGATAACTTGAATTGTGAGATGTGATGCGATAGTGACTGGCTTCAAGGAAAAGGAACCATCAGCTGCCACTGTGCTGTAGCTTAGACCACAGAGAAAGACAGGAGCCATATTATCAGCCCATTAACTACTGCTACATCACATTAATGTGTTGGCAGTTGTCATGCCCCGACAAATAGGCTGATGAAAATGTAGGAAGATTGGGAAAATAAGGTGCCAGAGAGGGGCAGAAAAGATAGAAAGCTGAAAGGTGTAGTCTTTACTTTCTCTGTTCCAGAGAGAGAATCTGCCCAATGTTTTAGAAACTTTTCTTTTTCTCCTCTGTTGTCAAACACTTTTCAGGAATTTTTTTTTTTATTAAAAAAAAAAAAAAATCTCCCTAACCCTTAGTTCATATTTTTCACTCAGTCTCTCAATATAAAAGAGTACTAGTGGAAAGCTTGATTTTTTTGTTTGTTTGTTTTGTTTAAAAGGAAGCATTTATCCAGCCTTTATGCAGTTATATTATTTTATATATTATTGTAATATATATTTTGAGCTCAATACAATACTTACTGCCAGTATATATTGGTGTTGCTTTTTTAAGGGTTAATGACTTTTCAAATGCAAATATTGTGAAATAATCTTTGGTGCTACCATTGGATCTTTAGTGGTAGAATTAGTAAGCCAGTTTTTGTGTTCTCTATTTTTCAGCTATGCTGTAAAACCAGGTTAGCAAACCTGCGCCTGTGTGCTTTCTAAAGAGAAATAATTAATGAACCATGTGGTTTATTCATATCTTATTTGAAAGAAGACTTTTAGCCTGTCTTGCAGTGTTGATGTTTAAGAGCTCTTGAAGGATTTTAAAGAAGTATTAGATTTTCTGTAGGCAAGGCAGTGTAGTATTTTTCAATCTGACTGAACTGAGCCAGGACAGACTAGATTTTCTGAGAGCCTTTCATTGCACAAATTTAATCCTACAGTCTCACAAGGCCTGGGTAAATGTCCATCCTTCCTGTACTTAACTGAGATAGACTTATCAACCTTTGGGTGCTCCCCTATCCCTTCTTATAGTCTGGATATTATCCACCAACACAAGTATTTTTCTGTTCATTAAAATATTCTTCAAATAGATGAAGGCCACGGTGAACAACACTAACCTTTAATAATAGCTGGGCTAAATATACTCTTGTTCTGAAAAAGAATTTAATTTGAGCATTTTCTGGGGACTTAAAAGTATATGTTTTATGTCTTTGAACAGCCTGAATGTGTCAAGCTTTTCCCTATGTCATCAGTTGCTCCATTTATGCATGTAGGCTTCAGTAGGTCAAAAAGCTGCTGGGAAAGCTGACAGTACTTGTTCCATTGTGGTCATTCAGCACAGCAGTATTTGAGTACTGCTCCCCACAGATCAGCTTATGATGTTGATTTGGATTGCTAAAATTGCTCCAGCTATAATCTGACACGAGTCACAGCGGCATGGGGGATCAGACGCTTGTTACTTGCCTTCAGTCACTCGTGTAAGGCTTCTGTTCAGGCTGTGAAATGGACAGCTGCGGATGGACAGGGCAGGAAGGACTAAGCACCTGCAAGGTTTAATGCAGTAAAACAAATGGCTTGGATCTGATCTAGCATGCTGTGTTATACTTCTGTTCATCAGAGCTCTGGGCAGAGTTGCATGTAATCGCTTTTCGGTTCATGCTAAACTCGCGTTCTTACAAGAAAAAGGTATATCCGTGGGCTGACAACTCACAAGAAAAGGTACAAAAATGAAATGACATTTAGGGAAGGAAGGCACTCACAGCTGAGGTGAAGTGCAGTGTGCCCAGAGGTGCTGATAAAGACAAATGGGCTCTGAAGGCAGGACAGTTTCTGGATCCTCCACCACCACACTGCGGCGGTCAGCAAGCAGCATGTTGTGCCCCCTGACTGCTGATGCCTCACAAAGTCACTTTCAGCTGATGCTGGTGGTGGCTGCTGTTGCTTTAAATTATTTCTATCGCAGCTGAGCCTTGCTGCCTGATCTGAGGTCAGACAGAAGCATGTTGATGTTGTTCTAAGGGAAGCACTGGTGTGGAGGGAATCTGAAGCAGGTTCGTATCTAAAATGCAGGTTCCCTAGGTGAGTTTGTAAGAGTTGCTTTCTTCTCGTTTTCCTCATTTTTGCAGTATCTATATTCTGCAACATCTACAAAAACCCTAGCACCACCTGCTTCTCAGGACCCCCTTCCATCACCTCAAGGGGCTGTGCTTCCTTGTATCTGCTGGCACATGCAGTCTCTCTAAACTCAATTTCTTCAAAATAATGTTAATTTCTGTTTGTAACTGTAGCCTTTGTAACCAGGATCGTGTTGATGGAGACAGGATAGATAGAGCTCCTAGAGCAGCTCTGCTGGGAGTGAGGAGAGCTGCAGAGCAGCTTGAAGTTCACGCAGTTCCCCCTCCTGCACAGCTGTAGCCAAAATGGTGCATGTGGTCCTAACCTAGGAGACTGTTTCTGCTTTGGAAAGTGACCAGTCAAGGTTAGCAGAGATGAGAAAAAGGGCGTCTTCAGAAAGCTGAACCATCCTGTGTAGAAAGGAACGGTTTGTTGCACAAGAAAGGAAAACAAGGTGGACTTACCTTTCTGCTGTGGTGGGTAACAAAGGTCACCTCACTCACTTCCATTTGCCTTTGTTCAGTGTGCTGTAAGAATTAGACCCCTGCACGGTGCAACTTGTTGTTGTTACTGTGCACTTTTCAGTTTACTGAGAGTCATCATCCTTGTACATCTTTCTTGGGCACATACCTGATCATTGCTGTGAGACTGGTAGCTTGTCCTGAAGATCTGGAAGATCACGAAAATAAAATGCACGTGCAGGTCCAAGGGAAAAGTTTTATAAATTAAACCATCTTAATCTATGTCTTCTTTTTCGTGCTTGGAAAGGAGATCATCTCATGTGTAAGCCAGCTACTTCAACCAATTTGATCTTACTACATTCACTGCAAAGAATGACTCTTTCTGATCCATCATAGAATCATAGAATCATAGAATGGTTCAGGTTGGAAGGGACCTTAGAGATCATCTTGTTCCAACCCCCCTGCCATGGGCAAGGACACCTCCCACTAGACCAGGCTGCCCAAAGCCCCATCCAGCCTGGCTTTGAATACTTCCAGGGAGGGAGCATCAACGACTTCCCTGGGCAACCTGTTCCAGTGTCTCACCACCCTCACAGTGAAGAATTTCTTCCTTATATCCAGCCTAAATCTACCCTCTTCCAGTTTATAACCATTACCCCTTGTCCTGTCATTATCTATCCTTGTAAAAAGCCCCTCCCCAGCTTTTCTGTAGGCCCCTTCAGGTACTGGAAGGCTGCTATCAGGTCCCCTCGCAGCCTTCTCTTCTCCAGGCTGAAGAGTCCCAACTCTCTCAGCCTGTCCTCGTAGGGCAGGTGCTCCAGCCCTCTGATCATCCTCGTGGCCCTCCTCTGGACCCGCTCCAACAGCTCCACATCCTTCTTGTGTTGGGGGCCCCAGAACTGGACACAATACTCCAGGTGAGGTCTCACGAGAGCAGAGTAGAGGGGCAGAATCACCTAATCATTAGTATGCTATTCTATGTAATTTATATCTATCTTCTTATTCTGTGATTAGCTTTATTTTCCAGTAAAAAAATAAATAAATAGATTCACTGGGTACTACATTTTCAGATATTTTTCATCAAGATTAGGTAAATGCATGCTTAAATGGTTATTCATTTATTATGTTTACTTCCTAATAGTGCATCTATTAAAGGCAAATGCACAACCATTAGTATGTAAATTCAACTTGGATGTCTGAACAAATGAGGTACGGCCTCAACTGTGATTTATTGTCTAATTAGTTTCACTGTAATTGAAGATGTATAAAATGTGTGTGTGTGTAGGTGCAATAGAATAGATGATGGTATAGCATAAATATTTTATTGGCATGACTTTGGGAAGGTTGAATTTTCTTATGAGTGACTTATGTAGATCATCTTAAATGAATGTCAATAAAACCTTTACAGTACCATGTATCATCTCAGGTTTGTCTGTAAACTCTGCAGATCGTTGTAAAACTTCTTTTTTGGTTTTGGATAGGCAAGGAAAGAAGGCAAAAGTATCCTCTTTACTGGGAGGCTTTGTGCTGAACTGCATGATTGGATTAGAACTTGCTTGATCATCAAGTCTTCTCTCATCAGGGTGTTGTGTCATTTTTAGCCAGTGCTGGTATTGAAGCTCCAGGAGCCTGAGCCCTCTGGCCTCAGTCAGGCAAAGTATTGAAGCACATGCTGAGCTTTAAACTTGTGAGTAGTCCCAGTTAAATCTATGGGTTAGTTCCTGTGCTCAGAGTCAAGCATATCCTAAATGCTTAAATGTGCTCAGGTCAGAGATCTCTTACTAGGGTCTAACCAAGAGTAATCAGTGCCTTGTAGGCTTGAAGCAGAGAAAAGTTTCAAAATGGCTGTTGTAGGCAGTTAGATTTTAATCTACCTGTCAGTCTCCAACCTGTTCTCTTACTGGAGTTTTGGGGCTTTTCCTTCCCAGGTGCAGAACTTTTATCCTTGTTGAATTTTGTAAGGTTACAGTTGTCTCATTCCTCCAGGCTGCCTGGGTCCCTCTGGATGGCAGTCTGGTTACTGAGTGTATCGGCTCCCAGTGCTTGATGTTATTCTGCGGATTTCATGAGCAAGTATCAGATCACCACCCCCAGGTCACTGAGAAATACGTGAAACTGGAAAAGTTCCAGTATAGACACCTGCAATACTCTACTTATGTTCTACAGGGAAGCCGTTAACAACTCGTTAACCAATGCTGTCCGAGTCCAATCACAGCACTGTTTTTTTTTTTTTTTTTTTTTTTTTTTTTTTTTTTTTATTACACTTCTTTGTCCAGCCTTCCAGACAATCATTTTCTAACTTGGGTGCGTGAATTCTTTGAGAGACAATGCCAAAAACATTTCTCAAGTCAAGATAAAAGACAGTTACTGTTCTCCCCCCATGTACTGAATCTCATCGCAGGAAGCATTCAGTTTGGGCAGTGTCTTAGTTTCTAACAGAAGTGACTTTTCTCATAGTGTCTGGTATGAAGCTGTGTTTTAGTCTTAAAAGAAAACCAAAACTGATAACACCTGGCAGTGTTGAACAGAGCCAAGGACATTTTCAGTTCCTCAGCTTCTTGTATTCTGCCAGGGAAGCGGTTGTGGGGGGGCACAAGGAGCTGGGTGGGGACAGAACCAGGGCAGCTGACCCAAACTGACCAAAGAGCTATTCCATACCATATGGCATCATGTGAATTTAGGGAAGGAGAGTTAGCTGGGGGGAGGGGCTGCTGCTCGCTGGGTATTGGTGGTGGGTAGTGAGGTGTACCATCTGTTTTTTTTGTGTGTGTACATATATGTACGGTTATTTCTTTTACTTTCTTTGCTGTCTTAGTAAATAGCTTTTATCCCAACCCACAAGTTCTACTGTATTTTTCTCTTCTCTCCCCCATCCTGTTTCGAGAGGGGCAATGGTGAGAAGTAACGGTGTGGGACTTAGCTATCTGCTAGGTCAAACCATAACAGCCAGGAATGATTCATCTGGCTTTGATAAATCCATGTTGTCTGGTCCTAGTCACTTCCTTCTCCTCCATCTGTGCAGAAACGTTTCAGGAGGACCCACTCCGTGATTTTCCCAGTGACAAAGGTGAGGCTGGCCAGCCTTTGGTTCCCTGGATTATCTGTTTGGGCTTCTCTGAAGCCTGGCACAAGTCCTGCATTTCTCTAGTCTTTGGGGACCTCCCATGATCTCCGTGGTCTTTCAAAGGTAATGCAGAGAGGCCCGCAAGGGCATCAAGATTCTCTCGGATATTGGGATATGATCTGTTGTTCCCATGCATTTGTAGGAGTTCAGTTCTCTCAAGAAATTCCTGACTTGATTTTCATCTGCTTTGGATAATTCTTCACCAGTAGTACTGTGCCTGGACGCCTCTTTTCTGTGTAGTGGGTGTAATGCCAGGGCTTACCATCTGATAACGAAGTGATGGCTCCTTTTCCTCCTGACACATTGCCAAAGAAGCACTGGGCAGCAGACCCCTCTAAAAGGCAGTTGTGACGTTCGGAAGAGCCCTGGTAGGGTTGTGAGCTCTAGTGAACTGTCCTTGTTGGTTTTGGCAGTATATCCTGAAAGTCTTGCTATCAGTATTCATTTCTTCATAGTCTCTCCTTCCTTGTTAATTTCAGTCTTCAGTACTGTACTTTTCAAACTTCTCCATTACTTTTCATCTTTCTCCTTTTTTTGTAACATGGATACCACCCTCTAAGCCCCCTCTTGTTGAGTGCATATCTATGCGCTACGCTCAAACCTTTGATCCATCTGGCTTTAAGCTTTGCTCTGTCTGACCTGTGGAGTACGCTGATACAGTTTTTATGACATGGCAGATCACTTTAAAAGCTGAATTTAATTCTGTATTTTTTCAAATTCTCGGCTATGTGGGAAGTCCAAGGCTTTGTGAATAAACATAGAGAGTGCCATGGAGGTTTTTGGAAGCTTGTGATGTGAAATAGTCATGTTCCTACCTGAAAGGTGTCCTTTCTCTTGAGTACAGTTCCAGTCAGATACAGCAGTTGAAACTCCTCTACATTTGAAAGTTTTTGATGCTTTTGTGATTGCTGTCTGCCACCTGTTCCCAGAGCCTTGGTTCTCTCAGTAGCAGGATAAGAGACATAATTTTTTGCTCTGTCCTGTATGCTTTTCTGCTTTGCTCTTCCATTTGCACTGCAGCAGCTATATACGTGACTACACTGAGAAGCAGTGGATCAGGGACCCTTTTTCCTCTATGCTTCCTTGAAGCCATATCAGTTCCCTGATCCACTTCATGGTGCCGCCCTATCCCATCAGCACAACTGAAGGAACAGCACCCTTCTTTGTGGAGGTGAGATAAACAAGAAGGGAGTGCAGAAAAGTGGGAAGAAAAAATAAGGTGGCTTTGCCACTGAATAGTGTGCCACAGTGCTGTGGCCTGCGTGCAGGAGCAGCACAAGAGAAAGGTCACAGATCAGCAGCCTGGGTAGAAAGAGGAGTTTGTGCTGTCTAGGAGCCTTATGCCTTTTCCTTCTCCGAGAGATCCAAAACCTCCATCCTGGAGGAAAGAAGGAAGGAGTCCAGAAGTAATTGAAAGAAATGTCAAGGACTAGAGAAGAAAGGACAGAGTAACTTGGATGAACTCATGCAGTTGTTCTTCTTGAATTTTTTTTTTGTGATTTAGGTTCCACTGGTGGCATCCTAAGTGAAACACAACTGTGCAATAACACGAGAGGTAAAGGCCACAGAGTCTGTAAATTTGTCCTGTGGATTTCAAACTGGGCTCTCCCTATCTTCCCAAGCCAGGTATTTGCCACTGTTCTGGACAATTAATGTAAAAATACTTCCACGTAAAAGGAGCATAACCTGTTTAAAACAACAAGAGAGTCAAGATCACAATTTTTCAGCTTCTCTGTACTCGTGAAAGCTGAAATGAAATGGCAGAAAACCAGCCTCTCAATTCTTTATGGCTAAGATCCACAGTGTATTCAGTAAAAGACTTTGGCACAAGCAAAAAAAAATAGTGCCTCAAGAATGTCCATTTCATGTGTCACTGAATGTAGAGCACTTCATTTGTTTAGAGAATGCTGGGTGAACACTTAGAAAATGTGGTAATTGTGGTAGGGACGTTGTCAATGCAGATGAAAGATTACTAGCAACTGGGAACAGACTATCAAGGGCTTCTTTCTGATTTTTAGGTTTATTTTAAAAACAGAAAGGAGTAACTGTAGCTTTTAGTTATTTTAAATAGAAGTCCCTCCCACAAAAAAAAAAAAAAAAGTTCCAATATCATGTGAAGGAAAACTATATTTCCAATTACCAGTGCTGCTATAATGTAGGGTTATTGTCAGTAGGATCAGTTTGCTGTGAGCAAAAGCCAATGCAACCCAGTACAAGTACACCTGATAGTATTTAAACGATTACTTAGCAAAAAGTATGATAAGCTTCCAAAAGCATGTGTTATTGTGGTTTGCTCTGATCTCTAAACCTCATACATTTGCTGTTTGACTGGTTGAGGCTCTTTAAAACAAATAGCTCACAAATGAGTAATTCTGCTACTGAATATATCAACCAAGCTTTATTGCATCCCAAATGATGAACCATAATGGTTATACAGAGTGCTTAAATAAGGCATGAAACCATTTTCAGCAGTGATATATATGCTGAAACCCACATTAAATTAATATTAGGTGAAGGAGTAAACCTGGAAATCTAAAATAACAATAGATTTTGGATGGGTTCTGTGAAGTTATGAGAACCAGCTGCTGTTGGTTTCAGCAGGAATCCACAGATGTTCAGTGTTCTCAGTCTTACTGTTTACAAAAGTATGTAGGTAATAACGAGGATAACCCATACGATCTTGCCAATATTTTTCTAATATTGGTTTAATTACAGTGTGATTAATAGAGTTCTTGCTAGGGGAATAGTACAGGAACTGTCTTCACTTTAGTCTTTGGCCCTGACCTGACAAGTAAATGGATTTCCCTACTCAATAATTCTGTTTTCCCTGCTGTTTACAGTTGTTACGTAGTTATGTACCTCCTGTCTCAGCACTGTGTAAGCATGTGGCTTCAGAGATTCAGAGGTCTGTATTAGTGTGCATACACTACCAAATAAGTGTGTGGTTTTTGTTATTGTTTTTTTTTTTAATCTTGAAATCAGTAGGAAATCCTGTTCTCTAATTCTTTTTAAGAATTTTGCATAGAACTTTGGGTTTTGTCAAAGATGATTTTACTTCATAGCCAACCTAACATTTGTGCAAATGTTCTCCATGCAAAAGATGCATCTTTTAAAGAGCTTTTGATAAAATCTCTAAAATCATGCTTAAGCCCCTACAGTCAATGTCTGCATCATGATTAGCCGTTGCAGCTGAAATGCAGAGCCTCGCTAGGAAACGAAGGCTGGGGAGAATGTATCTGGGTGCATGTGTGTGTATGCATGAACAAGAGCACCTTTTTGAAGTACATGGTGTTAATAAAAAACCTGGTTTTCAGCTACTACTTCTCTGATCAGAATATGAATTAAGCTACAGAGAATAGCCAGACAACAGAAGGCATGGTTGGGAAAAGCTGTATTGTTTTTGTCACGCCTGCCCTCAGTGTCTTTTATCCATGTGGGCCATAATACCGACTACCTAGAACAGAATGTGAAAATTAACTAATGCTTTCGTGTGCATATGTTGCAGAGAATGTCTTGCTTCTGCAATTTCTCTAAAAATTTAATAATGAGTAGAAATTACCTCTACTGAGGATTGGTTTCATCCTCCTGCATGTGCATTAAATGCAGTTTGTATAACTATTCCTGTTCCTTTCTCCTAAATCAGGAGTAATGAACCCATTATCTGATTCTCGTAAAACAGGGAATAGTGTTACAGAAATAGTCTCACTGTGCAAGGATTCTGCACATAGAAGTTTGGGTGTGCGCTTACATAAAGAACAGTTAATATGCTAATTGCATATTTAAGCATTTAGTCTACCTCGTGCTTTTTTGGCTTGGTCTCTTCTTGTCGTCTTGGTCTGTTCTGGTGCCTCTGTAGTTTTCTAAGTATTGCTGCTCTTTAACACAAATGTAGCTTTGGAAATGCTCAGGGTATGCCTGAAAGGAAAAATGAAAGGCTTTTCTCCCTCTTCAGAGTATTGGGCAAGGAAGTAGAGCCTTTCATTTCAGTTTCTCTCTAGCTTACCTACTGTTCTTTAAAGTTAGATACTGTTTTAAGCTTGCTGCACTACCCTTGTGTTTTATTACTGGTTTTGTACTTTGGAGGATATGGCTTGTATGAATCTGTACTGAGAGTGGAGGGGAAAAAAGGGAAGCTCTGAAGATAAAAGTGCTAGATTTGGCCAAAAGTCATTGGAACCTGGGCGCTGTGTGGCACTGTATTTTCCCCAAGTGAAGAAGGAAATTCAGGTGTTCTAGAGATACTGGAAATCATAGAGAATATTTCAAAACCACCACTGATCTGCTCAGATAAATTGGTGTGCAAATCTGTTGGGCTTTTCTAATTTCCTAGAGAGCATAGATTTTTTTTCTATGCCATCTGCAGCAGTGTTTTCCATATCATACAGATTAGCTTATAAGTTTGAGAAGTGTAGGATAAGAATGCTTCTTTCCCGTTCTCCGAGAGCTAGGACATTATATGAAGTTGTACATGTCTAAGAAGTATGAAGCAGCATCATCGTCTGGAAATTCTTCCCTTTTTAGGAGGGAGAGAAAAAATTACAGCTCGTTAGCCAGGACAAATGGACTTTTTCAGGTGTTGCATGTGCCTGTGAGACTTATACATGCTTATTTTGGTGCAAGCCATATTCAGATGTTCTGGAGATTCTATCATTTAAACAGCAACTCTCCAGAACTGGGAACTTAATGAGGAGAAAAGAAAATATAATCAATGGCACATCATATGACATTTCTCATCTAAGCTGAAATAAAATGTTGGGTGCAATTTGTTTCTATTGTTATTCTATGTATTTGGAAGATATACATCTTCATACTGCTGCAGTCTCTTGCCAAATGCTTGCATTTTTTATTTAGATATAAATCTTTTATATGAATTGTTGATGTGTGCAGTATTTTACCCCACTGAGCTATTTATCTCAGTGTTATTATTAAACATAATAATAAAAACCGTACAATCCAAACCAATAGAAAGGAGGAAACCTGACTTGAGCATGGGAAACGCTGAATGCTAACGGCAACCCTTTCGTAGCAATCAGTCAGGGGCGTTCAGCACTGCCAAGGAATGAATTCTTAGTATCTGCTGAGAAGGTGGGTTTCTGCTGCCTTCCATGATTTTATCTGTTCTTTGCAGGCATAGTAGATAGTTCCTAGAAGTCGTCATTCATCCTTGACTTGTTTTCTGTGGTCTGTGTCTTCTCTCCCCTTTTTATACCTGCTACAAAAAAAACCTGACAGTGATCCCACCTGTGGAGTGGGAAATTTGGGTAGAAAGGTCAGACAAGCAGAATATGGGCACACTGCACACAAGGCAGTTTGAGGTGTCAAGTATGAGGTTCAGTGTTGCTTCATAAATGCTAGCTTAGCAGCTGTCACCAGGTTATAAACATAAAGAGAGGTTGTGGGTTTGTTTTTTTTTTTTTTTTTTTTTTTTTTTTCAGGGCTATAGAAACAAATGCATCTCCATCCAATTTTCTTGAAAGAGGCTGGGACTAGGAAGAGATAATACAGTTTACCATTTTGAGGATCCCAGATCTACCGGATTCCTTCCTGCTCAACACAACCTTGCTCATTTTCTGTAGAGTACACCACAACATGGATTGTCCCATCTGTTCCTCTTTGTGTCGGAACAATTCTCTGATAGTAGCTGCTCAAATGAAAGAGTATTTATTTGCTTTTAATTGCCTTGCAATGGTGTATGTGTGTTTGAAATGGGAGAAGTTTAGCCCCATGAAGCCAGTTTGCCCAGTAGGCCATCCACTGGGAACCAGCAGCTTTGGGGGAGAAGCATGAGCAGACTATGCAGCTTTCCACAGTAGACCTAGAGTTGCTATAAGACTAATCTCTTCTTCACCCTACTCTTTTCAAAAAGGGGCCGTAAGAAGCTGATACAATGTGAGAGTGAATAGTAGAGAGAGATTTCTTTTTGGTGGTTCTCCCTGTGAATCTTACCTCTTCTGTGGGAATGAGAAGATATTTCCGACTAGTCAAGCACTGAGCAGAGCATCCATCACCAGTGTTGAGGAATCGTCTGTTTTTATCTTTTGGTGTTTTTCATAATCTGATTACAAGTGACAAGGGGTATCCAGATACCCAAGCATATTGATATCTTGAAATATCTGTGCTGTGTGCACTGTAGGACCGTGATAACCCTGCTTTCCATGAGGTTAGGTCAATCCTTCTATTTTTTATGTCCTTCCTGAACTTTTTCAATTCCGTGCTATCATATAAAAATAGCCTTTTCAGTGGCAATAGACGTGATTCTTTTGTACCTGGAAAACATCACAAAAGACCTGCATTGCTTCTCAGTTTTTTGACTTTAAGGTCTATTTAAAATATACTTGCACTCAGAGAAGCATATTGCATCTTTAAACTTGGAGCCTCATCCATGACAAAGTTAAATGAGCTTGACTTTAATGTAAATGCTTGCAACATAAAACAACGTTGTGTTTAAGAATGCATTGTCCCTTTCCAGTGGCACTCAGAGATGTAATAGCCAGCAGTAATTCTGGGTGAACTTATTTGACCTAAAAGCTTTCTACTCTCTAATTTTGCCACAGCATCAGTCCCCTTGAGAATTCTTCCTAGCATTTGGAAAAGGTGTAGCAGCTTATCTGACAAGTTTAATTTTTTCGTTGACTGTTACTCATATAATTTTTTAGTGTCATATTAGATACTGACTTTCCTTTTTCAGACAGGTGTATCTATAAGCTGTAACTTTTAGCACGCAAGAAAGTATTTGGTCTCATGTGTGCAGTTGCAATGACTTTCTGAAGGTTTTTTCTATTCAACTGTACTTCAACGTACATTGGAAAAGGTGACTGAGACAATACGAAGAGCAATTTGGTGATCACATAGGCAGAATGTAAGCATTTAAGGAAATCTGTAGCATGGCTTGAGAAACTCATCTTCAGCAAGACCCCATGGGGCTTATTAGCTTAGGTAGGAAGAGGACAGAGCTTGGATGGCCACCTGAACTGCACAGCAGAGAGGGTTCTGGCCAACAGACCTAGGCATGCATGAAGCCACAGCACCTGATGATGGGCTGCAGCTTCTTCCTCCATGATTGAAGACTGAGGCTTGGCTAGAAAGCCAGTCTGTGCGCCGTGGCACCTTCCTGCTCTTTTTCCACAAGATAACTTGCTTTATTTCCATAATTCTGTCACTCATCCCTCAGGGATGAGGGAGGTAAAGACAAAGAGAGTGTTTTGCCAAGGTGGAAAACAGCAGTGATTTGTAACCCAATGCTATTTTAATTATGGATGCTGCTCCTGACAAAAAAGTGGGATGCTGTTTGATTCAAGCTGTGGGCTTGGGCTGGCAAGTCCAGTCAGCTGCAGTACTGGTAGGCAAATGCTTCGTGTGGCAGATGTAGTTTTCACTTGAGTTCTCTTCTGAAAGTAGAGAGCAGGGTCAGAATTGGGATTCCTAAACACAGCTTAGAAATCAAACATTTCAGTCAGCAATCACAAATGAAAGCCTTTGGGAATGAGAAGGAACCAAGCTGGTTAGAAAGTGAACAGAAAGGAAAACGGGACAGCTGCGGGAATGTTGGGAACATTCTTCCTCTTTCTTCCTGCTCCAGAGATGCTGGAAGACCTGACTGCATGGTACTGATGCCATGCTTAAGGCAAATTGTGCATAATCTGGTGTACGCATGGTTCTGTTTCATAGCTCAACTTCTTTACGCTATCCCTAGTACCTGCTTTAAAATGAAAAATCACTAATCTAGAAAAAGAAATTTGGTTTAGTAATTTTGTAATTAGCAGAATTCCATGAAAGAAGCAATTTCCTAAAAGACAAAACACCTATTATGCTGTATCATACCATCATGCCGTCTACACCAGCTCAAGTACGCTGTCTGTTGTGATAGCAAACAGCAGAGCAAGTATGAAAACAGTGTGATCCTTGTCTAATTGCTTACAGCAATGAGAGAATTGCTGAACCAAAAATGCAGTTGGATCACTCTGTTTAATAGTTTCTAGAGGACCTGTCCACCATGAATTTTAGTCCCTTTTGGATCTTCCACCCACTTTTCTGTAACACGTCCTTAGTTATACTATGTACTGTGTGGGAAAAAAATGCACCCTTTAGTTCATTTGAAAGCTGATGCCTCCTTTGAACTCTCTTCTTTTCCCCTTGCTTCTATGGGAAATAGAAGCAATCCATTTCAACACTGGATAAATTCACGATATGAAGTTACCTGGAGCACTCAAAGCACTCACATGATCTTCAAACCAAGGACAGAGCATTCTCATCCATGTGCGAAGGAAACATCTACTACTAAGAAAATGGTCCCTGTATACAAGCAGAGCGCCTGAAGTCAACGGATCTAAGTTCCCCATACTTTTATGTGAGCTTGTAGGGATGAACATTTCTGTCTGGGGAGCAGACCCTGTCTGACGGGGACAGATCCTGCTGTGTGATCACTGTCCCTGTGCACTGGGAAGCATGGAGCATCACTGGAGGTGCTTCTGCAACTTCCCACAGGACAGAACAGTGTGTCACTCCCAAACATATACATTCATGTTGCTTTTAAAAGTTTAATCTCACAGCATATCTTCTTAATAGCATTTTTAGAAGTTCTCTGTTGAAATTTCTTAGTTTTCTCCTTTGGATATGTGTGTGCCTGTTTATACCTAAATATATGCGTGTGTGTGGGTGTACACATGTATGAATATATAGAACTTACTATATATAGCTAAGAAAAAAAATTAATTTGAAGGAAAGGGGAGAAAACTTATCCTAATGGAACACTGTGACTGCAAATTTTAAGCCCTGACAGCCAAGAAATTCAAAATTATGTTTCCTGCAGCAACTCTAATTTGTCTACGCTGGTAATAAATACAGCAGTGTAAATCTAGGGCATACACACTAATACAGGAAACTTCATTATGTGCAAGGGGGCTAAGTTGCAGCTGTAAATTTGCAACTTCAAATTTCATGCCTGTTGCGTGTTTAAATTTCCTGTGATAATGCTGAATGTTGTTTCAGCCTGGAATATATTAAGAAAAGTTTAGTTATTACAAGAATGTAGCTTTCATTTCAATGAGAATATTACATTGCATTAAAACTCTCTATATTCGTATTTCTCCACAGCATGGGCAATGTAGGACTATTAAAGTTTGGCAGCCATGATGCTAGGTCTCATATTTTTCTGACTAGACTGTTGACGGCAGTAAAGCATGACTGGCTTTTTAATACTTTGACTGTTGTGGAGTTGCTAACCCAGTTTTTGGTACATGTCATTGTTAACCTTGCATTTGTGTCACAGCTGTCAAAATGCAGCTTTTTCCTCTGTCGTTTGTAGTTTCCTCATTGTGTCACCCCGACTGCACCCAAGTGAATGAACACATCACAAAACTTCTCCTCAGCTTGTTGCGCTCTTGATTCCTATGTCTGGGAAAACATCATTTTTGCTAGCGCCGAGTATTTGTGGAAATCCCTGAGGGCCTTCCTGTTTTTCAGGACTCTGGGCTGAGAGTGTTCTGTGGCATGGTGCCGACTGGTTCGCACACTCTGGCCATGCACTCTCTCTAGCCTTTTTCCTATAGAGGTGGGGGCTTTGGCCTTGGTGCACTCTCTCCTGTGCGGCTGTAAGGAGTCTAGGCCCAGACCACGTGGCCATCCTGATGGATGAGCACAGATGACTCTGCTGGTGACCACGCAGTTCCTTTTGCCAGGGCATCAAAAGTAGTGCCCTGGTGTGGCAATGAGCAGGGTCCAAGCATTTTCAGCTGTCTACCAATGCATCAGGCATTCCCATGATATATATTTGCGTAAACCACTGGAAAAGACAAGTTTCATTTAGCTACACCAGACTGTAAATCGCAGTGACGGAGGAGCAGGCACATGTTTTTGTCAGCTGCTGCAGGGGTGGTGATCCACGGCACAAAGCTAGAGCAGATGGCTGGGGATAAGGAATGTGATAAACCAGCATAGCTGTTTGCTATGGCAAAGTTGTGTAGAAGGGAGGCAGCCCTGAGGCACTGCTAGGTGTGGGCAGGCAGGCTGGTAGAGTGGGCCACAACCACAGCCCAGCTACTCCATTTTGTACTGAAATGAGCATCCTGAGAGGGAAAAGCTTGCAGTTTTACTAAGTCCTTGGCTTATTAACTGGAGTAGGATGTATGGCTGATAACTGTTAAGCATGTATCATTGAGGGTGGATCATCATAAGCTTCCATTTCATTGTTTAAACAAAAACAAACCTAAGAGGTATGACCTGCTGGGCCACAGTATACGTTTGCTGGAATGTCTCAGTACAAACTTAGTAACTTTGTTTTCACCTGCCAGTGGAGATGCTTCTCCTATGCTCTTCACATTTTAAGGGCGGCTAATAAACAATTATGTAGCTTATGTAGCTCTACAACAAACAGATCGATACTTTTGAGAACTAGGAATTTTATTGTTTTACTGACTTTAGTGTTGATATAATGGTTGCTGCAATGATATTGACTGTAGCCAGGTGGTGAAAAGAAAGTATTATATGGGATTATTACCTTGTCTTTTACCATAAAAGATTTTTTTGTTATAAGGCTCCGATAATGTGTTAGTATCTAATGATAAAAAAGGATTATGCTTACTGCTTTAAGCATTTGTCCTTCCAGTCTACCTAATACCCCCAACACATGCACAAACGTGTACTTGGGCACACACAAAATTACGATTCTCTCTCAAAGTTAGTAACTCCATGAGTTAACTCAGTGAAACAGTTTTCCTACAGATCTGATAATCCAGAAGGGCCAGGTCCTGCAGATTACTACATCTCTGAGTAACTGCTCAAATTGAATTTGATAATACTGATAGTCTAATCAGACTTCAAGTAGGTTTGCGCAATGTGGCCACTTTGGATCCCTATGTACACCTCATTTTAAGTAGGAGAAAGACTGCTGTTTCCACGTGTCTGACATAAACCTGCTGCTTTTGAAATTGATTCCTAACACTTACTCACTATGAATTGGAGATACTCTACTCCTCTTGAGTTTTAGGCTATTATTGACTTGAATGTTTAATTATGTTTCTCTAGTGTATTTGTATCTGTGGGAATGAAAGAAGCCACCTGCCCCAAATGAGTGGTCAGTCATGCTTTGGCCTGCGAGCCGCATTTTCTGTTAGAATAGCTAAATGTTGGGATGCTGGGGGTTTTCTGTTAGTCCGTACAAGCTCTGAAAATATGCTCAGTGGGTTGCTGAAACAGAGCAGTGATAAATGCTTTGGTAGACTGAGATAAGGTTAGAATATAGGTGTCTTCTGCAGGATCATAACGTCACTTACGTTAAGGCGTATATCAGGTCGCTGACTGAGGAGTTACTCCAGCATTTATAGCTGTGACTTTGGTGTAGCAGAGATGTTTACATTTAATTCATTAGCTTCAGGTATTTCATCAAGAGCTCTTGTATGATGGCTTTATTGTGTGAGAGTTTTTTTTGAATTTGATCCATGGGAAATGAATTTATTTGACAACTTAATTCCTTTAACAAGTTGAGTAATCATTTGCGATTCACACCTTAATTCATAGGAGGGGCTATTAATTTAAAAATTGCACTACACTCCTTATCATATATTTATTGACTGGTTTACACAGTACGGTACAGGATTTGTGTAAATCAGCGTGCTGTATATTTGCCTTTTAAACAGGTTTATTGCTTTAGCAGGTATTTACTTAAGATTTCACTGTTCCATCATAAAACATTTCCAGGCATGGAATACATTTTTGAGTGACATAATGTATGGACCAAAGTGTACACATCAGCTATTGTAAACATATAAACAAAATAAGAAAAACTGTTTTCTCCTGCAGACCCTCAAAATTCTGTGCAAAAGTAGTTCATTCAAATGATGTGCATTAGTGGAAGACAGAATTAAGATATATTATGACCTAGAGGGCATGAAAGAAGCGCATTACCTTTTGCTTTTCTTTGAAGGGGAAAACATCTCAGCAAAGGCAAAGTCTGAAACCCACTGACTCCAGGAAAGTTTCCTCAAAATTGAAATGCTAATTGTCATGTATTCCTTCTCTTCCCACCTTTTCAAATAACAAGTTGCACTGTTTTAACCACAAGATGAGACCTTTCTGTATAGAGTGATGATGTTATGGTTTTCCCATTATGTTTAAGAGACCACTGTGGTATTTGTGGAATTAATAGTTATGTTAATAGCAGTACTTTTTTTGTTACAGATACTTGGTTATCTGTAAAACCCACTGGGAAGTGAAGTGATCCCTCTTTTTAAACCAAAGTATGTTTCGAATTGTAACATTTTAATAAGCAGGCACCTGTTTTAAGATTTTTCTTACCATGAAATTGGACATGACAAATAATAAACATATGCTATTTAGCAATGATATAAAATATGTAGAAATTTTTGCATGAAAACTTGTGGAAAATCTGAAAAGTACTTTTAAAAAAGTGCAATTTTACCCAAAGAGTAATCATGTTAAAATGAACTCTTCTTTTTAAGCAGCTGTGGTCCAAAAGTGTGTTCAAGATCATAAACAATGATTTTAGCAAACAAGTTTTTTATTTTATACCTTCCTCTTAGAATCTCAGAGCCAGAACATCTAAAAAGAAAAAAAAAAAAAAAAAAGGTTCTTGCTCACAGTTAGCAGAATTAATGCTTTTCGATCTGCAAAGCCCCATTTTTACTTGAGTGCCCCTCTAGGTTCAACCGTGTTTAAAAAAAAAACCAAAAGGAAGTTGAGAGGAAGAAATGATGTCATCTTTGCTTACAAGGTTTTGGCTAGTAATGAGGATGATTGAACAGGAGAGGAGATGGAGTGAGCTCAAGGAAATGGCAGCTAGAAGTCATCTTCCTCTGAATGAATGAATCAAAGTGGTTATGAGGGGATCTTTAAAAGACATTTTCTAGCATTCTAGCATTTCTCAGTTGCTTACAAGGTCAGTTTGCACTTCAAAAAACATTTCAGAAGGCTTTCAAAGTGTGCACTGTGTGTGTTATATCAGATCAAAACAGAGCTGTAGGTATTCCTGCCAAGGCCAGCCACTTACAGAAGTATGTTTTTTTTTAATTTTTCTTAGCCACTCAGCAGATACCCACCTTTGATCAATGACATCTCCTTTTGGCTGCCTTCTGAGGCATACTCTAAGAATGATTTCTATGAGTTGGCCCGAACTGTTGGTGGAGACCTGATAGAAAAGGTGATCCTACTGGATGAATTTACCCATCCAAAGTAAGTAGAACTTTTAACATATTTTCCCTATTACCAGAATATGAATATTTTAATTCTGTACACAAAGAAATTCTTGATTCTTACAGTGTCTGTGCATTTCAGTTTTCAGCTCCAAAACATTTTACAACACTTTCAGCAATAAATGCTTTTGCTTGAAAACATTGTCTTGAATTTCACTTTCGCATTACTATTGTGCTTATGGTATTTAAACTGCAATCCCATTGTGTTATGCCCAATTAGTCGCAACAGTAGTGAACAACTCCTTCCTCACTACATCTGCCAATGCATGACACTCTTATCCATAATGCATCTGACATCTCAGTCATGTTTTTTGTTTAGTAGCTAGTGTTTGTCTCCTTGCTCTCTTCCTGTCTTGTTCTAGCATAGGTTCACTAGCAGACCTTTACTATAAATACCAGAGGTGATTTCTTGCAGAAGACTATTGCTGGTGTTCAATGCAGAGAAAAAAATAGATTTTGTTCCTTATTCTGATACTTATTTATGCTGTTGAACAGTCTCTCAGGCTTGAAAATACCTTCTCATTTATGTAGCGGCACTGACAGAACTGTTCTGGATGTGCAGGCTGCTTGTCCAACTGATACTATGAGTTGTGTCAAAAATTGACAAATATCAGCCATTCTGTATGCACTGTTTTTTAATTTACTCTGTCCAAATCAAGAAGTAAATGTACTGCTGGCTACCCAAACAGGTCATAAAATCATTTCTCTTCTTAGAGGTGTCTTTTTTTCTTTGGTGGTTTGTTTTTTTTTTTTTAACTACAGAAAGGTAAGTAGTAAATCTAACTGCAGCGTTACTTGAAGATGATGGAAAATGGTTTGTGTTATGCTTCAACACCTATGGATTGTTTCTTCTTACATCCAGGTATTTGACCCTATTGTTCTTTAGAATGTAATGTGCTGACAGTTCTGATAGATTAGAATTAACATCAAAGTGATTGGTAGAAAGTGGGATGTTGGACCCATTTCTGGCACCGGTCCTTTCTGCTTGCTTGTACTGAATATTTATTGTACATATAACACCTCTGTTCCTTGCCACTTTCAACCTACATTCTTCTTTGTTGTTTCATCTTCTCTTGGGGGAAAATCTTAGATGTAGCATGAGCACCTATGCCAAAGATAAAGGTTCGGAGAAATCTTATTCTCTGCGTCTTCTCACAGAGGCAGTGTTATTCTGTGATTGTTCTTGAAGCTGGTTTCAGGAATCCACTTACACATTGCATCAGTCATGGCTCAGCTCATTGATTGTGCTCCTCTTCTTTAATTGAAATAATATCTTCCATCATAGTAGAGTGGTAAATTGGGGACAGGATTCAGTACTCTGGATTTCTAGTGTATGTGGGTTTTTTTTCTAACATACTTTGACACATCTTGAACATATACCAGGGAGGACAGTCCTTCAATACAAGATCTTTTCTTCGTCTGCAAGGAGTATATTTCTGGTTCCCTTTGTGGCTTCTGCAAATAGATGGGGAAAGATGACTCCTCACTGAGAATTTTCACACAGATTTAGTACTTTCCTAGTATTGTCCCGTAAAGCCATTAAACCCTTAGTCAGCAGACATCCAAATATACTTTGATACTACAGGGTGGAAATGTTTCCCACCTTCAGGTCTGAAGAATTTGGGTGGGTGTCACTAAGGGATTGTTGGTAAGTGATGCAGTTCTCTCAATTTATTCAAATGCAGCAATAGTAAAAAGAATTATTTTAAAATGCCCCATTAAGAAATAAAAAAACCAACAGTATCTCTAAGGATTTTGTCTACCTCATTAAAAAGAAAAAAAAAAAAAGAATTACAGATAGGGAGTACCTTAGCCATAATGGTTACTTTGCTCTTTCTTCTCAGTACAGGATGTGTGCAGATTTGAAACTTTTGTGGATTGATGACATTGTAATGATGGCATTGTAAGTCATTTTGTCTGTTCTCCAAAGCCTTTGGAAGACTGACTCTTTGAAAAGAAGAGTGTTCTGCTTAGTGTTAATTCCAAGATAATTGCCTTGTTACGGGAACAGCACAGTGGCTTCTTTAATTCGGTTTTGCAGAAAAGCCTCTGGGTAGAGAAATTAACATGAAAGAGATACTCAGTGTTGCTATGGATCTGAGTGTTATGGATCTAGATGCATGTAATCATTATCTTGAACTTGTAGAGATTCTGATATGGAGGATGGGGGAGAAGTGCACAGGATAGGGAAGCTAGCAGTGCTACTGCCTTTTGAATGTTAGTTACTTATAAGCAGCTTGGTATGTTCATGGGTGTAGTTGATCATTACTGGAATTTAGTATTCAGGCTTTGCATCCTTTAAAAAAATACCAGTTCCATGCAAATAGAAGCAAAGGGGAGATGAATTAGGGCATCTAGTAGTCTTATTTTCCTTCTTAAACTACCTTGCTTAGTTATAGGACCATTAAGATTGGAAAACAGAAAATACTGTACAAATAAAACTAATTTAGAACACAGAAGGATGTCTTTTAATTAACATCCATTACAGAGGCTGTTTCTGTGATACTGTGTGGTTATCTACAGACTTTTCCCCCCTTAGGTTTCTGAACCATAGAAAAAAGCATGAGACTAGTAATTATTTAAATAAGAAATAAATGACTGGAGAAAAAAATATTATATGTGTATATTTATATATGCACATTTCTTGAACAGTTTTGTAAGTGATGATGTTGAGCTATTTTCCAGGAAAGCACAGACAATTGAAGATACTTCAGGAAGTATTCTCCCTGCTGAAAAGCACAAATTTCGGAGAAAGCCAAGTTGCTGTGGTAGGTCAATTAATTCCAGCATCTTAGAAAGACTTTACTAAACAAGACACAGCATTGAGGTAAACTAAGTGATGTGAGATATGTGAATAAGGTTTTCCAGAAAATAATTTTTTTTGGTTCCGTTTAGTCTGCAAATGTTTTTGGTTTTCTTTTCCTTGACTGCTGAAACTAATTGTGATAGAGGCCAGCCTGGTGGGGCTAGAGTAATTGTAAAATGTTGCAAGCAGGAAATTATTTCACTTTGAAGTGGAAAAACAAGCTTTCCCTATTAGAAAGTAAAATACTAGCATGAGTTAGTAGATGTAGACATTACTTTGTTTATCTTATGCATTTTGTTATTCCTCTGTATTCCTGTTTACCAGTGCAACAAGTAGACAGAGGGAGAAATCCAGGTCCTTTGTTCCAGGCAGAGAGCTGAGTTTAGTTATCTAAATTGAGATAGGTAACTTTTACGTAAAGTCATTCTGAAAACCAAGATGTCTGTAGGGATGCTCAGCAAGAGTGCTGTGATCCACAGGACTCTTCATTTTCACCTCAAGTATTTCAACCCCATATGCTCCTTTTGATTGAAAAGTTTTGAACTTAAAGGAGAACATGGACTTTTCAGGTGTCTGCAGTCCCCACGTGTCCCTCCATGTTATGGATGTGTTCATGAGGTATCACAAAAGAGGAAATGACCCTATGGATCCCAACAGCTAAACAACCTTTGGGACTCCTGGGAAGTGGTCAGGGGACTTAGATCTGTCATCGGTCTGGTAAATATGGGAATAGGGGATCCTTGAGCAGGAGAGGAGCAGCACCTATGAGGTGTGACTCATGCATTCAGAACATTAATGTGAAAAAAGGGAGCAAGTTGTACATGAGACTGGACAGGTCACAGGCTGATCCTGTCTGTTCTTCTCATCACCTCTTGGGTAAAAGACAGAGCAGCAAACAGAGCATCATGACCCACTGTGGATGGGAAAGTAAGGCCCCCTGACACTTGATTTTTAACGTGTTCCTGGCATCTAAATGCCATACCAGGCTGAGACCACCACTGGTGTAACTTCACTCAGTGTATTCACTCATACACAATATGGCTGCATTGCACCTGATATCCGGGTGCATAGATATGAATGCAATATGCAATAGATATGAAGAAAAGTTGTGGCTTTTCTGAAATGCCAAGGAAATTGAGTGAAATTGTGGCAAGAACAGTATTGGAGTATCTGTAAGGCAAGCTGAATAGGGAAGAAGTGTCCCATAGCAGTGAGCAAAAAGTTTTCTGCTGCTCACCTTGAAGATTTTAGCTCTCCTTTCGTTGATACATTAGCTGCAGACATTTGGGTTTTCATATATTTGATTAGTGGAACATATTTGTTTGTGCATGGTCTGTAAAATCAGCTCGTTCTGACTTGCCTTGAGTTGTTGGTTCCTGTGTGTTGTAGAAGCCATGTGTGACCAGTCACTGGAAGGTAATGGTACTGTTTCTGCTACCTGGCTGAATTTGTTTCTTTCAAATCCTTAGAGATCTTCAAAGACCTTTAAGCATTACTGTGCAAATACATGATGAATAAGGTTTTGCAACTGACATTTTTCCCTTTAGAACATTCCAGTGAACAAACATTTGCAAAAACTGAGAATGTTTTGAACTATATTGATACTAAAAGGAGAAAAATCAGTCAATTTTTCCCTTACTTTTTAGCAATGACTGTTGTACCCTCCGTAACTTTAAGTTCAAATCTTCTATTACTTAACTTGTCAAAAATGTCTAATCAGTATGAATGTCTTCCAGAATTTAAATCAGAAAATAATCCCCTCAACAGTGGTCAAGACGTGCCCTGTTTCAGAAAGGAAACAGTCTTCACAGAGAAAGAGAAGACTGACTGAACGCAATCTAATTTTGCAGTCTAAAGGTAGGAGGGTCTCTGCCTCTCATGAGTAAGCAAAACAGCTGACATCCAGAGAATTCCAGCACAAGCAGCATGCTGCATTTCTGAGACATTAAGTATTTCAGTCACACACACGAAACTGCAGGGGTAATAAAGAATAAAGATAGTAAATGGAGTTATATCAGGCTGGTGACCAGTGACTGGTGAAGTTCCCTAGGGCTCCATTTTAGGGTCAATTCTCTTCAATGTTTTTTATAAATGATCTGAATGCAGGGCTTGAATTTACATTAAGTTTGCAGATGATACTAAATTGGGAGGAGCTGTTGACACCCTCTAGGGGAGAGAGGTGTTGCAGAGAGATCTTGACAAAATAGAGAGCTGGGCAATCACCAACTACGTGAAGTTTAACAAGTGCCAGATTCTGCACCTGAGATGGGGCAGCCCTGGCTATCTGTATGGGCTGGTGGATGAGAGGCTGGAAAACAGCCCCATGGAAAGGGATCTGGGGGTTCTCGTTGGCAGCAAGTTGAACTTGAGTCAGCAGTGTGCTCTGGCAGCCAAAAGGGCCAACTGTACCCTGGGGTGCACCTGGTTTCATAACCAGGTGTTAGGAAAAGGTTCTTTACCAGAGGGTAGTTGGGCCCTGGAGCAGGCTCCCCGGGGCAGTGGTCATGGCACCAAGCTGCCAGAGTTCAGAGAGTGTTGGGACAACACTCTCAGACACAGGGTTTGGATTTTGGGTGGTCCTGTGTGGAGCCAGGAGTTAGACTCAATGACCCTTATGGGTCCCTTCCAACTCAAGATATTCTGTGTTTCTACGAAAGCACATCTGTCCAAAGTAATAGACAAACAGTGGGTAATTGCATGCGGTAGAATATGTAGCGGAAGTGACCGATACACTTTTATCATGAATTCTCCCTGAGGAAGGGGACATCCTGCAGCCTCAGCAGAGAGACAGAAGAGCCAAGAGTACCAGTGGCCCACAATTCAGCACCCCAAAGAGAATCCAGAACTACCGAGGATGCTTGTCTTTGGTTTGGGTGACCCCTGCAAGTGTTTTTTTTTTTTTCAGCTCAGCACACTGTATCTCTTTCTCATTGGTACCTTGTATAGTCCTGTTGGGTGTGACAGGCTCACATCCCTGTTCTGAAAAAGTGTCTTTTGAGTTCTGCAGATAGGTGGTCTTTCTACCAGTCTGAGACCTGATTCTTTAAAATTTTATACTAACATTTCTTTTTTGTAGAAAGAGAAGGGGAGGAAGGATATGCCTCCTCATCTTCCGTTGTGAGGAAGATGTGGAGGTTGGCTGAAAAAAGTATACAAAACTGTAATGAAGAAATGCAGTGTGTCCTCACTGGTATTGGAGAGGTAAATTTTTAATCAGAACAACTAAAAATACACTGAAAAGGCATTGTGGGAGACACTAAGAATGGGGGTGGAATTGATTTGCTGCACATTGACGGCTACATTGTTAAAAATATAAGTGGAGAACAGGTGAAAAATATGTGAATTACTTGCACACTTCTGGGGTGAGATCTGCACGTTTGTCACAGTCTGTTAAATGAAGGAAGAGGAAGTGTGTTGGCTGCTGTGATGCTGTTACGTAGGTGCACTGTGGCCCCATCTTTAGAAACTTTGTGAGTACTCAGATGACCTTTCTCTGTTCTTTTCCAAACAATGAAAGAACAGATCTCACAGGGAAAAGTCAGGTGCTGTTGACTGTTCTGTCAAAGCACACACGTAGCTCCTCATCAGTATGAAGAAAAAAACAACGTAATAACATTATTCTCCTTTTTATTGCCAAATTTGTTGCATCTTCCCTTATCAAAATACAGATCAAATCAATTATTTTTAAATCTGCTTAACTTTATAGAATCATAGAATGGTTTCGGCTGGACCTTAAAGCTCATCTAGTTCCAACCCTCTGCTGCAGGCAGGGCTGCCACCCACTGGATCTGGCAGTCCAGGGCCCACCCAACCTGGCCTTGAACAGGGTTGGGGCATCCACAGCTTCTCTGGGCAGCCTGTGCCAGTGCCTCACCTCCCTCCCTCTGAGTAAAGAATTTCCTTCTAACCTAGATCTCCTATCTTTTAGCTTAAAACCAATCCCCCTTGTCCTATCACTGTCAGATCATGTAAAAAGTCAGTCTGCCTCCTCTTTATAAGCTCCCTTTAGGTACTGGAAGGCCACAGTGAGGTGTCCCCGAAGTCGTCTTTTCTCCAGTCTGTACAAGCCCAGCTCTCTGTCTGTCTTCATAGGAGAGGTGCTCCAGCCCTCTGAGCATCTTCATGGCCCTCCTCTGGACCCGCTCCAACAGCTCCACATCCTTCTTGTGTTGTGGGCCCCAGGCCTGGATGCAGTACTCCACATGGAGCCTGATGACAGCAGAGCAGAGCGGGACAATCGTCCTCCCTGCTGGCCACCCCTCTTTTGATGCAGCCCAGGATACTGTTGGCCTTCCAGGCTGAAAGCGCACTCTGCTGCCTCATGTCCAGCTTTTTGTCCATCTGGACCCGCAGGTCCTTCTCGGCAGGGCTGATTTCAATGAGTTCCTCCCCCAGTCTGTACATATATCTGGGATTGCCCTGACCCAGGTGCAACACTTTCACTTGGCCTTGTTGAACCTCATTAGGTTCATGTGAGCCCACTTCTTGACGACTCTTTTCTGTCTTGGTTTTGTCTTTCTTCTGGAGCAGGTGAATTAGGCAGAATAATTCTGAAGCGTTGCTTGTTGCTAGTATTACGCAAATTAAAACAATCACTTCAGTCCCAGAACACCTTGTTTTTCTTCAGCTTGAGCACTTTACAGTTTGCTGTGGGATTCCTTGAGATTACCTTTAACTGCTGAACAGACAAAGTCTCAGCAGCANAGCCATTTACTCACTTCTAAATTACATTGATGAAGACAACACTTCAAAAAAAAAAAAAAAAAAAACAGCTGCTGTTAATGAACTGTTCTCCAGCTCTGGAATTTTTTCTCTCATTTGGTGAAATGAATGGAAGTCATGCAGTCAATTAGCTGTTTATGGAATACTCTGCTGCTGGATACTGATTGACTTTTTACCCTTTCTTCAGCTGTCACAGTAGAGCATGAGTGTACTGTGGCTAGTTAAAGCACTACATCAGTACTGCCCGCGCTCTCTTCCTCTTTCCCTCTCTTGTCACAGCCAGGAACAGTGCCACCTGTTTTCCCCTGTGAATGAGAACCTTGACTGTTTTTTCTTTTGCCTTATGAGTTTCAACTTAGAAAACATTTCCATGATGGAGGTTGCATGCTTTTGAGTGCATTTCCGTCCTGGTCTGAGTGTGTCAGGCATTCCCCTGTGCCCCAGGCCAACCTGATGGATAGCCAGTGGTATTTGCTTGATTTGTATTCAGAGCAGCCCCAACCACTTCTTTCTCTTTCCTGTCTTTTCTCTTTTGAAAAGCAGCTGTGTAAAAGTAGCAGCTCCATTCTCATAGCAGCTCCTGCTTAGGGTTGGTCAGGGACTTTCTAACCAAACTTGTTCAGAGTGAACACTGAACTGCCCTGGAAGAGATTCTTTTTGAAGACATATGAGTTCTGGTTATGTTCTACTAAAGCCCAGACAATCTGTCACCTGAGCCTTGAGATGGTGATGTTTTCATCCTCCTTCCCTAGAGGTGTAAAGGAGCTCAGACTTGTGCTTCACGTCTGTAAATACCAGGTAGCTCTGCTGTGCTGATTGCTGCATGGCTCTAGGGTGCCTTGCACTTCCCACGTTACAGCAGCCTTGATGCCCTGCTATCCCTTACCTGGGCTGTGGCTGTCAGAGTTCAGCTTTTGCAGATATCCTGTGTAGTGGTGGGGATGTTCACTGAGCTCAGGGCAGCCATCTGCTTGGTTTTGTTTTTGAGGAAATTGAGCTAAAAAGCTTTTAATTCTTTTTCATCCCCTGTAAAAACATTCCGTACTGAAATAAATATAGAGAATTAACTGAATGAGTATACACTTTAAAAAAAAAAAAAAAAAAAAAAGAATTTTTCAAGTGTTTTAGGCATTCTGCATTTCAACTGCCTCAGTTCCTGCTTTTTCTTTATAGTACCTACTAGGTGATGTCAGAGAGAGGAAAAGGAGGAAAAGTGAGCATGCGCTGTTATGGCATACATAAGCCAGAACATACTGTTTGATAAGCAAGTAGACTTCTTCAGTGCTATGTTTAGCATGTATCATAGAATCATAGAATGGCCTGGGTTGGAAGGGATCCCAAGGATCATCAAGTTCCAACCCACCTGCTGCAGGCAGGGCCACCAACCTCCAGATCTGGTACTAGAATCTCTGGATCTAAACATCTACACATGTGTAGACTTGGAATCTGCATATTTTTGTTAAGCATCCTCTTCAAAGTTTTTTAAATGCTTGGCCTAGAACTTTTGAATTCCAGTGTGGATTCAGATGCCCAATTTCCTGAAGTTGTTTCAGAAGTATCTCAAATAACTGCTCCCTGCCCAAATCTGAAAGTATAATAATGAGCTATCAGAGGAATGAGAGCGACAGAGGAGTCTGTGCTTTAGAAGGAACATGCCCTTGAACTGTTTGTCATCTGCATACTCTGGACATCTCTTGTTTCAGCTGCCAGAAAGATGGATGTTTAAAATACCAGTAAATGACTTATCTTTTGTTATACAAGAAGGGAAAAATAAATATAATCTTGTTTTATGCGATAAAGTGAAAGTTATTTGATTTATAGCTTTTTCCACAGCTTGTGACTGCCCATTCAGACCTCTGATTCCAGTGTTTACCTGAAGACCATTTTGTGGGGGGAAAAAAAAGAACAATCAACCAATCATGAAAGAAAGACTGTGCCTTTCCTCCTATTCTCAGGATTCAGACAGGCACCATACAAATAGCCATTAATGGCTCACTGTTGAAGTCTGAGGTTTCCTTCAAACCACTGTATTCGAATCAATTGTGGGGCAGGCGGAGTTCTGCTGTACAGTCCGTGGCTCTTTAGAGACTTTACTGAGAAAATCATCTTCACTAACTGAAAATAATTTACTATTGATGAGTTTTAGTGGGAGTCCCATTATTCTTCGGTGGTAGGAGGCTGGTGGCTAGCACGCAGACTTGTGGGAGGATTGGTATTCAAGAAAGGAGAAAGATGAGGTAACCACAGGTTTCCATTAGAGCAGGGGGAACACAGCCCTGAAGTGTGATATATCACCAGTGATATTCCGTAAGAAATGTAATCACCCTTCATGGGTAATGAGAAGAGAGGAAGGCTTAAGTACGTGAGCCACACAGAAGACAAATGTCAACTCCCTTACGTATTCAGGCAGATGCAGAGGATAGCCTTGCTACAGAAAAGGGATAGCTGGAGTCACAATGAATCTTTCTAAGAGGCTGCTTGGCTGAAGAGCTTAACCTTTTTTCATCATGTCAACCTGGAGTCAGCTGTTCACCACCAGGTCTCAGATGCTGCCCAGAAATCTGTGCCACAATTCCCAAAGCACTTCACAGGAGACATCACAGGAGTTAGCACGGTGATTTATTGACAAGCCGTGGGCCGGTGAAAAATGGCTAAACAAGTCAGCTGCACCAGGATGCAAGGGAGTTAGCAAGAGGCTTGTGAATGCTTCTAAGTTTGGAGAAGTAATAGTGAATCGCTGTCCTTGTAGATGAGAGGTTAAGACTATTTCTGTGCAAAACTGTCTTTCACAGTACATAATTGTGAGTATATTAGAGCTTGAGAAGCATTACAATGGCTGTGAATACATCAGAGATAGATTGAAAACTTTTGTAATCACATTTGTTAGATGTTAAATATGGCATTCTCTGAGGATCTTGAAATCAGTTTAATCTCATAGTGCCTTTTGAAAGTGCTCTATTCAGCAGCATGAGTGGGAGAAAAATTCGCCACGTATAAGAGACGGAGTCCCTTTTCACCAAGTGCTTTGACCGCTTCTTTCTGTCTCTCATTGAAAGAATTTTCTCCACCTTTGCCATTGCTCTGTTTCTGTCCATCTCTTCACTCTGCTCAGCTCTCTGCCTTGAGAGTGGGATGCAGTATCTCTCCTTTTCTCGGTCTCTACCCTTGCCCATCCCTTTTCCCTGCTTAACACCTCAGCTGGTCATCCTTCCCCAGCAGGCTAGGAAGTCAAGGTGGGTGACTCTCAGGTGGCTGCCTGTCCTGCACATTGGAGTTGTTGGGAGAGAATAGAGGTGAGGTAAGGAAATGTGCTTTGTCTAGGTCTCAGATCTGTGCCTGAAACTAGTTTGACTTCAGAAAATGGACATAACCTTCCTATAGCTTTTGCACCACTTCCCCTTAATCAGCTTTTAAATGAAATTTAGTATGACAGTGTGATATGTTTTTCTGCAACGTGCAAGCAGTATGAAGAAGCAACGCTTCTGTAACTAATCTTGAGTTTTTTCTCAAGTTCTCTTGAATTCTTCATGGAGCTCTGCCTGGGAAGGTGGAACAGGTACCATGGGATTATATCTTGTGACCAGAATGATTCTCACTGGAGATTGTTGCAGCATTGAGGTAGCCATTGAGCATTTCTTAGGCTTGTGAAGGTCACCGTTATCCTCTCCTCTGTGTATTGAGAACTGCATGTGGCGCCTGTAGGAAATTACAGATGTTTGCACTCATCTTTGGCAAGACTGTCACAGAACTGTGTTGGGTCTGATAATATGGTGGCTCCCAGGTCCCTAATACAGCAAACATGTATTTTGTAATGCTACCAAAATGAGAGATGAGAGGAAAAATGTTTTTAAGCCCCTCTTCACTTTGTAGCGTTGCTGTGCAGAAGAGAGATGGATTTAGTAATAAATAATTAATCCTGCTCTTTATATTTTATGGATCCAGAACACATTTTTGTAGGAAAAAAAGCCCAACACATTATAGCTAGAAAGGATTTCTTGAAATTGAGTCGGAGCATTAAGCAGCTCATAGGTTAGTTGTCTCCTTGCTGGAAAATGTCAGCATTTAGGCTGAAGAAACAAGGTTTTCTTTAATTTCAGAACAAATAAATGTCAGCATTCCTGGAGCAGATCGCCGCATCTTCACATTGTTTTGCTTTGATGGATATTGTAGTTTAACCTACCAGTTAACTTTAAATAATTGAAGAAAATTGTTGCCTAATTTTGTCAAGAGCTAAGCATCGTCTTGTTTGGGTAAGATGAATAGAAATTCATGTGATTGTGGACTCTGTAAGTTGTGTATAGGATAGAGATGGACCTGAGCTGCAGAATGTACATCTTGATGGTGGCCGCTGGTGCTCTAAATACCTCTGGAATTCAACTTTTTGTCTTACTTCTCTTAAATGCTGTCTGGTAACATTAATATTAACACTCACACCATGCAACCGATCTATTATTTATCAGGCATCAGACAGAAATGCAAGGGAAGGGTGCCTTTTAAAAAATATTCTGAGGATGAAGAAAAAATGTGTTTAGTATTTTTGTATCCATTAATATATGTGTGAGTCGGATGGATGGATAGTAAGGAAATGAATGACTGTTCATATGTTGTAACATTTGAGTACTTTGTATTCATTCTTTGTGAATGAACACCAAAAAGGAGATAGGTGAAGACTGATTTAATGAAACTTGGTGTCTTTTTTTCCTACTTTATCTATAAAGGTCTCACGGTTCTCATCAGAGATACTGCCTTGCTGATCTTGCAGACCGGTGAAACAGGGGGGACTGAAGAATTGCGTGGCATGTCTGAAGTCACAGAGGGGTGGCACAGAGGAAACTCAGCAGTTTGGGTCATAATGTTACCATCAGTTGTGTTGAATAGATGAGATGTACACTGAGCAAGTGAAAGTCAACTAGGATATCACAGCACATTCAAGTTCTTCTTGAAATAAATTAATGGATAGACTCAATTAAGCAAAGCCAACTGTGAGCTGTTTCACTCAGGCAGACATTTCTCATAGTATTTCCTAATGCAGATACTAATGAGTTTGGCTTTATAAAATGAATCCTTACTTTTCAGACCTTCTGAGTGTTAGTAGTTCCCACTGCATACTCCAAGCCTTTCAAAACCATGCCTTTGCTGTCATTCATAGAACATCCCAAAAAGCCAGAAATTTTCACAACTTCTCAATGTTTGAAAAGTCAAATTATGTATATTTTGTGTTTTGTTAGTTGTTTTTTATTGTAATACTAGTCCTCTAGAGTGTTTTAGGAGGTGGAGGTACACAAGTATTTCAGTGCACAGCTTTTGGAGGAAGATGATGCTCTGAGGTGAGGAGGAGAAGGTCATTGAACATAATGTAATTTCATTTGAAAAAAGATGGAGAGAGGTTTAAATGAGAGATGTTTTAAAAAAAATTAAGATGATGAAAGAAACCAGTGGGACTATCTTTCTCCATTGTATTAGCCCAAGAGGAAATATTTAAAAAGCTAACTAAAATGTGCAGCACGATGTGAAATGAGCCTGCAGTACTGGGTATCTTTCAGACAAATAAACCTCTGTGGTTACACAAAAATTGCAAAGGCTGTCAATTCTCGTGCTTCAGAACATAAGTGACATCTGCTTGGGGTCATGGCGAAATCCCAGTATGAATTATGAACCTGCAGTATTTATAAAAATCACTGTTGTATTTCATACAGCTCTGAAACATCTGTTACTAGACAATTCTATCAGCAGGATACTGGATTAAATGGTATGGCAATATCTATTTCCTGTATGTTTAAATGTGTATGATATCTGCACAGTTTAAAACTTTGCTTAAAGAGCAAAAAAAACCCAACAGTTTCCTCACTGGACCACAGTAGATCCTTCTGGGCTTTTGCAGTCCACTTTTTAAATATGAATTACAGTTATATACCAGTTGTGAAATCGAACATTAACCTAAAAGATCATTGTAGTAGCCATTTGGGGCTACAAAGTTGAACGTGTGTTTATGCAATTCTGAAGTGGTAGACATTTAACATTACAAATTTAAGGTCTTCTGCTCTCCTGATTACTAACCCAGTTCTTTGTGTTCACTTCCTGTTAAATCAGTTTCAGTTCAGTGGAGAATGTTTTAGGAATGTTTCTAATCTGATATGGTGCAAGCGGATTAAGTTCTTCACTATTGCATAATTATCCTAGTTTTTTAAATATGTTGGAGTTTTGAATCTACTGTATTTGAAATATTCTTGGAACCCAGGCTTATTTGGTGTTTAATCTTCCCTCTGTCACAGAAGGTCAGATCAGTTATATACAATGTACTGTCTCTCTGGAGTAAAGAACATTTCTGTGTACTAGAGGCAGAACTATCAACCTAGGAAAATACTGAATGGAAAATCAATATGTAACATCAATACAATATCTACTTCAAAGTTGTTTTCTGGGTAATTAGTATTTCTTCCCTCATTCACATTTTTTTTGATGTTCAGTTTCAATGTCTGTTCTCTTTCTGTTGTTTTCCTCGTTTGCAGCCCTTCTAGCAGAATGCAGGATGCATGATGGTTGACTTCTAGCTGAAGCAACTAAGTCTATATGTGGAAGAAGTTAAAGCAAACAAGTTCTCCTGTTACTAGTGGTATTCTATGTGCAGAGGTCCAAAACTCTAAATGATCTTATCCACTAACACAAGCTGAAGGCTCAGAATGATTCAAAGTGCTTCTCCGTTGGCTTTCAGCTTGCAGTTTTGTTTCTGAATTTGATGCTGTGCTCATAGGGTGAAATCTCTTGACTTAAAAACAATAGTTTCGCCACTATCGAGTTCTACCTGGAGCATTGGGCAGAATGGGGAACGAAAGATGAAAAAAGTGCACAGGGAAAAAGCACCATAATTAAAAAAAAGCTGACATCTTCGTACATGTCTAGCACCTTCTTTGGGATAACTGAATTAAGAGGCTATAAAGGGCCACAATTCTCAGAATGCAGTGTTTAGCACTTCTGCAAATAAGACCTATTTCACGTCTGAAACTTAGACCAAAAAAGAATTCACTAAACACTATTTTTTTTAATCTTGGCTGAAAGTTTTTAAGTGCATAAGAGAAATAGGTGTGACCACAACTCATGCACGCTATTTTTGCTACGTAATTAGACTTCCAAATGTGTTCAGAGTGCCACCTCTTTCCCTGCACAGCAGCTGCCTACCTAGGTATTCCCTGTTTCCTGCATCGTTTCCTTCTCCAATGGAGGAACTCACAGCTGGTGAGCAGTCTCATCAAGTGGCATGTTGGGCACCAGGAATGTGCTCTATCTCAAAGGAGATAAGTCTTGGTCCTTAAATCAGGAGTTCTGCTATGCTATTGTCAGTGTGACAATGCTTTACTGCAGAAACCTGAAAGTTGCTGGGTCTGGAGATTGCAGCAGTTTCAAATTAACGTGTTAGTTCCTGATTCTCTCATTCTTTCATTTAATGATTATTTTTGGCAGGGATCCTCTTTCTAAAATAGATCTGCTTTGGCTTGCAAATTCAAACTAATTAGACTAACTTTTTAGTCTTGCTACAAAGGATTTTTACTGTTTGCTTATCCTTTTTGTAATTATGCATAAAAAGAAGCATCCACAACAAAAGAATATGCATGTACATATTCTGTGAAAACCAAGTAGCCAAAGCTGTTGCAAGTTTGATGGACAGGAGCTAAAATTCCTGACTGTTCAGAATATCGGATGAAGGAAATGCTGCTAAAGGATTCTGAAGAACACTTGTTTGTTGGCCCCAGCTGTTTGCATAGCGTACTGACAACAGAGTGCAGCAGCACCGCAGAGAGATGCTGCAGTCATGACTAGCAGCAGTTTTTAGTGAAAAATTGTGTCCTTAACTCAATGCTTACATAGACTTTAATGAACTTAAGTTTGTTAAAGAACTTTCTTGGTAATCAGGTCAGGCATATACTTAAGTAATGGCTTTCGAAGCACAACAGTAGAGAGAAAAGTATCACATAGGGAGGGAATAAGCTGTCTTTTAAACTATGTATTATAGATTGTAAATGAAAAAGTGATATGTAACTCCTCATCTATGCTATGTTACTATTCCAATGTAATGGTTTGTCCCAACACCTTCCACCAGTTACAGATGAACAGATAATTCTGGTGCTGGAACACATGATTTCTAAAATAAGTAAACTTTAAAATATACTGTCATCAAGGCACTTGTAAGTGATTAGTGGAAAAGCTTGTAATTTCTTTGGATCGCTTAACTGCACTTTCTTCGCAAGGATGGTTGGTACAAAGTGAGCCTACTGAGTGTCACCCCAAAAAGTTGTTTTGAAAATGCAGTCTGAAATTGTCACTGATTTATTTTTTTCCTGCTTATAAGAAGTGAGCAATTTCCATGATCGAGAAAGTCACAATATTAGTTATTGAAGAAAGCTTTTCTTCTCTGAGTGGCACTGAAACTCCCTACTGGTTTCAGTAAAGCTGAGGGGGTGACAAATGCAAACTCAGGACTTCAGAGCTCCAGCCAAAGCCCCCTGAAGTCAGTAGAAACCATCCCGTTGACTTCAGTGGGATTAGGTTTGGGCCCAGCATGTTTCCTTTGCTTGTTAAAATCCAATCTGTCTACAGATAACACAGAGTCATTTCTCTTCTGGGAACTTGGACTTTATTGCCAGTGAATTCATTTCTCCATTGAGAAATGCACTCGCTGCTGTTAGAAATACACTTGTTATTCAGGAGGGACATGCTGATATTTGCTCAGTGGGGTAAAGTGGTAGTTAATAGTGAGATTTGCATTGCAGTTGCATTCTGAAGTCCTTCCAGTATTCTGGTATTTTTGAACTTTAGAAGACACAGAGATATTGTAGTAATACACTTGCATCCTAATTAGCTGTATTTCTGTGTGTTGTGAAAAGTGGTCACCTCTGACTGAAAAATCAACCATCGCCGACTTCATTAAGGGCAAATGAAAGTACAGACTCATTCTCAAATTTTGTCATTTTGAAGCACCAGACAAGCCAGGAATGGAACATGAGAGAACGAATAAGTTTATAACTGAGAATGTTCTTTGTTTACCTGTATCTGCAGATTTACAATGTCAACGCTTGCAAGCATGCAGCAGAGACAGAAAGAGGTAATAACTAGTCAACGCTTTGCATTTAACCTTGCCAGGTTGAACTTTTAGTTCTTATTGCAATTGCGCCAGGTTTGTCTGGCTAAGAAAGAAATTCCTTCACGTGTTGTTTAGTTTATTGTCTACCTTTCACAGGCATTTGGGCATGCTAACAGGGCTGTCAACATTTCTGTTATTGAAGGTACCCTCTCTACAAAGGGTCCATTACCTTTAGGAGACTTTGTCAAGAAAATTAATATACGTGCTTATATAGTGTCACAAAGACGTGATCAAGGTGTACTGTACTTGTCCATGTTCTTATCTACAGCCTGTCTCCGGGTGTCCAAAAATAACAAGATTAGTAACTTCTACATGAAATTAAAGTTGCAATGATAGAATGGAAAATGAACTCTCAAAGACCAAAGCGTTTGGCCTAGTTTGCTTAAGCATTAGGAAGGGCTGTAACTGAAATTACAAAAAGTTTGCCTTAACCACAGAAGTTTGACATTTCCAATCCAGGCTACTTAATAACGCCACAAACATTCCTTGAAAGATATGCTACACATCCTTCCAGACAGAAGAACAGCCTTAGAAAAACAGGGAGTGCTGAAGTAATTCCATGAATGGCCCATCTGGTTGGATGTCATTTTGCCAATAGTGGCAAGTCCAGGTTGCTACAGAGGGACATGTATGAAATCCTTTCGTAAGCTTTTAGGAAATGGTATCTCCCTTACAGAATGTCATCTTAATCTTCATCTGTTAGTGACTGCCTATAGTTGAACTGAGAGGATTATTCATATGACTATGCACTTGTTCTTAATCCTCTTGGTTATTGACTCAATAGTATTTCATGACAATGAGTTCCACAAAATATCCATTCACTGTTTTTTTTAAAACAATGTCTCAGTTGGGAATGTGGTTTAGTTCTGTTTGACTTCTTAGAAAAAATATAATTTCCTAATTAACTTTCACTGTATTGGGTAAATTTATTCCTTCCTCTTGTCATGTTTCAGATAAACAGCCCCCATCTGGTCAGTCATTCCTAATTCAGTTGTGTATCTTTGACTCCTGGACCCTTTATTACCTCTCTATAATTTTTAGTTATGGAGATCAGTCAGACTGTATCCAAGGTGAGCACACGACATTGACTTTTATGTTAGCATTATAGTATTTTAAGTGTTTAGTTTTTCTTGTTCCTTTGGGAAGGTCCTAGATTTTATTTGCCGAATTTATGCTGAGCAAATTTCTTGATCTTTTGGGGGATAGTGTGATGGGTTTTCCTACTATGAACTGTCTATAATATCGCTGGATTTTATTTCTGCCCATTTTTTAAGCAGTAGATTTTGCAGTTTGGTTATTTACCCTACTTTTCCTACTAGTATTTCATGTGTACTCCTAGTCAGAGGATAGACTAGATGTTGGGATATGGAGATGGAAGGAAAATACAAAGCCACTGTTCATCTTGGCTGATGTTGCCTCAATTGTTTTTTCACTTATAAAATGAAAAAAATTTATACTTTGAATCCTCAATTGTGATGTGGGAGGGTAGGGTTGGGAAAGCTGTTCCGCTCACGTTTTGTTTACGTGTGTGTAAAAGTGTGTGCATATTTTTTTTTTCTTCTGTTCATTTCAGTGGTCTGTGAGCTACAGGCTCACACTCTGAACTGTACGTGATACTAGCAGCAAAGCCACAAGAAAGTGTATTCACCTAACGCTTTTTATGAGAAACTCCTGCTACGTCATTAAGCAAACCTAAGACTTACCATTCCAACACTCTCTGAGCTCAGCCTGGCTCCTTAGTTGCAGCGATGCCTTCTCAGGTGTCTTCTCTGAAATTCCATTGTGTGTCTGCTGAGGAACCGTGTTTTAACACTGCAAAATGGTACCAGCTCAGTAAAAGCCGCCTGTAACTTATCAAAGGAAGTTATTCTGGCCTGGGAGCATTGCAAAGAGCTCAGTAGTTTGTGACCCCTCCACAGCTCCCTCCTGGCTCCCAGTGTTGGCCTGAAGAGTCCACCTCTCCTTCAGCAATTACCATCTTTCCCAGCAGGGTTTCCAGCAGCTGATCCTCCAGCGCTGCTGCCTGTGCTGCAGCTACAACACCCATTGCAGTGCAGTCTCTAGCAATCACTTCTTTGGTGTTTCTCCAGAGCAGAATCCATGTCCACCTTTCCCTAGTCAAAGCAAATAAAGCAAGTAAATTGCCTGCAAAGTTCCATCTGGTCAACCTTAGTTTGCAGCTTTATGGACGTGGATCCTGAAAGTTTGTAATTCTGAGGTCTTTCTGAAATTACAGCTCCACAGCCTTACCCACTGAGCAGCAAAGACTACTAAGAGGCCGGAGTCAAATGTACAGAGGAGACTAAATAGTTTCTCTTAATTTTAAAGCAATTAGCTCTGCAAGCTAAGTGCTCTTCTTCTAATGAAGGATTAGAAAACATGCTATTAATTCTGCTCCTGCTCCACTGTCAGCCACACTGATAGTTGAGCTCCTGCCTCCTGAAAATGTGTGGCCAGTATCTAAGCCTGTGAAGTAGCTCCTCTGAGCTGCAGCTGAATCCTAAATCTTCTCCTGGCTCTCTCAATTCCTAGCAGTGCTGGGACAAGCCTGTTTCAGTGTGCTTCTCTACGCGGTGCATTGAATAGAGGGTATACTTCCTTCTTGCTGAGAATGTTTTTGTGCTTTTTAGGATTTTGTTTCTCATTGGCATTTGCCTGTTGGTCTGTCTAGCCCCCTTCTCTCCCTCTCCCCCAAGTTTTCATTTTCAGTTATTTTTGTTTATGTTGAACTTCTGCCTGCTCAGCTGCAGCAGAGCTCGGTGTTGGCAGCCCGCCTTGTGCTGTACAATTCTACAACTTCTGCTGCTTAGCAGCATGTTGGAAATGCTTTGAAATAAATCCATGTTGGATCGAAAGCAGCATCTTTGTTGTTACCCCCTCAGAATAATTTGGTGCTATAATTGGAATTCTCATTTGAAATAAATAAACATGATTTCTGGTGTATAGGCAGATCTGAATGCATGGTCAGGAAGAGATGCATGCATACAGACTTCTGAACAGAGATGCATTTGCAATGCATGCATGGCACTCGGGGCAGGTTAGTGCTGGAGAGGGAGGGCTGGAGGGCAGTCCTGAATCCCCGCTGGGCCCCTTTGGGACCTGTCAATGGGATTGTTTGCTCTGAGCTGTTCCTGATGTGAATGTATTGTGGAATACACCATGCTACTGACTCTTTCCCAGTCCATGGATGGCAGCCCTGGCTGAGATTGGGAGTTTTCATGCTCCCTTTTGTGTGTAGGCTGAATGCTGCACAGGCAGGGATTTCCATTTCAGCAAGGGAATGCAGGAAGTTCAGAAGAAAACGACAGGAATAATCAGAGCAAGGGAGTGATTGAGAAAGTCAGGTCTGGTAGATTATTTAGTGGAGGAATACGATGGAGATCTAGAAAATTGTGGGTGGGTTGGGGAGAATGGGTACAGAAGGATGTTTTGCTGCTGCTTCTAGTACAGAAGGAAGCACGCTTCAAGTGAAACTACTGGGAACCAGCTTCAGAGCGTGCAGGATGAGATCCAAGCAGCTGTGGAACTCCTTTCAGGAGTGCCAGAAGTTCATGTGAGGAGACTGGATGAGTTGTTGGAGAGAAATATACTGAGACATAAAAAAAAAATGTGTAGAAGTGGCATCCGTCTCATGAACGTTTGTGTTGAAAGTGGATTGGAGCCCAGGGGAGTGCTAGAGGCTTGTGCTGCTACGTATATACATGGATTCAGTTTTGTAACTTAAGGTATCCACTTACGAAGACTGTTTAATTGTGCGTCTGTATTTGTAGGTGGGGGGATATTTTTTTTACTGCGGACAGAACAAGATTAGATCTTCGATGTGGCTCAAAAATGCTGTGCATGTGTTCTTGTGTGAACACATACTCAGTAACTTAACATTTACTTTTTAAGGGCTTTGAAATCTGGGCGTTTTTTCTGCAGGCGATTATTCTAGCTATTGGTGTTTTTTCCCCCATCCTCGTAATTGAAATCAGTTTTTTGACTACTAAAAACCAGATATCCTGAAACCTGATTGCATTAAAATGTTGTGCTGTAAAGGGAGTACTTAAATCCACTTTGTGCTCCTTTAATTGAGAAATGCCTGGGAACACAGAGCCTTGAAATTGTTCTTTCTAGCCAAGAACATGGTTACTGTTTGTCTGTCACTGCGGTAATGGTCCCAAGCATTTTTTGTGAATTCAATCAAGAGACAGCCCAGTGAGACCGGAAAATAAAGGGTGAGAAGGTAGTGATGAGATAAAAGTGAGGCAGGGAAGACCTGCAGCACTGCTAATTTGCAATTAGCATTTTCTCACTTCTCTGTTGTTTGCCTGTCCTGCAATTCCAAAGGAGACAGAAAAAAATTGGTTTGAAAGGATGCTAAGGATGGTTGTAGAAAGCCGTCAGGGTGACAAACAGACAGAGACATGTCTGTGGTGCCAGCAGAGGAGGAGCAGGTCATGCCCCGTAAGCATCTGCGGAAAGAGTCATTTAGCATAGCTTGATGAGAATTGGGTAATGGCAGTATGTTTGGAGATTAGATAGAGGAGTATATGATGGATGAACTGCATAGCCCAAAAAATACTGTGTACAGCTGTCATGCCTGTGTTCTCGAGATCAATAACTGTCCTAACAGTGAGTGGTTGTCCCTATACTATCCCCTTTTCCTTCCTGCCACTTAGCTCCCCATTGCACTCCCGTTGCTCAGTGAAGCATTAGCACCTATGAAAAAAAAAAAGATGCAGTGGTATAGATTGTGTTTTAAACATGACTGGAAATCTGTATTATTTTTAAAAGGATCACTTTCCATCGCAGTTTTCTTTTAAACATCCAAATGGACTTGTGCCTTTCATGAACATAGTAAAATGAGTTAGCCAGTGTTTTTTATCTCCTGTTATGGTCTGACAAAATTCCTCCTTCTTCCAGAAAATATTAATTATTCATGTCCCAACATTCCTGAGGAAACAGAGATTGTGGTACTGGAGAAGAACAGACTCCAGAGAAATTTAATGGTTTCTTCAAGGATTGAGTAGATCCACCACTTCCAGAATTTGTAAGATATTTTATTAGAATTGTATTGTCTCTTTTCAGACGGGAAGATGAGCTAAGCTTGAGACCTTGCTGGCCTTTTTGTTCTGGAAAGATACCCCAGTATCTGTGCCAGACTTTTATTCCTGCTGTGGTCTGCATAGGAAACCAAAGATCCCTTTTTGATGCCCAGAAAATGTAGGGCGATATGTTTTTGAAAACATAATATTGTGTGAGTGCAAATTATCCAGTCATGGACCTACGGGAAAGCATGGCTGAAGGAGACTTTTCTGTATGATTCCTATAAAATTGTCTGAAGAAAATAGCCTTTTCAAGTAGAACTTACACAGCAAAAACCAGACTTGTAAATGATGACTTGAAATTTTATAGTAAACTTTTGTATTACATTTTTTATTAAGTTGTGGACTCTTTAAAGTGATTATCTTCAAACATTGATGCATTTCTAAAACTTGATTATTTTTGTACCTAATAAAATTCTAAAAAATACAAGATTACTTCTTAGTGCTTAGAACTGTATTGCCTTGTATCGCCTTTACAGTAAGTTGTTTAAACTATTCAAACTGATTATGCAAGGTGCCTCTCTTCTTACTCCTTCAGACCTAAATAAAATCCCTCTTTCTATGGGGGTGTGTTGCTGCAAGGGGCATATGCTCATGCCCCTGCCTGACTCACTTTCGAGCCTTTCTATTGCCCTCAGGCTACAGACTCGCTCAGTTTTGGTTCTTAAGTGACCCACACTTCACAAGTAATCAATGCTGAGGCTTTGCAGCGAATGTGACATTCAGTTGGGGCATCAGAGTGCTGCCATATGGCTTAAGAAGAAAGCTTTATGGTGATGCAGGGGCTGGATAAATTCGTTTCTCTTGCTGTGAGAAACTGGTCATGCCGGCCAAAGGTGTGACTTAATTCCTTATGTACACAGACTCAGGTAGAAGGGACCTCAAGGGTCTGTAGTCCAACCTCCTGGTACAAGCAGGGCCAACACTGACTTCAAACTGGGTTTCCTAGGGTTTTATGTGGGCTGGTCTTGGAAATATCTAAGGATGGAGACTGCACAGCCTGTCTGGACAACCTGCTCCACTGCTTGACCGTCCTTCCTGTGAAAAACCTTTTCTTTATAGCCAATCTGCACCTCAATTAATTGTGACTTAGTGTCAGTCATCCCCCTGCTATGCACTGCTGTGAAGAGGCTGTCTTTTCAATAACCTCCTTGTAGGTCCTGGAAGGCAGCCATTTGGTCCACCAACACCTTGTGCCCTGCCAGGGTAAGCAAGACCCCACAACCTGTCCTTAGAGGGCAGACTTCTACTCCAACCTCCATTCAAGCACCATCATTGCCTTCTCCATGGCTGTCCGGTTTTTCTTTAGTTCTGCTTTTTGTTTTTGATGCTTATATCTGTCCCCAAGTGCCAGAGGTTTTTAGATCAACCCTTTCATGGCAGAGGTCACAATCTGGAACTTATGTTCCAAGTTGTGTCTGACTAGACCCAGCAAACTGAAGTGGATGAGCTGCATCTGCTCAGTGCAGCACCTTCATAACCAGAAGGAGCGCTTAATGAAAACCTAAGTGTGTGTTAGTTTAATGAAATGTGAATAAAATACTCTGCCAGAACACAATCCAGGTTATGGAAGAGTTGGTTTTCTTTGGCCACTGGGTCACTGTATCCTAGTTTCACCATAGTTGGAGGGCATGATGGTGAATAAAACGAAGCAGGAGCCCAACTGACTTAAAAATGAGAGATTGAAGCTTCATGCAAAGCTGAAAGCACGTGTATTTAACTATTTCCTTGCAAGTCCACCATTTTCTTCATGGACTGGAAGGATATGGGTGGATCAGAAAATCCGTAACACAAATTCTCTACAGGCTGAAACAGGATGACAATAAACAAGGTGACAATGCCAGTGTAGCTCTGTGGAGAAAAATGTCTTAGCATTTCAAATAATTTAATTTTCTTTAATTGTGAAATCAAAGTACATCAATCAAGTGTGAAAAAGGACTCAATAAATTTAATCTTGAAATGCTAAATTATGTCTAGATGGTAAGCTTAATTTTCTTTTCAATTTCAATTCTGATGACACAGATGAGTCTGCTGGTTATGATGCATCAGCTAATTCCCTATTAAAGTAATAGTTTTAATGATACCTGATTTCTCATGTTTTCTACTAGAAAAATGTTATGTGCAAGAAACCAAATCACTTTCGTGATTTTGTAGATTTCCATTGGCAGACAAATGTATATTTGAATTCAATCAGGAAATGATCTTGTAAAGCTGGCGTCTTTTATTGTAGAGTGTTATATTTCTTGGTCATTTTAAGCACAATTGAGATTGTATCAGAAATACAATTGCCTTTACTGACATTTTGTTTCAGCTTTTCAAAGTATCTGTGCACAGATGTGTTTTAGTGGGAGAGCTTGCTTGTGATGTTTTGTCTTCAGAAATTTATTCCCTAGGGAAACAAACCTGTTAGTCTTTTTAAATGACGTTACAACTTGTTCAATAACTAGCTTGGGAGATAGAGGGAATCTGGGAGGAAGGTTGGAAGGAGGAGAGACCTTTCAAGTGGTAATTTACTATCTGCATGGGGAGTGCTGAGTTAATACAAAACTGTGCAGTATTCTACCCGTGCTAATAATGTGTAACATTTATCTTTGCCTTGCGTTTTTACAATAACATATGTGTACTAGTCAGTCCTCACAACATCCTGTGAGGGAGAAGTATCAACATTACTCTAATCCTCATAGTGTATTAAATAAGAATAATGAGTATTTCAAGTGAAGAACTCAAAAAGAGGTAGAAATACCATGTTTCTAACTCTAAATCCTGTAGCAGTTTGTGTTGATAATCCCGTCCACCTTTCTCAGCCCTTTTCTTATACTTTACCTTTGTGAAAATGTTTCTTTTCAGTCTGATTTTGATGTTTTCCTATTTTGCTGAAAATGTGCTTCAGAGTTTTCCATATGTGGCTATACAATAGATTGCTACATAAGAGGAGAGTTTGTGTGTGTGTGAGTCCATCTGTCTGTATGCCCACATGTGGAAGGGAGACAGAAACCATAGTGCTTTCTGCAGCAGAAGTTCCCAGACTTTCTGGGTTGCAGTTCAGATTTTGGTTGAGTTTTCTCCTTTCAGGCTTATGACCAAACCCACCTCTTGAACGCAACTCCACCCTCAAACCTAGCACAAACTATTGCGTTTTTGTCAAGTTCTCAACTTTGTTTAGCACTCATCCATGTAAAACTTGGTAATGCCAAACTGAAGTTTGGCAGAGTAGAAAGCAGAATATTGAAATATGTTTAGTATTCTACCAAAAAGAATGATTATTGCATTAGTACTAATATAGATGTGCTTTATTGGCCAAAGCAATATGGGAAGTCCTTTGGTAGCATGGGGGAGCAGGAGCCTTAAACATATTTAAAGAGAACATTTGGCTTGGTTGCTCACAGTGCTGAGGTTTCTCTGATGCATTTTTTTATCTTATATATTCTGCATCTACCTAGGTGTATCTTTTTTTTCTGTGAGCCATGTAGAATGTGTTATATCGTGCAGCAAATGTTTAACTGAAAGTGCTCAAATCCTTGATGGATGTATTACATATGCAGCAACCTGTCAGACTATTGAAATATAATCTTTTCTGTTATATATCATCATATTTAATCACTTTCTAACAAACAGACTTAGCTTGAAAAAGATGAAAGAAATCGTCTTCAAAATTCTTCATCCATTTTTCCTACTATCTTGCTGGCACAGTGTGTCCCTGCTCTACTACCAGCTCACGCTTTTCTTTCTCATCTTGGCTTCCCCTTCCTCTCTCTGATTGCGAGTTTGTTTACTCAGGTTCTACAGCTATCAAAAATTCTCTCACATGCCTTTTTCTCTCACAATCTTGGAAAAACACTTCATCTTCAGACCTTGCTTTAAAGCAGGCATGTCCAACCCATGGTCTACAGGCCACATGCAGCCCGCCACAGCTCATATTGCGACCCACCCCCTGCCACCATGCCATCATGGTGGCAGCTCTTCCTCTTCCCCACCAAGCGGCCTGGCCTGGCCCCAGGTGCCCACCCATCACTCAGCAACAGCCAAACATCAGTGTGCTGTTAACACTGTCTGAGCAGAAACCAGGCAAGGGGAAGGTGCAGTGCAGTGCTAACTCCACTTCTCGTGCCCACCGTATGCAGTCAAATTGAAACCCACGTATATGACACATCGCTTGTGTTTGTGCCTCTTGGTGGATAAAATGCAGTGATTACCAACAATATTTCAACCTATGTAATGTCATCTCACAAGTAAACAGAACCCCAGAAAAGAAATTGTGGGTGAAGGAAGAGTGTTCAACCAAAAATGGACAGATGAGGTTTTTTTCTTTTGTCAAGACAAATAATATGGCGCTATGTTTAATTTGTAAGGAAGTCACGTCAGTTTTCAAAGATTAAAATTTGAAAAGATACTACATACAAAAATATGCCGCCAAATTCAATGCATATCAAGGAATGTTTCATAAAGACAAAACAGTGGAACTGAAGAAGTCTGTTATCTCAACAAAACGTTCTTTAAAAAGTTACAACTCAAACAGAGTCTATTATAAAAGCTAGTTATGTCTTAGCAAGTGTGATTGCAAAAAATCAAAATAATTTACTAATGGTGAGTTTATTAAGAAACGTGGAAAATGTGGCAGATATAATTTGTTCTGATAAAAAAAAACAGATTTTTCTAAAATCAGTTTGTCTCACCAGACTATAGCCAGGCAAACTGAAGAAACAGGAAAATCTATCAAAAGAAATGTGGAGAGTAAAGCTGCTAATTTCAAATGTTGTGCTTTGGGGTTAGATGAAAGTAGTGATGCCACAGATATGGCTCAACTTAACATTTTTATTAGAGGTATTGATAATGAATATAATGTCACTGAAGAAATGCTTCTTTGCTGCCTTTAAAAGGCATAACTAAATCTCTTGATTTATATGAAGCAGTAAAAATTACATTGAAGCAGTTTTCTTCAACCACTGACGACATATCTGATGTGGCTACTGATGGTGCCCTGGCAATGGCTGGTAAAAAAAAAAAATAGAGGAACTTGTACAATTAATAAAAGATGATGCAATTACTGCCAGGAACTCATGTTTGATGAAATATCACTGCATCACACATCAAGAAAATGTTTTGTGGATAATGTCATGCAAATCATCATCAAAGCTGTGAATTTCATGAAGTCCACGGCATTGAATCATCACCAGTTCCAGGAGTTCCTTAAAAGTATGGGTGCTGATTATGGGAACATAATTTACTTTTCTGAAGCAAGGTGGCTAAGTCAGAGTAAAATGCTAAAAAGATTTTATGATTTACAAAATGAAATCAAATCATGTATGGAATCAAAAGGAAAATTTGTGCCAGAACATGAATATTAAAAATGGCTCATAGATTTAGCATTTTTGGTGGATTTGACTGCTCATTTAAATGAGTTAAACATGTGTCTTCAAGGTGAAAATTGACTTATCTATGCTATGTTTCAAACCATAACAGTATTGGAAATAAAACTTAAATTATGGCAAGCTCAAGTTACAGCAAATAATTTTGTGCATTTTGATACATGGGCTAAACAGAGTCCTGTGAACAGTGAAAAATATGCAACCTTGCTTTCCTTTCTGGTAAAGGAATTTGAGAATAGGTTTCAAGATTGCTAAAAGAATCATCAGCTTTTTGGTATGTTTGCAACTCCAGTCAACATAAATACATTAGCTGCAAATTTTCAGATTGAGTGTATGGAGTTGCAATCAGATATTCAACTCAAAGGAAAATTTGGTTGCGTGTCTCTCCTGGACTTTTATAAGACTTCTCTTACCAGAGAGAAATATCACAAATATTCATAATCATGCCTTATCCACGTCATTGCTTTTTGGCAGTACGTACATTTGTGAACAATTATTTTAAAGGGTGAAGTACAGGAGCAGTAAAATTTCATCAAAAATCTATCAAGAAAACCTTGTGAATTCACTGAGTATTGCAACCACTTCTGTTGAACCAGACTGATGCATTAGTTTCACAAAAACAAGGTCAAATATCAAACTAATTTTATGTTTTTATTGCTCTTTTTTTTATGCTTTAATTACAAATCTAAAAAAAGTTTTGTTAGTTATATACATTAACTATATTATATATTTTATATGTGGCCCAGAACAATTCCTCTTTACTCAATGTGGCCCAGGCAAGCCAAAAGGTTGGACACTCATGCTTTGTAAACTCTTTTTTTGTTGGTGCTTTTAATTGTAAGCAGTGCTATTTAATAAGGATGACTAAATGAAAAAATAATTTTATTTCATGGATTCAAGGGCAAATTACACTCCCAGGTATGGTTCTGTGATTATTGCTATTACTTTGAATTAGACTTTGATTCTTTTTTTATAATATTTTTTAAGAGATCTCCTTCTCTTGTTGCTTAGGTGCCTTTAATCGTTGAATAGTGATGTGATGAGTCATTTAATTGTTCATCCATTGCAGAATGGCAGCCGGCACTTTTCAAACCAGATTATGAATTTGGAAATTGTTTTGCTGCAGGACTTGCACTTCTGGGAAGAATCTGTAGTGCAGACTTCCAGGAAAAAGACTTTCAGCACTGTGGTTTCCCTGCAACACCTCCCTTTCTTGTGCAGATGGCCAGGGAGATACTGGAGTTGTTCCCCACATTTCCTATGCAATGAATTTCCCAGACACAAGGAATGCCAAAAAACGTTGTGTATGCCTTACAGCCTTCTGCGGGGGTTTGGGCCTCTAAGACTTCTTTCAAAACCATGGCTAACATTCCAGTTTGTTTCCCATGGTTTTTTGGACAGGTGTCTCCCAGTTCTCGTCCTATGGTAGATCACAGTCGCTCAGGCAGAAAGACTCAGTCCTGACAACCTGCTTTTACTGTGGATTTAAAACCATCTTGCTGTTTTGCAGTCACAGATTTCATGCATAGTTAGCTAAAAAATGTTTGGAGAAGTCGTAAGGCTTGGTGCTGCTTCGCTACTCACCTGCATAGTTTTATTTCTTAGTTGCACAAATATGTGCTGAAAGGTGCTTCCTCACCTTGCTCTCTGTTGGAGAGACTCCAACCCTGAAATTTCATGTTCTTCTGTTCTACAGACAATGTTAGATGTTAGTTTTAATCAAATCATGCTCGGAGAAAGTTGTTCCTTTGCTCTGAACGTTTGATTTCCATTTTCACAGGAATTTCCTACATAGCATAAGTTGCCAGCCAGTTTTATCAGCAGATTTTTTTTCCAGAGCTTTTTTACTATGACCATCCAAACTTAGCATGTGTTTTTAAGAGTCTTGCCAACTTCAAAATTCCAAGTGTGAAAGTACAGAATCAATTTTCTAAAAACTTGGCTCGATGTTTGTCTGACTTGTGTTCCATAAAAATAGCTGAATATGAAGTTTCTAACTTCAGCCTTTTTTTTCCCCTTGAGATGTTAGACAGCAAAAATTTTCATCAGGACTTGCAGAGAATCTTTCTTGATAAAGGTATAATCAAAATTGGATTCTTCCTATCACGCTCCTGCCCATTCTGTAAAAACAAAGATCATTATTCTGCAGCTGCTTAATGGCATATATTCCTTCAGCAAGCGTTGAATGTATGCCTTTCTTCATTATTTTAAACCTCAACTCTTTCAGTGTGGTAAATTTAACTCCCACTTAGAAGCGATACCAATTAGTTTCAAGAGTTTCTTAACAAAAATTGCAGTAGACAATCTAGTAAGAATTATGTGCGCCTTCGTTTTACAAGCAATATACAATAAGCTTTTCATTTTATATCTGTTTCTGGCTTGGAAATGCCTCATCAGGTAATTACAATCTTGTTTTCTCCACCAAATCACCTATTAAAAATTGTAAATAATGTAAGCTTTGGGAGAAAGCAAGGCATGAAGCAGTGTCATCGTTCCAGTCTCACCTGAGCCAACTTTCCTACGCCTTAGCTAGCTGAGACTTATGCATACAGTGCTTCCTTTGTGGTTACTCTCTGAAGGGCTCTGAGGGGGGCTGCAGTGATCACTTCCCTGGGGCTGCTGCAGCCTCCCAGTTGCCAGCTGTGAGCCTTGCAGAGGTGAGGAGCAGTGCCTCCATGAGTTGGAGCTCTGCAAGCGTAAAACTTGGTGTGTGCAGAGAAACCATAGGCTCATGCACTACAACTACACCCTGTAGCTCCAGTCTGTAGACTTCTGCGCTTGCTTGCCTCTAGTGGCATAAGTAGTTCCGTGGGGGTACTTACAGGCTTGGTGTTAAGCAGTCCAGTGTTGCAAAAATCAAGCGTATAGCTGGCATTTCACATGTGGTTTCACAGTCCAGTGTTCTTAATTTGCCCTGATTTGAGAAGTCTATAAATAAAGCAGCTTAAAGGTATGTAGCGAGTAATATCAGGGTGCCTGCATGGGCCTGTGCTGCAGGATAACCTGTACGTTGAAAACTTGATTGCCATGCATTAGGTGATTTAGTGTGACGTTTTACAGGGAGCATGTTAGGACATACAAAAATATCCAGAAGTGAAGTTCCAGCTAAGATATTAAAATCTTATTTTATTTGTTTGTTGAATTCTTTAAAAGTGCTTAATCTGATTTAGTCTATGTTTAGTCTTCGTTAGCAAGGAGAACTCTTATTAACCCAAACGTTCCATTAAAAATTACGTGATCCAGCTGGCCTTAGTGATCAAATCTTTGGACGCTGACATTGGGATATCCTGTATGCTGCATTTGTATGTATCTGTGTTTTCCTCCAGTTGGCACTGACAGGCTTGCGGGTGGCCAAATATGGTCTAAATGTGGAGGCAGATCAGTCACCTTAGGCAGGGGTTTATCTGTTATGAAACCCAAATCACATTACTTGTTTGCATGAAAAAGTGGCCTGTTCTAAAGAGCTAACTTTTCTCTCTCAAAAGTGCATTTCAGGCTGCCAATGTTAAAATGCGTAACATGAAAAATGAAGGAATAAGAGGATAGACAGAGATGCATGCTGACATGTATTCAGAAGAATCCAAAATTAAATTTTATCTAATTAATGTTAAGAGGCACATTCTGTAACTATATCGTATTTACATCCAAGGTGGTATCTCCCACATCTGGAAAGAAGGGAAAGGAATGGTTCCTCTGGGGCTTGGTGTAGAGATCAGGTCTGCTGTTTAATTTCATGCAGGTTTGCGTGTATGTTGCCAGCTGTTAGACTTGTGTATTCCTGGTTGCTGTTCCCTTGTGGTCCGATCTGCAGTCAAACCTATCTGAGGTGGTGCTGAATCAATGCAGCTTCTAATTCTGTACAGATATGCTCAAGAACTTCTTCACGGTGCGGGTGATGGAGAACTGGCACAGGCTGCCCAGGGAGGTTGTGGAGTCTCCTTCTCTGGAGATATTCAAGACCCATCTGGACACCTACCTGTGCGACCTGCTGTAGGGAGCCTGCTTTGGCAGGGGGGTTGAACTCAATGTTCTCCAGAGGTCCCTTCCGACTCCTGCAATTCTGTGATTCTAGAGTGGAGCAAGGAGCAAACTGGCAATGTGTGTAGCAGAGCTTGTGTGGGCATACAAGACCAGATGCTTGACTAGAATGAAGGTAATGTACACAAGAAAGTCCACTGAAGCTAATGAAGAAGGAACATTATGTTATTTTCTAATTGACTGTGTTACAGCAACCCTCTGCAAAACATAAATAATCCATTACTGGCACATAATGTTGCCAAGTTGAGTTTATGGCAAGGCATCTTTGCTAGAGGAAATCTGGGAGAAAGCATCTGCTTTGCTACTGTCCTCGTCCTTCCTAAGAGTACCAGTTTAAGTCTGCGCAAAACTAGTCACTCCAACTGTGATTCCATGCACGCTGAATTGAGAATGGCAGAACTACAGTCTATTCCTTGTGGCTCCAGGAGGCCTGTTATAGTCTCCCAGAAATTATACAGAGAAATACTGCAGAATGTTTAACCAACTGTGCAGCTCTGTATGCATTCAATTAATAAATTGCATGTCTTTAGTTGCATGTTGTCCAAAAAAGAAATTGCTTTTTTCTAGAAGATAAACTAGGCGACCTAATGTGATGGAAAGGATTGTGGTCTGAAGGTTCAAGGGAGCACTGAGATATGTTTAAGCAGAGGCAGACTGTACATGACTGTCTAATGAGAGGTTTTATACTAATCTGAGGAGAGATTTTATACTGGAACAAAATGTCTCAGTATTCAGGCTCCTGTTTCCAGACAGAATTGGCCTAGCCTGTCTGTTGCTTCTTATCAGCCTTATATCCTGGTATAAAGCCAGGTTTGTAAACAGCAGGTCAGCCTATCCTTACAGCGCTCAGGTTGTTTTGCAGTGATTGAATAGCAATTCAATATATTTTGGGGACTCTCTCTGTATCTGGTATTTTTGAAATTTCTCATTAAGGGGGAGTCAGGGGAGCAGCCTCACCACCTGAACAGTGCTGCAAGGAACTACACTGATCTGTTGGCACACTGACACAAAACTGAAGGTCAGGTGCCATTGCCTTAACTATACACTGAACACACTGGGCTGCTGATGCATTAAGAACTATTCCACATATGTAAGAGCATCAGAAAACATCTCTAAAAGGGCCTGATTTGAAAGTAGGCTCAGGTAGTTTAGAGATGTTAGTATAGGAACAGGTTTCCAAGTAAAAGAGAGTTCCAGATACACAAACTCCACCTAGAAGATCGTGAAGAGAATTGTCCAGTGAAAGTGATTCAAGAAAGAGTGACTGTAAAAATGTCATTGCTAGGTTCTCTCAATTACTTGTGTATCAAATTTGCTGTTTTTACTTCAAAGCAAGATATAATTTCTAACTCCTTTTGCTATACAGTCAACTTGTGATCTGAAATCAACGTATGTGCTTTCTTCCTCTCTTTGAGCATCACTAGCAGCCTTTATTTTGTACTCAGAATTTAGCAAGCAGTTTTTGACTGATGCACAAGAGCAGGTGAAAATACAATTATGATGTCCTATGCCCGGTTTAGCCCTGCAGTTGTAGCAAAAGTAACTTAGCTTTCCTGACCTAGTAAATAGATAGGATCAGCAGTTTTATACTGAATAGTAAGGTACTGTTTAGTATTGGGCAACTCTACTTCTCTGGCTGCACAGAAATTCTAAATGAGAGACTGGAAGCTTAAAGTGCTTAGTATTTTAAGTGTGCCACTAGGGGTATGCAAGAATCAAATATCAAATGTGTTACAGCATCGTCAGCACCTAGGAGATTGCTCCATTGTGCTATACGTGTGCAGCTTCCTTGCTAGTGTAGACTTGCTCTGTCATCATGTCTGAGGTACGTTTCTCTTTCCATAACTTATTCCAATAGGATGAGTAAGGGGAGAGAGCACGGCTTGGGTTTCCCTAGCTCTGGAGATCCCTGACCACTGGTGCAAGTTAGAGCCGTATCCATGATACTGTAACATACTTTGGGAGGCTGGAGCCAGGCAGAGTCGGGCTGTGGCTGGGTGTATGGCTGGGTGGCCAAGTGCCAGCATTGGCCCGTCATTCCTCAACAGAGCAACTCGGAGCCACTTTGCAGTAAGCACAGCAGAGGACCTGCACTTGTGATAGTGGAGTCCAGGTGATCGTATAGATAGATACCCGGTAAATGGAGCACACACAGGCCTCAGCTGGTTGCTGACGTAAATAATAAGCGTTACGGCTTCTCTCCAGGTAGCTGGATTCTCAGATCCTTTACCTCTTTTAATCAATGAGTTGAAAGGTAAATCTGAGGATTGCGAAAACTTGGAAAAGTGAAGAAAAGCTGCAGTTCCCGGTGGAAGCTGAGACTTCTGCACTCTTGTATTTGTATCTATTAATTGCCCATTTCTATATGCGGAAATGTTGGTGAAGTGGTGCGTGTTTAAACATCCTCATATCAGCTGGTTTTTTGGAAAGTACCGCCTTTGTTATAAGCCAGATGAATTTTGAGCAATACAGCATGAATGTACTTTTTATTTCCAGTTGCTATTATATACAAATCAAGTAGACACATGCTGTTGGTAGCACTTCAAATTCAGTGCAGAAGTCCACTCTTCTCTAAAACAGTCATATGAACAAATGTTAGACTTCCAGCTTAGAAGAGACAAAAACACTGGTGTGACATTTGTAAACGTGCTTGCAAGATGACGTAAAGATGTTACTGTCTTAGACCTAACCCCTTTTTACGCTAATCTTGTAATAGCCAGATGACTTATGGAGAAAATATCATTTGGCTTTTATGTTGTGAGCAACAGAAGAATCATTGCGTCTAAAGTGTTGCTGTTTAGTGAGATATTAATGGAGGGATAATCTATTTACATTTTTACAGCAGGATTTTTGTAATGCTTTTGGGATTCATTTATTTTTTGCGTTTGCAAAATAGCCGCTACTGAAATAAGCTGAAGTAATTTGCTGTGGAGGAATACAGTAGTTTGTCAAAAAAATAAAATTAAATTAAAGGCTCCATACCAAAGTCCTGCTACTGAAATAATCATTTGCTTTTTAAATAAGTTTGAAGTAATTTTTTCGCAGACACCTTACGAAGTGGATCAGAGTTGTAAATTCCATGTGCTGTATACTCAGTAAGCACTCTGTGTGCATTTTAACTACGTGGATGTTGTTGATCTGCAGTGGGAAGTGAGATGCATAAATACAGGTGACATTTCAGTTTATATTCTCAATAGCAATTGTTTGCTAGTTCTGCCTCATTCCATCTAAATTCTCTTCTCGGTGGTCAGCAGTTTGGTCTGCTCTGCCTCCTCCTTCTGCTGTAGAGTCCTGCTAGGCAAAGCCCTGAGATTCCCATTACTTTGTGCAAAGAAGGCAGTGTGAAATGCAGTTTTCATTTACAAATGAGTATTGTTACTCTATGCTCTGTCCTGACACTGCAGAAACTAGACAGTGATTATTTGAACAGTAGACAGAGACCCACTTATGTTTTCAGCTGCTGAGGTAGCCTTTGCAGAAAAATTGGGGCAGAGAATGAGGGAATAAAGACAGTCTGACAATGCACATCTGGTCAGGTGGTGTATTGGTAGCCAGAGGTGATGTACGTTGGGAAAACACACATCCAGTCAAAAATGTAACGGAGCAGACCAAGTGCTTGGCTGCTTCAACACTGGTGATGAAAGAAGCCAGAACATAGAAAAGCCTTCTCTTGAACTTACCCTATTAATGAAGAGTTATAGCATTCTGTCTCTTTCAGATCCTTAAAAATATGGAAACTATTTAAGTGATTATAATTTGACTCATGCGGTCTGCTCTACACATTGCCTTGCTATATGATGGGTGGATTTTATTGGCTGTTGGCCTGCATAGTCTATTTGCGTATGCATGTGTATATGGAAATTGCAAATAAAAGCAAATGATTTCTTGACTCCCTTTTCTGTATTCAGCTGCAGTATCCGTAGGAATCGGACAACTGGCATGATACATGTCGTTGGCATCATACATGGTGTAGTTTTGAGTGAACTCTCAGCCCTGCAGCTCAGGGAGCTCTCATGGCTCCCTTAAAACACACCACTCGCTATGGGATCAGCTGGAGAATAGAAGGCACATGCTGAGATTACACTTTGCAGACCTACCTGTACAGCATGGGATTGCGAATGGCACCTGGGGCAGCACAGGGTTCTGAAACTGTACCAGAGGAGGCAAAAGCTCTACTCAAGTTTGCTCCATTTTGATGCAGTCTGTGAAGTACTGGACACCACACCTCCCTCTATCAAAAGGGAATCCAAAGCTAGTGCAAGCCTACCCATTTTTTTTCTTTGTTAATTAGATCAGAAAAAAAAAAAGAAAAAACGATCTTGTGTGGTCAGCTTTTCTCAAAGCTGTTACAGGCGGCAACAAATGGGTAAGGTTCCTGCATCCAGTGCATCCAATTTGAGTTTACTGGACAAGGAGGAAGGAAAAGGGAAAGTGAAACTTGTTGAAAATATGCTTAGCAGAGAGAAAAAAGTCTGCTACCCAAATGTGAATGTTTTCTGAAAGACAATGTTTTGGTAAAACCCATCACAGAATCACAGAATTGTAGGGGTTGGAAGAGACCTCTAGAGATCATCGAGTCCAACCCCCCTGCCAGAGCAGGCTCCCTACAGCAGGTTAAGTCAGTGATTTCAAAGCAGGCTACCACGGGATGAATTCTGTGGTCCGTGCTGTGGGTAGAGATCAGACAAGGACCCCACAGTGGTGTGTTTGACTTCAGGCTTACAAAACACGCCCTTAGGAGCAACTGTAGGATGGCTAGTGCTCTGAAGCCTCCTGACGTAATTGGGAAAACTTTTCTAATGAGGAAGCATAGCTGGAGATTTAGGCACTGTAGAGGCTGGGGCTGTACTGTACTGAGCTTCTGTCTTGAATGGTCAGAGCATGCACACAGCTCCAGCAGGTGAGAGATGACAAGAAGGCTGCAGAGGTCGATAGAGGGTATTACAGGTGCATCTGTTTTGTAATGCACCCTTCAGAAACTGGAAGTATGTCTGGAAGAGAAAAATTGCAACAGCCTATATTACTTGTGTGATTATGTTCTTTTTAACTGCAAAATTTAGCTAAGAGAAATATGTTCTTGAAAAACGTTCTGGTAGCAGCAACCGCAGGATGGTGTGATGGCTTTCAGTGTGCAAAGGAAAAAGAAATGAAACAAAATTTAGATTAATCAGCTTTCAGTTATCCTTTGAAGTGTCTTTAAGTCATCATTTTAATATCATACTCACATTGAACCTGATTTACATTCACTTGCAAACTTCAAATTTAAAGTCCCTGGCTAATTTCCGGGTGAATTCTACATGGGAGATCGTATGTCCCTGAAATGTATCATTCATTTTCACATTTAAAACTTGCTCGGAAGTGGAGCCAAAACATTATCTTGAATGCTTGAACAAATTTTGTGGTTTAAAAAAAATGATTTTAGCCAAGTGGATTGTAGAGAAACTGTACTGATTTCAAGATTATTTATGGGGAATTGCGACACTGTTAACCTGAGTTTTCTATGGAGAGACTTACTGGCCATTTACACTATTATGTGCAATTTTTTAAAATAAACATTTTCTTAATTTGAAGGTCAGAATTCAAATCAAGATCATTTTGCTGAAAAGTAATTTTCAGTGCAGAAATAGAATATTTAAGAAAAAAATGAGCAATGACATAAGGCAAACTAAAAGCTTAGCTAAGGTTTCACAGTTAACTCTAGATTCCACAATGTCATTTCCATAAGAAACACTAGTTAAGCTGTTGTTAAGACAGCCTATTCTGAATCCAAAACACTCTAAAGTTTTCTTTCATCCTAGTTTTCTCTGTCCATCCTGGACTCAAAGAAGACCTTCAGATATAAGCTGTATTTAAGCAAGTGTATCCAGCAAAGTGAGTTAATCTTAAATGACTCCAGGAGGAATGATAAAAGCAATTGTAACAATCTCAGTATAAAATAAACCAGAAGGAAGAAAAATAACTTTCTACAGGGAGATCAATAATGAGTAAGACTCATGTTTTCTGAAGACCCCAGGAACCAGCTCATAGCTTAACTTGTTGAATACTGCTGGCACTAAAAAGACTGATTTCTTTCTTCTCCAGAAGGCTGAAGAGCAGCAGACCTCTGACAATTAAGACCTTTAAAAAAATGTCAGTTTTACATCCAATTCAAAGACATGCAGGGAACCTGTTAATTAGTCTGACAATCTTGTGTTGAAATGCTTCAACTTTAGGTCTTGATGTTAAGAGACATTTCAGCCTCTGTCTTCAGTCAACTGAAGAGGATAGGTTTCAACTTTTCTGGATCTAGTATCTTGAACTTGTAGGAAGTCCATGTGATTAATTTTTCTGTGTTCTGCTGTTGCCCTGTGCGGTGTTCTTCCTTGGAGGCCTGTGGAAGAGAAAAGAAAGACATCTACCAGATTCAGTCCTCTAAATGGGAATTGTGGTCACGTCCTGATCTTTAGCAGACAGTTGCTATATGGCAACAAATATGAGACATTAAATAGTGTGTTTTCATTGAAGACAAGGCTTTAAGTCCCCTGGATTAATCTGTGATGATGAATTGTGATGAGGCTGCTAATGTACAAGCATATAACAGCAGCCATTAGTGTCACCTTGCTCCATTATAGACGTGGTATGGTAAGAATTTTTTTCTCATCTCACTGGTGCTGCACATCAGATCTGGAGATAGACAAGGACAGAAAAAGGAAATCATACTTTCCAGTATATGTAGTCTCTTTTCCCCAAAAAGACTCACTTATAACTCAAGCACAGCGTTACCTGAGATGTTTGTTTTGTTCAAAACCATGGGTGTCCAACCTTTTGGCTTGCCTGGGGCGCATTGAGTGGAGAGAAGTTGTCTTGGGCCGCATATAAAACACATAATGTAGTTAATGTATGTAACTAACAAATTTTTTTTAAAAAACATATTTTTATTAAAACATAAAAAAGAGCAAGAAGAGCATAAAACTAGTGTGATATTCGACTTTGTTTTTGTGAAACTAATGCATCAGCTTGGTTTGATGGAAGTGGCTGCAATTCTTAGTGAGTTCTCAAGGAGCTCCTCAGAGATTTTTGATGAAATGTTACTCTTCCCGTGCTTCATCCTTGCAATTAGTTGTTCACAAATGTACGTACTGCCAAAAAGCAATGATGTGAAAATAAGGCGTGATTGTGAAGTGAGGGATATATTTCTCTGGTAAGATAGGGCTTAAGACAGTCTGGTAGAGAGACATAATCAAATTTTTCTTTGAATTGAATATCTGATTGCAGCTCTACACATTCCATTTGGAATTCACAATTCGCAAGTGATATATTTATATTGACTGAACATTGAGTCACAAATGTACCAAAAAATTGATTATTTTTCTGCAATCTTGAAACCTATTGTCAAATTCCTTTATCAAAACAGAAGGCAAGGCTGCATATTTTCAACTGTTCCCAGGACTGTGTTTAGCCAATGCCTGAAGTTATTTGCGTAACTTGAGTTCGCACTGCACTGCGCTCTCCCCGTGTCCTGGGTTCAGCTCAGGCAGTGCTAGTAGCTGAGTGACGGGTGTCTGGGCCGGGCCGCTGCCATGATGGCTCCGCAGCAGGGAGTGGGCCGCGTTAGGAGCTGTGCTGGGCTGCGTGCAGCTCGCGGGCCGGACACCCTTGTTTTAAACAGTCTGCCTTCCTCCCGTTCTGCCTTGTGCTTGATGAAACTCTCCTGCCTGTGCCTCTCAGTGTGACACGAGGAGAAAATGACATCAGGGAGTGCAACGACTGGGATTTTCTTGTGTCTCCTCATTCTGCAAACCCCTGGAAGGTTATGAAAAAACATGGCCCTGTTTGAAACTCTTTTGTCTTATTGCTTAATTGTGATGTCAAAACCTTTTCTGAGAGAACTGATTTAGTAATTAACTACTGAAGAAAACCAGGGCTTACCGGTGATGGTTAGAAGTGTTTACTAACCTTAATACTACAAAAGTTTATGGGGAATTGTGGTGCATTCTGATGAATGTATTTTATTAACAAGATGCTTCATATTTTAATGGACTTTTTCAATCAGGCAGTTGAGGTGCTGTTATAATAGTTACTCAATTTTATGAAGTTAAACAATAAACATTAAAGTAAAACCTCAGGAAAATTGCCGGAGTACAAAATAGATCTGTCCCTTGGCAGATTTAATCTACTCTCATTTTCAAAATGTTTTTCTTTTCATTTAGTAACATGCATTTTGCTATTTTGAGCAAGGGAAGAGAGACTTTATTTTGAGCTTCTAGGTCCAAAGGCACAGGAAGGAATGATCTATTTTCTCCAGGGGGTGACAAGCTTTGTTTTCAATTAAGACAAGCTGTTGCAATATGAGAGCTGTTGCTGCTACTGCACTTGAAATCTTTGAGGCTGAGCCAGTGAAGTGAACTGGGAAGTGAACCGGTAAGAAACCTGAAATAGTTAAATTAGAGGTAAATACATAGCCCAGATGTCAGCATGTTAATTCCTTTTATTTTCACCTGGCATATAGGCACATAATTATTTTTCCACATATAACTGTTGGAAAACCCTCAGCTGTGTGATTAATGCAAGTCTGTCAAAGGTGAAGAAAGGCATAGGTAGTTCTCAGGAAGGAACAAGACCTCTCTTCTCCAAGGTGGAATATAAATCACATGGCAAAGGAGGGAAGGCAAGCTCCACGTTATAGTAAGCATAAAATTTCTAGGCAGGAAACTCTCCTGTGCTGTGCAGCCGTTACTACTCAAGCTAAGAGCCCCAGGCACAAAAGGCTTAGTTTCATGGCACAGATGGCATTTCATCTGCACAGACAGCTGGGCCGTTTCACCCTTGGACCTGTTCTACAGGAGGTCTTCAAAAAGGGTTAAGAGCAATAGGGTTTGGGCTTAGCTGTTCAGTATATACGCTGCTCCGAGTTGCTTGTTTGCCAAAGACTCCATACCAGTGTGTTTTCTTTTGATGTGTTTGCTTTGCTTCCAAAGTATAGAGCAGAGTAGGCGTGCTTAGTAGTCAAGTTTTGACCCTCAAAAAATTATATTGCTGTATATACTGTATATACTCTTTATTTGAAAATGGTGTTTTAAAAAATATTTAAAGAACCTTGGAGAAAGAGATGATAACCATTCTCATGGACAGGAGCATTTTTTTTCCCCAGCCAAGTTGTTTTGGGGATGGACCAATGCAACAAACTCAGTATCTAACTAGCTCCCTGTAACTGGCTCCAGAGACAGAAGTGCCCCAAACAGCCCAAGTTTTCAGATCACTGTGAAGGTGATAGAGGCTGATGCCCAGACTTGCCAGAGACCGCCGAGCTGCCCACACAGTTGTTTCTGCACAAAGCCAGCTCAAGCCTGCAAGGCCTCGCTCACACCCAGGCTACCCGCAAATGGCCGAGCTGGCCCTGTAAGCAGTGAAGTCATGTTCAGCAGTTTTGTTTCTGAGCGAATAAATCTGGCAGGGCCTGAACTGCTGACATGGAGCCAGCTCTGATGTCTCTCCATCTGTGTGGCAAGGTTAACTTTCAACCCCACTTCTTTTTGGGATCCCCCAACTACAGCTGTACCATCTGCGCCCTCAGGTCTTGGACTCAGAAAAATGCTAAATACCGTATCTGTCTGTATGGCCCAGCACAGGCATTTCTGCAGTCCTGATTAATTGCTCTTGGTGGTCACAATCTTTTTGCTTGCCCAAAAGGCTGATAGTTGTCTCTGCCTTTTGGCTCTGACTTACTTTAGCTATTTAGTGGTGCTGATTTTTGCTCCCTGCGAGCAAGGAGAATCCCTCTGGCTCCAGGACCACAGGCTGGGACTTGTTGAGGGCTTAAAGATGAGGAGCAGGATCCTGACTGAATGGAGGGGGGGAATCCCAGCATCAAAAGCTGTTTTATTGTGTTGAAAGTGGTAGAGACAATTCTCCTGATCTACCAGGGATTCTCCTGAGTTACCAGGGGATCATCAGCAAGAACTACAAGCCAGCTTTTTAGAAGAGTTTGAAGCAGTAATGGGAGAGGCTGCATTAGAGTTAAATACTTCAGTGCATTTGCTGCAGGATTTTTCACCCTCAGATAAAAGAAGGTGAAGTATAATGAGTGCTGAGTAAAGCAATCTTAGCTATATCCAAAGCCTTTTGAGGAATAAAAGCAAATTAATATGAAATTAATAAAACCCCTAAGCCTAAAATAGAAGATCCAGTGTTGCCTGTGAGCACTTGCCAGTTCTTTGGGCTTGTTCTTATCTAGTTTTGTTTTGTTTTTTCTTCCTTCCCTTGTTTTCTCTGCATCAGGCAGTGCTTGATATCATCACCTTGTTGTCATATCTGCTTGGGGAAACAAATTTGTCGCAGCAGTTTCCTGTCAATACCCTGTCTTCAGTTAGCAGCATGTGCCTAGCGCAAGCACTGTGGGATGATGTCGCTTTTGCTGATAAAAACCCACTCTTTTCATTATCTATTGAAGAGTGAACCACACGCTGACATTGCCCAGATTTGGAAACCAAGTGTGCTGTCAGATAAAGAATTTGTAGCAATTGTTTGAAGTCACAGTTTCAGCATATGCATAGATTTTAAAACAAGAGATTTCCTGGGATTTCTGTAAAGCAGAAAATCATTCGCATTCAGAATAAATTCTCTGAAGTTCTGTGTTGTTTTTTTTTTAAATTTATTGTTCATATATAATATATACATTATTTATATATGTCGGATTAATATCCTCAATGCAATGTTATACCTATACACAGGAGAAGCCCCACAGAGAGTTGACAGCCTCTTTACTTTTCTCCCACCTGTTGTTTTATTCTCATTAGGATTTTATGTCACTTGATGTACGGATGGTGCCAGAGAGGGTAGTGGTGTGAGGAGACCGGTTACATCAGAGTTGCCTGGTGGTTGGCTGTACCAAGACAGTTTGCAGAAAGGTCTGAAGTTCTTAAGTAGGAGTTTGGGATAAAACTGAATCATCACTAGGTCAAATGATAGCACTGTTTAGGTGAGGTATCCTGAGGGAAACAGATACTTAAAGAGGTGTGAATTACAGGAGCATTTTTGTCTGATCAGTTAAGGGAAGTCATTGCATAGCTATAGTGTGAAAATGGTGAATGTACCCGTGGAAATTACTTCACTAAGCATTGTATCAGAAGTTACAAATGACAGCTTTGCTTTCACCAGAGTATGGAAAGCAGTGATTCATTAAATCCTCGCTTTATTTTATTTGCTTGCAGAGCAAATACTGTATGTGAGAGTATGGAGGCCAAAGAGGATAACGTGCATATGTCTACATATATGGGTCTACATAAATCTTTCTGGTTGTTTTATGTTTGCCAAGTCTAAATTGGAATCAATGTGGTTTGTGTTGAACCATTCTGCTCAGTTTTATCTCATGTGGAAAATTCTTGAAATAAAATGATAGCAGCCAATTTCGCTTAGGTTTTGTAATACAAAATATCAACAATAACTTTTCCATTTGTATGTTTTTAGAAAATAAATGTCATTTTAGTCCAATAAAGAGGCTGAATAGAGAATAGGTAAATGCTACCCGTGAGTACATCTTCTGAATCAACAGCCCCAAAGATTTGACGGACCATATTGAAACTGATGATTGGTAATAGCTATGAAGAAGGCTGAGTGCCACATTAGAGATCAGTAGTAGGCCACAGTAATGTGGGAATGTGAGGGACCTTCCACCTGTGTCATGCAAGACAGGAGCAGACAAAATGTCATACTTGACATGATCGATGCCAATTTTCCCTTCCTCAGAAGCTACCTCCATAATGAACAGGTGTACGAAATTGGATGTACGGTTCTTCCGAGTAGACAATCAGGTAGCGATTGCACTGCTGCCTTTCCAAGACATCCCGTCCCATGATTTTGCCTTTCATTTCAGAATCTACGTGGTTGCACAAGCAATAACCTGAAGAAATACAATCCAGGAGCACCCTGCCAATGCCTTTACTGATGTGACACTCCCTTCAGTCTTTAACACTATCTTTTAATTTATGCCATTCTTTGTGTATCTAACACTTACTGAATCCATTTGCAAAATTCATATTATCATTACCCATGCTGGTGAGTAATTACACATTGCACAGCAATGCCTGAAGAGCAGCCAAGAGTAAGGTCCTGTTATGACAGAAGTTATTGTAAAAATAAAGTGTGCCTGAAAGACCTTTCTGAAAACCAATCACATGAGAAGAAGACAAACACTAAAATGGCTTAAAGCACTCTGAAGAAGAGGGAAGTTGAGGTGAAGAGAGCACAGAGAATGAAGAGCCAGGAGCCAACAAGTCCAGGGTGACGTGGTCCAACTACAGCTGTAGAAAAATTTCAGAATTCTCCATGAGCCCTAGTTTAATATCTTGTGCAGTTGTTTCTACCGGACTGAATCATTGGCAGTCCATCCAGAGATACCACATTGGTCTTACCTTTATGCAGAATGACTGCTTTAGAAGTGGCCCATTTTCTGCTTTGTCTTACAGAGCAGAATGTATTTCCTCGGCCATTTCTGCATCTCTTTCACTTGGCCTGACTTGATATTTGTGAGCCGATAACTACATTTGCCTCGCCAATGGGTTGACCTAGACTTGATGATCCAATGAGTTTAATTTTAATGTAGCAAGGGGTATAGAGTGACACAGCAGTAGGAGGACAGGCTGGAGTCTCTTTCTTTGTGCACTGTCAGTGATACCATCTTCTAAGTGGCAGAGTTGCTGGGAAAGATGTGCAAAAAGACAACACAGATGTTAGAGGCTCCAGGAGGAGTCTGGCATTTAGCAAAATGTCTTTCCTTGAAAACTGACAAATTAATCAATGATGGAATCAAAACTGGAATCCTGCAGTGTCACTTCAGAGTTGGTGATAGGAGCAGAGCAGCACTTTAACACTTTGCCTGAAGGGAGTGTAAAAAAAAAACATTGCAAGTTAAAAGAAGAAACATTTGTCCCGTAATTTCCTGACGCAATATTCTTGTCTACAATAAACTATCTGTTACAATTTTCAGACTTCAGAAGTGAGCGTGCTAAGTCCAGTTCTAGGCTTGTGTGTGAAGTGGCCTGGTGTTCTAGACTGCCAAGTACCAGCAGTTGTACAGGTCGAGTTGTATTGAGAATATAATCTGTAAACAAATTAGCAAAGCAAATACGAGTTTCATACCTTTCATTAGCAGTGCAGAGCTGCTTTTAAAATAAAAGACAAAACCAAGTAATTTTATTACTTTTCAAATGGAGAACTTTGGTTTTGAAACCTTTAAGATGTGTCCTGAAGGGCCCAGGATGCCATTTGAAGCACTGAGGTAATTCCAAGTTTTAATGTTAACCTGTCCATCTCAGTATGATACCACTGACCTGTCTCACATTGTGAGGAATAATTACTTAGTTTGCACTGCACTTTGAATATGTAAAATACATCTCACGTCAGGTAATGTCTGCTGTCTGCAGCAAAAGATTCAAAAAAGCGCTAAGCACTGTTCTGAGTTTTTGTTTCATCTGGCAGCAGCTTTCCAGTCTACCGCTGTGCTACAGGATAAGTTTAATTTAGGACTAGGGGAAGAGCAGGCTGTTTTGAGGTGTTTTCAGTTCACGCAAGCCATTTTTTCTTGCCATAAAAATTACTGCAGCTTGTGAGTAGAAGTATGGAATGCTGTTCTTAATTCCATAAGTTTCTCAAGAAAAGCTTATCCTAACAGGTAAAACTAAAAACTTTTTGAGACCAAAGCCGTCTTTTCCCAACTTTTTGAGGAGCCTCTCAATCAATCATGTAGGTGCTGTTTTTGGCTTTCAGGGACAGGGAAAAGTGGAAGAAAGTGAATACAAAAGGCTGCTAAGCGTTATGGGAGATTATAGAAGAGCAAAAGGAATGTCCTAGAGATTAGCTTAAACAAAACTCTGTTGTGCTCTGAAAAAAACAAGGAATGCAAATTCTAGAGTTTGCTGATAAAGTGGACTGGCGTAACACCTGAAGACTAGACCCTTTAGGAAAGCCTGGCCTGCTGATTTGGGCCAAATTCTTTCATAAGTAAAACCAAAACGTAGCAGCCAAGTGAAGTGTCTTCTTAAACCTCTTTCACAGTAACGTGTAGCTAAATAGCAGCTCTAGACTCAGAGACTGCCTTTTCTTCTTTATTAAGATGACTGACCTAAGGTCAATGGATACGTTTTTTTCAGCAATCTGTTGTGTGAGCGGTGGTCTGGTCTCTTAGGTCTGAGTGGAGCAAACAGTTTCTTTCCGGGTCACAGCACTTCCAGCAAATGAGATATTTTGAGATGAGCTCTTTCTCATGAGGGTAGTTGATCCAATCTGTTATTTTTCCATCGCTTTGCAAGTCCCAGACATTTATACTTGTTAACTTTGAGATCTCATGAAGCCGATTCTCTTCTGTAGTGAACTTTCCTGCAAGTTTGCGGGAAATTAAGTGGCGTTGACCATATTCCGCTGTGTCAGTAGTACGACTTTTCAGTTCCGACTTTTTCACAATGAAGATATTAAAAGGGAATTTCATAACATATTCTACACCATGATTTCAGACTACCCCTAGGCTCCTAGTATAGATTTTAACTTGTTCAAAAAATCACAGTGACTGTTGTCTGCCCCAGCATAATGTCTTGTTGTCTGGACATATGCATTAAGTGTGTCAGAAATTGTAGCGTTCCACTGGCATTTCTCTTGGAACATTCTACTTTTTTTCTCAATTTAAGACCGTTCCAGTCAGTTTTCGTGGCCAAAGACATGATCTTTGTCAAATAGATACTGTTTTGTGCTATTGTCAGCAGTCAAATCTAAAGAGAGAAGAAATTATGTGGAAGCAAACTTAGGCTTTTGCAGTGATATTTTATCCCTGTTGCATGTGCAAATACTCCAATCTTCTGTCCACAGGCGCTATAAACTATTCAGTAACTCACCTCCTCTACCTAAAGTAGGGATCTTTCACATGAAGGGAGGCTTTCAAACTACTTCTTTCCATTTTCTCCCTCTGGAGCATAGGTGAAGCTTCAGACTTGTGCCTTTACCCTTACAGATCACCTGTGACTTGGCTAAAGGAAAATCTAGGCAAAACAGATGTTCTTGTGCGCTTAGAAGTCATCTTTCCTGCACTAGTGTGCAACACAACATTTTCCCTCCTTCTAGTATAGTAGTTGGAAGAGGTGTTGCTATAGCCCAATACAATAAATTTTAGGAGTGGGAAAATGGGCAGGAAAGCAAAATTCAGGACCATATTGTTATGTCTTGTTTGCTTTTCTGAATGATGATATTCCAGATATTTCTGTGCTTACTTGACTCCCTACAGGCTGTTGTTTGTGTTGTACAGCCAGTAGACAAGCTAGTTTCAGGAGATACACCAAGGTTACGTTTGTCTATGTCATGTTTGTTGGCAAATGCTATTCTTTGCCTTTTTTGTTGTTCTGACACTTCTGTCACATTTTTAGACTAATATGATAGTCATAGACATTTTTGTAACCCGAAGGCTTGTAGAGAATTTTAGTTCCTGTAGAAAACGATGCAAATCAGGACATGTGTATTTGAATGGGGGGTAGTCACTCTACGTTGCAACTCATTTAGGTGTTACTACTCACTTAGGGGGTAGTCATTCTTGATTACTACTCAAATGCCTGCCAGAAAGAACCCCTCTTTCTCTTTGGATGTATCTTCCCCTTGACAGCTGTTTTACCCTGACAGAAAGTGCCATTGCCAAGAGAAATCCACAACCTCTTTCCCCTGAACTGATGTGACATGATATTCAGTCTAAATAAATGCCAATGGCAAAATAAATCTTTCGGGGAAAACTGAAACACCTCAAATCTAGAAAGTGGTGGCTCCACAGAGGCTGGGTGGGAGATCAGCAAAGCAGCTGTCCCTGTTTCAAACATGCAGTTTAGCAGGAGAGTTGAGTAATGAGAGGGGAACACATGCAAATGCCTGCAGTGAGAGAGCACAGCTCACTGCAGTGTCTCACGAGAGGAAGGTCTGCAGGACGTGGATTGCTGCTGGTACCGTTTCTCTTCTTCTCCGGGGATTAATTATTTTTGTGTTTCTTTCGGACTGCCTCGTTTCCATGGCCTATAGCAGGCCAGAAGATCTCTTCCTCTGTTCATTTGGCAGGCTAAGCTAGAGGGTTGCAGGGTCTGGTGTGGATTGTGCAGCAGAACCCAGGTTCTTCAGTCAGACTGCGTGTCTGCATTTGTTTATTGATAATGCTTTGAGGGAACGTGGAAATGCTAACTGACAGATGGGCAGATGTCTAAATTTTACACTGCAGTATGAATGAAGAAGTCCTGCACAGTCATCAGCCAGAAGGAATGGCAAGGTCTCTATAGCCCCAAATTGCTATACTAATTGCTACTCTTTCTGCTCAACTCTATTCCACTACTTTGGGTGACAGAACTGCTGCCAAGCCTCAGTTAACTCATCTGTAAAATAAGGCTAATCGGATTTGCCTACCTTATGGAGATTAATTTATTAAGTTTATATTGCAAAGCAGTGTGAAGGCATAAAATGTTATGGAAATGTTGAGGGGTAGCCATGTTATATCAATTTTGTTTATTGAGTCCCATCACAGATAATGTCAATGCGCTTCTGGAAATTATGGAAGCACAAGCTAATCAAAATATAGGCTTTTCTAATTCTGGGTTGGTTTTTTTTTTTTTTTTTGCATTTTTTGCTAGTTTTCCAAATCAATATGAGCTGGGTAAATAAATGAATGACATATCTTTTGTTTAGCAGTGCAGTCTATCTTAAAATCTGCTCCGGAAGATGGCTGTGAACTTCACTTTTTTCTGCTTCCTGTCCTGTGACCATCTCACAATTTTAACTCCTCTGTCTCTTGCTCCATATTGCTCTACTTGTGTTTTTCTATAAGATTCAGCTGCACTTAAACCTCTTTGGCTCATGATTTTCACTTACTGTATCTACTGCAATCATTTTGATTTCACTGTGTCTTACCATTCTCACTTGTAGATACAGATTTGGAACTGACTATTCACATGTGCAGACCCTACAGGGGAAAAGGAACTCCTTCTAGTTCATCTACCAGGGATACCATGACAGGTGCAAAGGACTGAAAGTTCTGCTCATTATGAAAAAATGTGCTTTTGCAAAACTTGGCAAAGAACTTCTATTAAGACCACTCGCTGGAAATGTCTGCACATTGTTCCTGAAAAATACACTACCAGGATACTGCAGGCTTCAATCTGTATTATTTAAAATTGACAGAGAAAGAACTTTTTCAGGGAACCCAGGTATCTTGTTGGGGAAATTGCTGACAGATAGAGAAGTTCATCACAGCCAGAGCCACTCCATCAGCAAAGCAATCCCTCCAGATGATCCTTGACTCCCAGAGGTGGGTTGTCAAAGAGAGAAAGGCATTAACAACAACAGCAGCAGAGGACATGAAGTCCAGTGCACAGAGAGTGCTTTTCTTGGTCTCTAGCGTAGTGGCAGAATGTAATTAGGTGTTCCTGTAATCGGATCATTTTCAAGCAGACCTATTCTGAAGTTAAAGAGAAAGTAGACAGAAAAATAAGTACAGTGCCTGTATGTCGATGATGCATTCTCCCAGAAAACTGTAACTGGAGAGGAGTGATATGTATAGAGTAGGTGTTTTCATTCTATTTCTGCAGAAAAACCACCTTTGTAGGAGTGTGTTGGGTTTTTGCATACCTCCAAGGATGTCTGTGTTTCAAGCTGTATGCTAGGAACCAGAGAGTACACCATGCATTTGGCATCACAAATTGTCAGGTCTGACATGTCCAGCATCTCCCAAGGCTGACACCCAAGTGTCATCTCAATTGGATTGGATTGGCCAACAACCACCACTTGCAGAACAAGGGAAATTAATCTGGCTCCTGAGTTGCTTGAGCTGTTGCTTAATGTAATAAAAATGTTGATGTTAGTAGGATCAGTATGAACCCACTGGAACTTGGCTGATGTTGGTGGATTACTTCAGATGGTGTTGGTCAAAGTTTGACACTTTCCCCTAAAGGCAGGGTGAATTCTTCTTTCAGTGGTGCTATCTCAGGCTTCCTGTAACACAAACTATTCAGTGACCCATAAAAATGTTCTCTTAATCCAGGGAGGTCCTGCAATATTGGCACTTAGTGCATTTTCCATATAAAGGAGCAATTTCAAACCCATTTTTAAAAGGCTGCAGTGGCTTTCTCTTGGGACTTCGGTAGTTACATTCTTAATAACTCATTTGTTGAGCTGTTCATTCTCAGGGAGTTGAACATTCTCCACATATTCCTGTGGGAACACTCTAGGCTCAGGCTCTGCGTACCAGCCCCACATGGACGAAGACTTCACATCATGCCATCAGCCATCACATATTCATTCTGCACAGCTTTTACCAAGTGTTTGTTTGCATGTTTTTGGATGACTCTTCAGCTGAATTGGAATCTCCTCTCCCTATCAGGAACTCTTCAGGGCGAGACCCTGGTTCTTTTGCCAAGCTGTGGAGATAACAGTTGTGATAGCATCCAAAGACCATGTTCAGGAGTGGGTCTTTGTTGTGGGATAAATGGTACAAATGTCATAAAGTGGAAAGAGAGCACATGGGCAAGAAGGTGTAGAGAAGAGAAATGAGGGGGAAAGTGTCTTAAGAGAATAGGGAAAAACTGTAGTGCTAGGTAATAACAAAGCAATGGAAACGGGCTGGACCTCATGCAGTTGTACTGGTGATAGAAAAAGACGAGGCTACAGTGCTGCAGACCAGTGGGATCTTAAGGGAAGGCTTGGCTGCCAGGGGCCCAACATGATTAATGACCTCTGTTTCTTCAACTTTTACAGTGGAAGTCTTATGGTGGAAGTGCCAGGTTTCGCATCCTGGAGACTGATAGCTGGTGTTTTCAGTGCACACAGCTTTGGCCTTGCTCTTTTTTTGCTGACATCTTAAAGTGCTCCCTTTGAGGAGCAAATGAACAAAAAGTTGAGCCAAAATAGTGTGTTTGAAGGAACTTTGGGTGTGATTTTATTGAGAAAGCCAGAAAGTTACCACCTGGACAAGTGTCTTTGTGCACAGTCTGTCCTGCAGGAATACACATGAAGAACCTGTCTGTGACGGGAGGGGCTCCTTGTTTCTCTTTCTTTTCCTCTCTGAACAGTCACTGGCAGTTAATGGAAGCACCAGGTGTCATGATGCAACATGTAAAGTGGATTATTCTCTAGATCAGGACTGGGCAAGAGGCCAAGAGGCAGGCACATCATACACAAAGTCAACAGCCAACTGTTTGAGGAGGCCTTGAAAGACTTGGGTATTCCCCCTGTGTACCTCCTGTGCGCAGAGACAGAGTACCTACAAAGTTCTACCAAGTACAGACATCAGTTTTGTCATCTGGGTCAACATTTGTTTTTTATTAACTTTGAGAGAAGAGCTTGATTTTTTCAGTGTCCATGCATAGAAGCAGAAGCTTGACGCACAGCATCACCTCTGCAGCCCACCATCCATTGGAGCAGCTCCAGAGGCTAGATTTTTGCCATGAGGGGCAGGAGATCTTCACAGTAATTGCAGTTTTCCTTCATTTGGATTGCAGACAGCAGATGTTGTTAAAATTAATAAACAAAATGAGCCACGTACAAATAGAGTAGTCTGGTTTTCTACAACGTATACAGGTGCTGCTTTATCTTAAAGTGGGAGTTCTGCTGTTTCAGAATATCATGCTGTCAGTTTTGAACACCAGTCGTTTTAGAAGATAAAGGCCAAACTGTGATCCCTCAGGTCATACAGGGGAAAAGCCACTGTGTCTGGCTGTGTTTCTTTCCTTAATCCCTGTAACCTTTCACTGAATGCTCTCATATGAGTGTATGACAAAATACCTCAAACTGATAACAAGTTACACATACCTGTAAAGTTAAATTGAAGGCTGTCAGTGTAGTAGCTAGCTCAAATTGAATTCACAATTTGATCTGGCAACCAAGAGGAAGAGAAACTCATTGGCTATGACGGAAGCTCAAGAAATGCAAAGTAATGCATTTTTGAGACAGAATGTTCAGCATCATCAGTTAGATGACAGTGATAAGATTTCATAAAATCCCTGTAGTATTGTCAATGTGTCTACCAGGCAAAACATTAATATTGCCGGTGTTTATTACAGCTGAATAAAACATGGTGTTTTCAGATCATGGAGAGTCATGTAAACCTTGTTCCCATTCACATGGGTCTACATCTCCTGGGTCTTGTGCAAAGAAAGAAACCCGAAAAAGATTAGAGCAAATTCCTAATGAAACCTCTGTATCAGGGCTTTATTTGTTTATTTATGATCCCTAAATATTTTAGTTGATTTAAATTTGTTTATAAGCCATATATTTATTTAAATATATATTTATTTTCTTTTTAGGATTCCCACATGTTCATAAACACCACATTTTCTCAAAAAGTTACATCAATTTATGAAAAAGTTGCCAAAACTTCTGTATTTCACTACAGAATTCGTCAAGATTTTGAGTTAGTATCTGAACTAAGTGATTGAACTAAGTGTTTGATGAACTTGTTTTGAACAGCTTCACTGTAGGTAAATGAATGGTGTGTTTTACTTGCTTAGAAGCAGATAACGTTGTCAAGGAATGATGACGTTTGAGGTATTGAGTAAAATTTTCTGAATTGACTTCTGAGGTGTCCTCCTGAAAGCCATATCCGTCTTCAGCACCTCCAGAATCAGGGCCTGTTAAGTGTATTTTTCCAGCAAAACCTGCCGTGTTCCTTGTTGTATGTAACAAAGCTGCATACCTTGCAGGTCAGGCAAAATAATTGCAGGCAGCTGTGTCTCCCAGCATTTCCCCTGCACTGTAAAAGCTTTGAAAGGAGGATAATTTATTAAGCTGAAGTGTGTGACTGTGGAAGAACAAGTGACTTGCTCAAAACAGTTGTTGCTGTTAGCAAGAGAATTTGAAGCTATTTGATAAGGCAAATACATTGTGAATGAACCTTCCATTGTGGTGGCATGAAGTAACTGGTCAGTGTGTGTTGAGCAGGCCATAACAACTGCCGACTTCCATTTGAATAATGAAGAAAGGTCCATCACAGATGTAGTGTGTTATCGTAGAAGGCACATCTTCTAAAAGGGAGGAAGCCAAAGTTTGGTGCAAGGACGCAACATCAAATGTGAAAAATTGTAGTTCCAGCTATTTTTATTCCAATGGCATTAAAGAGCAAGGGAGGGGAGCAAAAGCTACTTCTGTGCTGTGAGAGTAGCTTTGACTGATGACTAAGTGCCAGCCTGGGGAATTAGAGCAGCTGCGTGTGGCATGCTTTAGTTTCCCTGAATTTCGAAGAAACTGCAGAGTTTGGCCTGCAGGTGCCATCCTGGTCCATTTTTAAAATTTACCTGAAGAGATGCCATGTAATGTCTTCAAAAGCACAGTCCCTCTTGCTTTTATGGGAGAGGTTGAGTCACGCTGGCTACTACAAATAGCAAGAAAATATTCCAAGGCTGAATTTCCTCAGGCCCAATGGAAATCATAGCCTCTGCATTAATGAACATTGCCTCTTCCTGTCACTCTGTCTTGCTGCTTGTGGGCTCCGAGGATGCTGGGTGAGCACCTGATTGAGATGGTTTGTTCCTCCAAGGCAACCCAGCTGCATCTGGCCATGCTCCTGAGGGTACCAGGCTGCAGAGCTGGCAATATTGGTTTCTGTTTTCACCTCTGGTGTCAGCCTGTTGCAAGGCTCTGGGGGTGTCTTAGACGCCCATATTGTCACACACTGCATTAGTCTCTGGGAGAGGTGTGAGAGAGGGTACCATCATGAGTCTGAACAGTTTCCTGGCCTCAGCTTGATATTTCACCCATGGCCTCTGCTGACAGCAGGGAGAGTGTGACAGGAGCCTGGAACAAATGAATATGTACAAGCAGTGCTAGTAAGACAGTTGAGAGTACAAAAACCCACAGAATTTCTGTAAGCCGTGCAGCAGGGAGTCATTGAGGATGCCTTGGCTATTTGGGAAGAGCTAACTGATTTGTTCATAGGAGATCTGATTCAGTCAGCATCTCAGCCAGTTTTAAATGAGTCCTCTCATTCTGGAAATAGCCTAGCCACCAAAGATTGTGGGATGTGTAAGTTTATCTACCTGTGAACCTATGAAGAAGTAGTGTAAATTGTCCTACACCAGACACCATACTGTTGCAGTTGGATTGCTTCGGTTCTAAGCTGAAGTCTAATAACACTAGCACAGACATCTCTGCATTATTCTACTGTCTGTAGCGTGGATGTGCCATCTCTCAGAAAGACACCTGCAAATAGTGGCTCTGGGAGGAGTAATAAAGCTTAGACATGTATGAGAAAGAAAGAGGTTGGAGCAATATTAGCCTTCAAATTGCCGCAAGTTGCCTGGATTTTTGAAGGAATCTCTGAATGTATAAAGTGGCTGTACTGTACATGAGAATATATTATCCCATGTGAAATTCAGCTCCCATGCAATCTGCAAGTCCTTAAACCTTATTCTAGAATGAGCTAAACTCATTGCAGAGAACAACAATGGCAACAGTAAGATATATTGGGGAACATGGCTGAAGTGTGGTGATCCTTATCAGAAAGAAATATTTCGTAATTCTTGCAGATGCTGATGAATTCTAAGTATACAGAGTAACTTTAGGAACAAATCGTTGTTGATGACCTAGGGAGTAGGGTTAGTATAATTTAAGACTCTAACATAAAAACGGGTGCTACATAACACTGCAAATGCTTGAATGTATAGGGTTGCAGGAGAGAGCAGTTGCAGGATACAGCAGTATTTTCAACCTAATGGCTGTCTTTAAGGAGGACTGTTGCTCAGCTGAAGATGAAGCTGTGTATCCTGCACTTCAGTTTGATTTCCTATCCATTTGATTGTTCCTTTTTCTCATTGAATGAAATGAAGTATTGAGTTGGCATGAAATGTGGTTGCTTACAGATGTAAACATTGTGAATCTGTTGTATAAATTGCGGGCCTGTCCCCTCTATGAGAAGGTGTATTCAAATCTGGTTCTTGCATCATGACAAACATCAGGAAAAAATATACAGGCAGCACAAGTTGTCTAAGATGTGAAAATGTACAATATGTGGGGATGAATGAAACATATTAGAACTGCTTAGATTGGGGAGGAAACAGATGATAGGTGGCATGATAGAGGAATGTAGAAATAATGACTGCTGCTGAGAAGGCTGGCTGCATATTCACACTTAGTGATTTGTAGAGGTATCAAGAACATCCAGTGCACTTAGAAGACCCCCTGTTCAAAAGAATTCAAGGGAAATCTTTTATGACAGAATTGCATAAACAGTCACTAACACAAGACTTTCTTGAGCAAAGGGGCTTCATAGAATCACAGAATCAATCATAGAATGGCTTGGGTTGGAAGGGACCTCAAGGATTATCAAGTTCCAACCCCCTGCCGCAGGCAGGGCCACCAACCTCCAGATCTGGTACTAGATCAGG
>WBMW01004838.1:581001-653860 GCA_013396635.1 Penelope pileata | reverse complement strand
ACTCAATCTCATCATCGATGTCACTGATGAAGATGTTGAAGAAAACTGGTCCCAAGACAGACCCCTGGGGGACGCTGCTTGTTGCCAGCCTCCACCTGGACATAGAGCCATTCACCACAACCCTTCCTCTGCGGCCTTCCAACCAATTCCTTATCCACCGAATAGTCTGCCCTTCAAATCCAGATCTCTCCAATTTAAGGATAAGGATTAGGATCCCCTTAAGGATAAGGATGTGGTGGGGGACCATATCAAAGGCCTTGCACAAGTCCAGGTAGATGACATCAGATGCCTTCCACATTGGTTGCCTTCCCTTTGTCCACCGATGCAGGACTGTAAACTGGGACAGGAGTGTAAACTAGAGCAATTTTGATGCTGTTCTAAATTGGGAGTTTCCAAACCTCACTGCTGCAGCTGCTTCAGCGTTACCTCCTCTCCTCTGGCATTACCATGAGATCAGTGAGGCCGACAGGGACCGCTGTGTTAAATGACACCGGTTTTTCTTCCATCATGGGGCTTGGTAAAGGCCATTATCACAGCAGAGGTTATCTGTGCCGTTTAACCCCCATCGTGGTCTGTCCTGGAGTCATAAAAAGTATCGCAGTGTCTTCAGTGCAGGGCACTTCCCAGTGAAAGGGTTCTCCCATGGTTAAGTCGATTTTTGGAAGCATATGTCCCAGTATTATCCGGAAAGGAGAAAATTTGGGTCTGTATTTTTAGACTGGAATCCTGCGCTGTCCCTTCCTTCTGAGAGCAGCGTGCCATCAAGGACATGATAAGATGAGCTTTCCTTTTTTCCCTGAAGGGACTGCCAGTGAAGTTGGAGTGCATGATCCCTGGTGCAACAGTAGAAGAGAAGTTTTGAAACATCTTCAAAAACATTTTTTATCCTCTCTCCAGGAGGACAGAGGTATTTATAGATCACAGAATAGTTTTCCTCATTTGATTACAAAGATAAAGTTTCTAGGTGCCTTTTTCCCCTTTTTCTTTCTTTTTTTTTTTTTTTCCTTTCTTTAAAGATGAAAGTTGAGTCTCCTGTTGGGGGTTCCCCTTGGTCCAGCTAGAACAAGGATTTGCCACTGTTTCTGTGTCATGCATCAAAGAGAGACTTATGAAAAAAGTTCTAGCATTTTGAATTTTTTTTTTTATCTTTCTTTCTGATGTGTATTAATGTGGCATTTTTCAGTGTCATGAAAGTGTTCGAGAGAAAAGACTTTCCCCCCAAAGATTAAATGATGCTGATGCAGCTCAGCGTTGACTAGCGTATAAATGCAACTACAGAGTTTTCATAAACACTGACCTCATCAAAAGGACATTCTTAATATCAGTGGCTTTAGCACCTGAGCATTTAAAATGCAGCCTGCAACCTTGTCTGCTTTCGTTTTTTACCCCTTTGGTCCTTGTTGGGTTCATCAGATGATGAACAGGCTAATCACAAATATCGTCTCTAATTGAATTCAATAAACATATTTGAATTGGCATGATTGCTTCTTTGCAAAGAAAATTTTCCCCTAGGTGAGTGTTATTTTTGATTTGCAAATGAAAATATTAATGTTTTTTACTGCCTTAAATCACAGTGAAGTGAAACTGTTTAACAGGTTAGCAGATCCAGCTTTGGATCTGATCCTGTGAGCTGCTGCTTGCATTCAGCTCTTTGTGAACCTAGCAGGAGATAAAAATGATCACAAGCTACAGACCAGATTCTTATGCAGTGTCCACAGTGAAAATAAATTCCACACTCACTCAGAGGCCTTCCTGAATATGCATACAATTGTATTTCTTCAGGTGAGTGTTTCACAAAGACATGTGCCATGGGAGATGTTAGGTTAGTTTTAAATACTTGTAAATGTTGATAAATGAATACTTCATTGTGCAGAAGGTAAACCCAACGTATGGCATAGTAAATGTCCTGAAAAAGCTACATTGTAATAGTGAATTTTTTTTTATTTTATTAGTTACTCAACAAAAAGCATTTCAAAACTAGTGAGTAATGAATGATTTAACAGCTTCATCTGTAACATATCTAATATACTGCTTTTTCTGCTTTTCTATTGAATTAGTGCATTGGGTGATTTAGTGATTTCAGTTTAGATCTAGCCAATGTCTGATAGGATTTACATCAAGGCAGTCGTAAAATTAGAACAATAAATAAGTAGTCTGACAGATTCCTTCAATATTAGCTTAATTCTTGCTCCAACTTATCAAGGGTAATATTTATTATAGACCTAAAGGGCATGGAATTAAAAACTGTATGAATTAGCAGAAGAATCCTGACCAGCAGTTAAAGTCAATTTCACAGCCTGTGTGTTTCCTTGCATGGCAAACTAGGGAAGTTTTGTCACTAGAGCCAATAAAACAGCGTCAGGATAGATGGCAGGCAGAAGGAAAAGTGTGCAAGTGCTGCACATCCATGTAGGTAAGTTCCTGTGCATACTGGATTAAGTGGATGAGCTGAAGTGTGGAAAGTTGTGCCCAAGTTTGTATCCTGCTGTGCTTAGTGTGCATTGTCAGTCCATTTTCCCTCTGACAAATCTTCCTGGTGATCTTTTAAAATAAATGGATGCAGTCTTTGCAAAGTGGCCGTTGTGAAACAGCCCGTTAGAGAGCTAGTTGCAGGAGGGAGGCAGAAAATGTGAGTTGGTGCTTTTTGTGAGCACTTAACTCTGCCTGTGATGAATGGGAGGGCAGTGGCTGTTTGCCTGAAGGAATCTCCTGCAAAGAAGGCACGACTGTAAGTTGCCCTTATTCCTGTCTTGAGGCCAGGCCTCTGTAGACATCCCTGCAGCACTGAGTGGATGCAGGGACCCTGGGCTTGTTCCCAGAAGGCCGGAGCTTAAATCCTGGAGTGGGGTTTTGACAGTTTCACGGGTGGAAGGAAGATGATTAAGTCTCCTTGCAGTCTGAGAGCTGACTAAGTCGCCATGCAAGCACTTTCCTTCCCTGTCTTTTCACACCAGGTCTGTTTGCCTTGATCTGTGTTTCTGTGCCGGGTTTGGTTAGGCGCTGGCAGAAGAGCCACAGTTCACGTTACGGTAGAACTCAGCGGGGGTGGCTCTTCCATTTTTCATTTTGCTTTGTGCCTTTGTAAAGGAGGCTGTGGGCTCTCTGAAATGTCTGTCTCTATGCCTTCCTTGCTGCCATAATCTAAACTGTGTCTTGGGTGACATTAAAATGTGCATTCATTGCTTATCTTTTTCCAGTAGAGGTAGCAGCCTTTGTGGAGAGGAAAGCTTTGCAGTGCTTTGCACAGCCTCCTCTCCAGGAAAACCAATGCAGAAAATCTCCAGGACAGCTCATCAAAACAAATGTATGAAACCTTCAGGGGGACACCCTTTTCCCAAAAATAGGCCCTTCCTCCATACACACAGACATGTTCCTGTAAGGAAATTTTCCAGAGACATATCTGACAAGCAATTCCTTCTTCTGTACTCCACGTAATAAAAAATCTTCTGCTTCATCCAATTGGGATTAACAGTTCCTGCTTTAAACATCAACTTGTATTGCACTAAAAGAAAATTTTCCTTCTGGGCTGCAGGAAACACCTTATGCAGGCAGGAATTCTTAACGAGTCCCGAAATACCCACACTTGGTATTTGTGCATGTAATAGGTGTAGCAGGAGTCACTCAAGTGTTCCAAAGTGCAGTCTGCTTGTTTTCTGTCTGGATGTAGTGTCATAGCTGCAGAAGTCTCCCATTAACAAAATAAAAGATGCTTAGGATGACAGGAAGGAGATTTATTAGTTGTCTTTAAGCTGCTGATCCTGTAGCGGTTTTTGCACCTTTCAAACATTTAAATCCTCATCACAAAGGATACTGCCTGTAGCACTATCCCTCTATAAAGGAGGAAGAGGAATGCTGTAAGGCTGCCTGCTCTCTCAGTATGGCAAAAAAAAAAGAGGTTCATGGAAGGAGTGAAGCCTGGTGGGCTTGCAGCTTTTGAAATCTGTTGGCCATCCCTCCACTGACAACAGAGCGAGGCTTGCAGGAGTACCCGATGCTGCTCAGGAGGGCTCTGCTGGATAGGGACGGACCCCGGTCCAAGACTCCAAGTGTATCCCTCTTGGATCTGCTTCCACATAAAGACTGGAGCACATGTTGTTTACCAGCTTCAGGGAGTGCTTCAGGCAACATCTTTTCATGCCATCCCACATCTCTCTTTACCTGCCTCCACCTTCAAATGCTGCAAAGCAACTCCTTTTCCTCTCAGATGGAGTCAGTGAATATGCACTCCTACTTAGACCTTGTCTGAATTTTCTCTGTGATCGTAAAGTGGTTTTTTTTATGTAAGGGCATAGGTGGATGTGGCTCTTCCCTAGGTCTCCTGCTCCCTCCATATTCTGGGTGTTCAGCATCAGATTTTGGTTCTGCTTTTCATGGTAGTACTGAGCATCTCATAGACTTCAGCAAAAGTATGCTAATAGTAACGTGATGCTTGTTTTGTGTAAGGTGTCAGAATTCAGCACCTAGAAACCTTCCCCTCTAGGGAATACATATTGGGCTTTTTTTTTTTTTTGCTTCCCACCTACCTTTCCTTTCCAAATTCCCCTCTTCAGGGAATTTCGCTAATAAATTGCTGCTCTTCTAGACATAGATGAGCATAGAAGAGTAGGGTTTAAAAATAGTTTGACGCTTGTAAAATGGATCATTTTCACAGCCAAAGTATTTTTGTCTCAGAGGAATACTGAGAGTGCATGGAAAATGTTTTTGCAACAAAAAATATTGGCAATTTTCAGCTAACACAAAAATATTGGGAGTACTTTTCTTTCTGAACTCTATTCAAGTGCCGTGCTGTTGAATGTAACAGTATATGGTTGTATTATAGAGCTTATGTACTAAATAACGCAGAAGAGCGTGTCGGTTAGAACCGTATTTCCATCTTTCCAATTACACATACTTTGCTTTACGGTAGAGAGATCTACCAGTATGAAAGTTAAACCAAGATACGTGGTTGTTTCCCCGAATTCGATTCCAGTGCTGATATGGGTTCTTTGTGCTCTTATAAATATGACAGGACTTGGCTTTGGAAAATCTCAATTGTCTCTGTAAAAGTCTTCTAAATGTAAATGGAAGATATAAATCAAAGGCTTGCCTTGCTTTTGGAAAGCCTGTACATGAGCTGGTCTGAGGACAGGGAGCAGTCTAACACAGTAGTACGGAACTGCAGGCTTTCCCAGGAAGCAGGGCAGATTTACTGTGCGTGGGCACCTCCACACTCGCCTCCAAACAGTTGTTTAATCATGGCTCTATTTCGTGATCAGTTGGTGGCTACTGCATTTCTGAAAGGAAGCACAAATTAATCAAAGTCTCTTACGCCTTCAGCCAGACAAACTCTCCAAACCCCTCAAGCCTCTGCTTGCGCTCCCATGAATCTCTGCTACAGTGAGGAACATAAAAATTGTGCTTACAAAATGAATGTATTGCAAGAGGAACCCATTTCACTGTTCTCACAATTCTTTTACCTTCACTTGGAGAACGTCTTTTTTGAACAAAAATAGTTGGTCACTGCCTTTCCGTTTTGCATGTAACCTTTGCAGCCGTTACATCAAAGAGTACAGCTTAGGCTAACCATGTCTGTGTTTGGATTTAGGGCTCTCTCACCATCATAGCTGTGGTGGATGAGGAGAACAGGCTGTTTTTACCTGTTAAGTTTGAGGGTGACAGATCAACTGCCAGTCCTTGTTCTCTTGTCTAATAAACCACCCATTTAGTCTGCTCAGATGCTTCATAATAGGCTGCTATATTCCTTATTGAAATATCTAATGAAAAGAAGACTAAAGCAACTAAGTTAGTACTTTAATAAATGTGGTCAAGCATTTATACACAAGGTTTTGCCCTCCTTAGTTCCCAGAGTTCATAGTAGGAATTTTACCCTAGCGTGTGTTGCCGCTCTGCACTGCCGGATTAGCACTGGGAAATGATGTTGTCTCCCAGAGGAGTTCAGCAGCCCTGGAGCAGGACCACTGATATGCAGAGAGATGGTCCTGTAGGTAAGGTCCAGGTATGTCAAACGTGTATATTGCATTCTCCAAGGATTTCAGAACACTTCACTTTGGACAGGAGCTTTTACTGAACTGAGCCTCACTTAGGAAGGCTAAGTGAAGTGCCTGTATTTCTCTTCACATGTTAAATGATTCATTTAATGACATTCAGTGAGTCCTTGTCACTCACTGTCCTTCCCAGCCCCACTTTCCCTTCTGATATCCTGCCATAGTCAGAGATGTCTGGCGTTTGTCGGAGATGAACATGTTAGTTTAAGCGGGCCAGACAACGATAAATAAAGTAACTGGAATTGATCCCATTTTTGTAGCTGAATGAATTGCCACCCCTGCTCATCTCCAGAGGCTGAAAGTTTGCGCATTCTTAAATATTTTTTACTGGAACAGTTTAAGATAATGCATTTGACTGTATTGCTGCGGCTGGGAGCATGGACGTGGTTTCAGCAGTTCAGCTGATGAGTGGTGGCTCAGTAATTCGCTGTAACTCAAGTATCACAGTATGTGAGAACACTTGAATTTCATTTTGGCATCGTCTGTAATTCTTCATACATTCTTCTTGCTTTCAAGCAACAAACCAGCTAGCTCTTTCTATCTGTACTTTGCTTCCATGAACCTGCTTTCACTGCTGCTTTCTGCCACTTAAGACCAACTTTCTCTGGCCTCTGCTCACTGGAGAAAGCAGAGTAATGCAGATGTGCTTGTCCTGAATAGAAAGGGCAAGGCTAGTGAACATCACAGATACTGTGTGTGTGTACTTGTGGTTTATAATACTAGATGGGAAATTTTCAATAAGGCATGGGTTTGGTTCATTTCTTGATTAAAATGAAAGAAAAATGCCTATGATTTCATCATGGTCCATTCATTCTTTTAGCTGTGACCTTCACAAGCCCTTCGGCACTTGGAGCTGGGATGTCTGTACCTCAGTGATGCTGTTGTTTTTTATACTATAAGCCAAATTTAACTGTTGAGATCATCAGAATTTCAGTACCAAAGCAATCAAGTTCATCTAAATCGAGTCAATCTTTTGTGGTGTTCTGCTTGAGATTTGCAATGGAGGAAAAAATGTGCCCCTATTAAGGATCCTAACAAGGGCTGGAGAGAAAAACAGAAGCCACATTAAATATGAAGCGGAGCTGAAAGAGAAATGCCAAGTGCAAACTCAGCAGAGAGGTGGAATTGTGAATCTTCTTCAAGTCTGTCCTATGTTTCTATGATTTGTGCAGCATTTCCAGGGAGTGAAAAAGATGCAGTTCCTCCTTGCTCCTTGTCCTGCTGCTCTGTGCTGCACAGGCTCTGTGCTGGGAGCCTGCATCTCCAGGAGAGCCGATGCTGCATCCCCAAGGATCAGCAGAGAGCAATTCAGTGCTGCTACCTGAGATGTGCCAAGCGCTGAGATACTGAATATTCAGGATAAACTCGATGGCTTAATGCAAGGGTGAGAAATCATCGGAAGGAGTGCTCTTTGCTGTCTCTGCCTCTCTCTCTCTCAATATTTTTAAGATGGCTGAGTTGTGCCAAAAGATACAAGTCGTCTTCGATACAATTTTTAAGTGTAAATGTGACATTTTCTCCACTAATCGCACTTTGTTCAGGTGAAAGATAATAGAGTTGTCCAGCTAGCTCAGCCCTCGGTCTTTGCTGAAGTAATTACTCCAGAATGAATTATATCCACAGTGGTGGTTTTGTAATTTCTTCTCTTCTTTGTGTTAAGCGCTGAGCTCACTTAGCATCTAAGTTTAAATGTGAAAATGTTCTAAGAGGTGAAAGATCAGTGATTTATATGTCGTACCCAGCATCCTTCTACCCAGTCCTCATTTTGCTTTGAGTTGATGTCATAGCAGATACATCAGTGCAGTGAACCTACTGTATTTTTTCTCCAAACATTGAAAATTCATGCTAATTCCATGCCTACTAGTTCTCAATCACAAGACCTCTGCAATTAAAAGTTAGATGATGAAGTGTTGTTAGTGTGGATGGTATTTTCTATTATTCATTTCTTATTTTTGAAGATCCATGTGTGTGCTCATTTCCATCTTCTCTCACCAAAAGTAAGCCATTCAATGTCTCTAGCCATATGGATTTCATATACCACTCAGAACGAGTGAGCCCTATATGATAATGACTCAAAAACATACTGAATCCAGTTAGCAGCTTTATAGATCGTTACTCAAAGTGCCTCATAGTTAAGTTTCATAACAGTCCCACTTGGATTATCTCATATGCTCCATGTAAGTGATCATTAAAGGCAACCATGCCTTCACTCAGCAAAGGAGCGATTCACGGTTATTTCTCTCAGTCTTCACACCACATTTCTGTCCAGCCCTGCTTTTTAATAGGTGAAAGCCATGCAGTCTCTTTGGGCCGGTGTCTCACGACACATGGAAACACTTCTATAGGCAGTGATTGTGAACAGTTTAATCCTTAATGGAAGTAATCTCTTGAACATTGCTGCTGTAGTTGATGACATACTAAAAGAGAGAGCTTACAGACAGAAGTCTGTCTTTTCAGACGCTGTCTGTATTACATTTACCAGAAAGGAGAATTTTGCTTGCATAGAATCAAACTCGTGCTGGAACAGAGGCCCTAGGAAGGACCCTAACTGCGTAAGGTCTGCTTAAACCATTGACCTCAGGCTTAAATGGTAGCCGAAGAGTTTGCACTCTTGCAAAGTTCAACTGGCATAGCTCTATTTGCTTACCTCTGCTCATGCTGTCTTGAACACAGTCATTCATTTCCTAACTGGTATGTCATCATTTTTAAGAAGAGGATCCGACTGGCTGCTTTTGCTGATCAGTTTAAAAACATTGCTATCCAGGGAGCCATCCCTTTTGTTTTGTAAAATGTCAGCTAAATCCTCAGTTGGCATAAGGAGATGTCATTCCATTGCCTTCAGTGGGAACAGGTAAGTAGACTGCACTCAGCAGCGCTTGGGACAGCCAGACATGTTTTTTTCCTTTCCCTTGTATAAAAGTCCCATTTTGAACATACTAGTTTTACAGCAATTTTTTACATGAATGTGCTTTAGTGATTATGTGGAATTACCGGCTTGTGATTTTAGCCTCTACTTCCACGTGCATTTCTCTTGGCAACATAAGGATTATGCTGTTTTCATCCTCTGCACTGTGCTGGCCCAGTGACCGGTGTGGCTGTTCAGTGAACCAGACTGGGAATCTAAGTCTTTCTTTTTTTTCTTCCACCTGATCACTTTCCAGCCACATCAGCTCCCGTGCAGCCGCTCAGACAGATGTGCTGGTGGAGAACAATAGGGCAAATGAGAAGTAGGTGGGCAGGATTTGTGCAAACAGACCTGCTGATGAATATGGAACCTCAATTTTGTTGACTCACCCATGTGCGAGTGAAATGCTCACCCAGTATAGAATAGATACAGGCTCACGCTTAAAAAAAAAAGGAAAAAGAAGATTTGAAGATTGATCTGACACAGTGTGGATCTAAGCATGGGCTTTGTAGGTGAATGCAGAAACCGATTCAGATTTTTACGTTGCTTTCACTCCATTAGTTCCTGTGGAGTTCCTGTGATGTGTTGTTGGATAGATAAAATCAGAACCAATCTCTCTTGGGATCTGAGAGACCAAGCATGTTGCTGTCTGTGTAGATGTGCTAGCAATATAAGAAAGCCCTAATCCATCTTGGAAATGCTGATAAGTATTTTGACTGTTGTGTAGCAGCTCAAATCCCGTGCAACCTGTCCTTTGGAAGGATGCTCTGACTTCTTTGGTAGGTTTATACAAATGAAAGGTGAGATAACGTTTCCTCCTATGGATGCTAAAGCAAAATCACAGTACCATCAACTATCATGATGCTGATTAAATCTTGTGGATGAAAAGTGTTTGGGTTTGAGGAGAGGGATCTGCGGGTATCTGTGCCCCTTTATCTACTTCATGTTCCTCAGCCGATGCGATCTTACTGGGTTGTCCAAACTGTCGCTCTGGGTCTTCACTTTTTGATAGAGATGACAGTGCAGAAACATCTTCCATCTTCTTTCTGTTAACAGCTACAGAGTTTCCTCTGTCATCTCTTCCCTTTTAAGCAGCTGTATTTCCCCACTGACTCTGTGCATCCAGCACCAGTGTTTGTTCAGCCATTTCTGCAGAGAGGCGATGTCAGTGGCTGGGGAGAAGTTTGTGCATGTGAGTGCAGTGCAGGGACACGGTGGTTGCAGATGATTCAGAGGGGAGCTCGAGTAAGATTGCAACTATCTCAGCACTATTCACACCTAATAATTTTCATGTTCTTTGCATTTCAAAACACAGTACTACTGCTGTGTTTGAACACCAGCCCTCCTGGCTGGGTATCGCAAGAATTAGGCGAAGTAGAGAACTGGCTGCTGGTCTCAAGGGTGTGACCTCCCGGTGACATTTGGCAAGGTGACTGTTCAGGTAGCTAGCTGAACATGGCTTTTTCATGTTTTCTGCTACCTGAAGCCTCAGATGGACAGTCTCTTCTGTTGGTTACCATGATTCCAAAGAGGAAGATGTACTAGCAGAGATGATGGTGTTTGAGGTTATGCCATCAAATTGCTGCATCTTATGTATAATGAATACCAACCTCTTCCTAAGTAACTCTGAAGTGAGTAATGTAAGAATAAGAGAGCTAATTTCAGTTTGCTAACTGGAGAAATAGTTGCAGTCTGGGTGCAGCAGTATGCAACTTACAGTGATTTACCTACAAGCAAGGCAGACGTGGGACTGTGGTGTTGGAGTCTGTGGCATGTATAAATCTTTCTGCTATGATTTAGACAATCATGCCAAGAATTTGATCTTCTTTTCAGGAGAAAAGAGAGTGTACTTCCTAAACCCTGTGCAAGACAGTCTCCAGTTCAGGGAGCAGCAGACTGCAGTACTTTGAAAGTGGTACATGCCCCCATTAAGCCATCCTTCGTTACTGTACAGGCATAAGTCATAAATAGTTTATTTGGTCTTGGCAACTTCATATTTCATGTAGGAACAAAAGAACACACACACAGTGGAACTTCTATGAGATCAACATTTAATTTCTGAAAAAGATTTAGTAAACACCAAGGGTATTGCTAAACTGGTGGTCTTACCAGTCCAAACAAAATTGCAAAGGTTAGTAATAGCCTTTGCAGCAATGGCTATGAATGCATCTATACACTTACATACATGTGTTCTTATATAGGTACGTGGGATTGGTTGTCTTCATAGCAGAGTTATGGCCTCTCATTCCCTTCTGCAAAAGGGAGTGTAGGTAGAGGAAACGAAAGGCAGCTCTTTCCTTGCAGCAATTTTATATATGGGAAAGGGGTACAATAAGTGAATATAGAATAGCAAGAGCGAGTGAGAATGGGGAAGCAGGATAACATGTACAAATACTAGGAAGACATGAGTGATTACTGAGAGCATTATACCAAGGTTCCATAAGCTGAGATTTCTATTACATTTCTATGTATTTCTGTTTTGAGATTAGCTGATCTGCAGTATGTCCTTGCACATGTCATCTCCTCTCTATTTTTCAGTCTCTCTACCTGCAACAGGGCATGAAGTTAATCTCCTTCTATGTAGAAAGGCCATCATCCCCAGAGCAGTTGTCCTCATTGGGGCTGTCATTCAAGGACTGGTGTCTCCAATGGGTTGCAGATTTTCTCCAAGCTTGTTGGCAACATTGATTTGTCAGAAGCAAGACTTTGTCTTTTTCCTTTTAAAATTGTCTGGGTTTGAAAGTGAGCTCAGCTGAAAGCAAAGGGTTAAGTTCTTGATGTAAAATCAGAAAAGCATAAAAAGGAAAGCTTCAGTTCAGTGTATCAAGAATATGCAGCATCCTCTCTGGCTGTTCCTTAGAGGTTTCCTAAGGCATCTCTCAGCCCTGAAGCAAAGGGACAGCTGAATGACATTCTCCCTTTGGGTTACTGTCTTACAGGCTGGACTTCTCACTTTTATTTATTTTTTTTATATTGGCTTTAGGCACTGAAAGGTAGCTCAGCAGCACTTTGCTCTCCTATCTGCTGTATTTCAGCAATGACCGTAACAGTACTGAAAGGATTGCTGGCCTAGAGAGGTTACATCATTTTCAGGGAATTCCTTTCCCCTCTCAGCCTGTAGGTCTCTGCTGTTCCCTTCAGAAGCTTTTCCACGCTTGTTTTATCTCCTGGGAATATGCTGTTGGTAACACTGATCTCTTTTGCCACATATAGCAGCAATGGTTTGCATTTCCCACCTGCTTGGCTTCCTGAACCAGGCTTTTCTTCCCATCTCCTTCTAATGCACTGGGATAAACAACTCATGATGTGTATTTGGTTGGAGCTGTCTTTGCTACTCAAGTAACTTGCTGCCTTTTAAAGACTGTTAGATTTCATGCTAAAGAATTGAAGAGTACTGCCACCTAGTTCATCCTCCCACTCCAAAGTAGGAGCAGCTCTACTTATAGCACTTCTGACAGACACTTGTATAACTAGTCCTTGAAGATTTCCAGCAATGAGTGACCCCACTGCCTTTCCAGGCAAGTTTACAAGTAGAACTTTTCTGCAGTCTGAGCCCATTGTTTTCTTCTCCTGCCCCCTGTAAATGCTGATGAACAGATTATTACCTAACAGTGCATTTTATGTATTTGAAGGGTGTTTTAATGCTCTTACTTCTTTAGGCTGAGCAATTAGCATTCTCTCTATCTTTCCTTATAATTCACATTATTTAGACATCTGCTCATTCTCATTGCTCCCCAAAGATCTGCCACCAGTTGTCTCACATCTTTCTTGAGGGTACTTCAGCTGAGCCAGCAGTAGCATTGGGTAGAGGGGAAGGATGTCAATCTGTCCACATTCCTGCAGTTCATCCCAGAGTGATGTTTGCTTAGCTGAAAGCCGCACAACTTCACTGATTCACCTTCAGCTCGTCATTCTATGCGTCCTTTTGTCCTCTGTGCATGACTGCTGTATACCCAGTTGTTCCCCCTCCTCAGAGCCTGCATCTGGTTCTTCCTGGCTAAATACAGAAGCTTACACTTGTCCTGATTGATTTCTGTCGTTCAGCTTTTCCAATTTGTCAAGATTATTCTGAATTCTAATCTTGTCCCCAGATACATGTGCTGTTTTACCCAGCTTAATGTAATTTGCTGGTTAATGAACACTTCTTCTGCATCACCTATTCCATTAATGAAAATATTCCATCATATGGGAGCCAGGTTGAGGAACCCTGCAATAAGGATCCTTCAGATTTGGTTATGAACTATGGATGAGTGCTTCCAGAAGCAACAAATTTTTGGCAGCTACTCCAGCAGTCTGGGAGATCACCTTTTAGCAGCAATCACGTTGATCACCAGTTTGCTTGTCTACCTTTATGCAGCTCCCTCCAAGGTGAAACATTTATGAAGACAGATTTATTACTACCTAATTTTATCAACCGAATCTAGTATTTTTCTTTTTCTTTTTTTTTCTTTTTTACATTTTTTGTTATAGCTTTTAAATATCTTTCCTAATGTTTTTTTGACATCATCTGCAGGCTCTTAACATCTTTCAGTGGAAATCTTTTTTGTGGAATATTTGTTCTAGACCATTTATTCTTATCTGGTTTAGCAGACGATGAAGATGCAGACTCAACCCTACATGTGCATCTGCCCTACCATGATGTTTGGTACTTCCTACTAATTATAGCTTCATTTATTAATTATTAATTTACTAGACTGTTAACCCTTTATGAAGGGTAATTAGATTGTTTTGACTGAATTTGCTTGATACCTCCATGTCTTCTGTACTTTTGTCTCTTTTTATATCCTTGATGTGCTTACAAGTGGCTTGGTTGTCTGCACCAGAGTCTTTCTGGGAATTTGAAGTAAAAAAACTGATCTAGAGCTCCCCTGGCTTTCTAGGTTTTTTTTTTTTCTGTTTTTTTTTTTTTTCCCCGTTTTCAAAAATAAGCACTGTGTTTGACCTTTTCCAAACATTTGGTATCTTACTCAGCGTCCATGAACTCTCAAAGACAACTGATAACAGCTCTGAGATTTCTTCCACTCATTTCTAAAGTATCTTAGGGCAAAGTTCATCAGGCTTGGACAATTTAAGAACATCAGTGCTCCCTGTGTATTTCCCATTCTGGCCTGAAATCTTATCCCTTCTTTGCTGATGCTATTTCCCACCAGTTAGAGGATCAGTTGGCCTTCTTTTGCAGTCTTAGCAAAAATGGTATTTTGATCTTTCTAATGTATCAATGGCTTTCTTTCATTTCTTGAGTAGCAGACCAATAATTTTGTTGTACTTAGTAATGATGCATCTCATTTTATGCCGTGACCTATTAGTCTTCATGCCCACATGGTGTTTTATCACGGGATGCTCATATTGTCTCCCTGTAGGAGGTATTCACTATGCAAGCGTTGTATCATGCTCGTGTTTCCTTTCTTCTGGCCTTTCACAAAGAGTAGGCACAATATCAATGACATAGTTGCCAAACATGGCAGTTAGAGTTTTCCAAACCAATGCTCATTTTGACAGCTGTAAAAGTTCTGGCCAGTGCACCCAATTGCTACATGTTGTCATTGTTTGTCTAGTTTCAGTACAACTGTATCATTTCCCACCATCCTTACATTCAAAACAACCAAGCAAGCCTCACCTCTAAGGCACAGGGTTTTTGTCTTACGTGATGGTGTATTGTCCATGCAGATGGGACCCAGCAAGAGGGTTTGGGTTTTTTCATTTGTTTGTTTTTGTTGTTGTTGTTGTTTTTTACCTGTTTAACAGCATCGTAGTTTTCCTGTGTGTTAGCAGTAATTTAATCTGCTGGCCAATAGTTGTCCTTACTTCGAGGACTTTTTCTTAGTTGTCTTCCCAAGGCAGCAACTGTCAGAAAAGCAATAAAAACAGGTTTCTCGTGACTGTCTATGTGAAACCAAACCACCCTCAGGGAGGCAAAGTGGGGAATTTCTGTATCTCCAAAACAAATCCAGTTAGCCAGATTAAGGCTCATAAAACCTGACCATTCTGAGAGAAAAATAAGGTATGGAGTGGAAGGAGGTAGTAAACAACACTTAATTGTGTAAGCAGCTGCAGAATTTCTGCTACTTTTAACAGGTACTGTATAAGCAGGCCTATTGAGAAACCCCCAATATTTGCAAAAACAGAGGTACAAATGTTTTTAAGTTGCCTTCAAGTGCTGCAGGCTGGCTGAGGGTGCTTTTATGCAAAAAGGGCAAGTGATTTCTTTCCACTTTTGCTCTTGATTTTGAAGCCCCTTGTGTCCTCCTCTTAACTCCTCTCTTCCATTTTCTCCCTCTTCTGTTTTCTCCGTATTTGAGTTTGCCAAACACAGCGCATTTGGTTATCCTTTCCATTGTATATGGGATACGTTGCTTTTTCATGCCGTAGCCTGTTTTGTTTCCAGGGTTGCTGTCCAATTTGCCGAAAAGAGTAACTGGAGGTGTGCATGTGTGAGAAGAGTGACTTGGAAGAGATGTAACTCAAATGGTCTGGGCCTGCGCTTATTCATTTCCCCCCTCTGTCGTTGATATGCTGTGTGACTTTGGAAAAATCACTTAATTTTGTCATCTGTGCCCAGAGCCATGTCCCTCTTTACCTCATCTCTCATTAAATGTAAAAGGAACTTAAGCATCTAGCTCCTGGGTGTAGTGAGGACAAAACCACTGATCTCAGTGATGAAATCTACACAAGTACCTGATTCAGTCCTTACCATGTTCTTGTCTGCCACCTAAGTTTGTAGACCATGATTTCTGCTAGTGTGCAATGGAGATGCTATCACTCCTATCCATCTTCATTTCTTAGAATTAATTGTTTTAAATTCTCATATAAATTCCCTTTTTACTCAATTATTAAATATGCTTTAATTTGACAGCAGTGTTATTTTTAGCAATACTTCTTGTAGCCTTTAGTAATAACTTGTAGTTGGGGGAAAAAAAACTGCTAAATATTTATACTTCTCTTCTTTGATCTTTCACTCAGAAGAACTGAAAAGGTATCACACTTAACATTTTTACTATAAATATTTTAGATTGCATTTGAAAGAGTCCAAATTCACCTCTCATGTTGGTTTTGTTCAAATTATTGAGATATGTTGTCACTCTTAAGTGCTTCCAGATGGCATTTCAGCTGCCAATGGTTAGAAACTTTTGAGTGATACTTCTGTGTTCGACCAGTGGTGGAACTATTAATACTGCTCTTTGGCAGATGTAGGACCAAACCCTCTTCCTTCATGTTATTGTACCTAAGGGTATGTAAGTATGATATCTTTGCTCCAGAAGCACGACAATTCTGCATCATAGCTTCCAAAGTTATTCTTTGCAAGTTAGTTGTGTCCCTGAGCTGCTCCAGTACCAGCCAGTTGCCCTGGAAGGCAGTGCACTGTGTTTTCTAAGTCATGAATTTCTGCCAGATCCACAGAGCCTATTGCTGCCAGAGCTGTCTCATTCTCTGTTTAAATCATTCGTGATTTAGGAGGTCAAGAGAAATGTAGAAAAAGTGCGAAAGCCAGCAGTGACAGAAAATATGTTGATTTGTTGTGTTACACTCACTGAAAATGTAAATTTTTCTGTGAGAATTTAGTATTATTTGCTGGCTAGCAATCAAAACACTTCAGCTGCCAGTGCTGCAAGGACTTTCAGGTGTTGTATGCTCCTGTTCTCCACAGTATGCTCTGATTCAGCTATGTCAACCAAGTTTCTTTTGTAGAGAAGGGCGTGATTCATCATAGGAATTTTTGGCCTTGGCCTCTCATGAGAACTGTAGTCTTGCCATGGCTTCTGAACTGCACAGGGAGAGAGAAAGTCAAGGAGTTTAGACAGGAATTCCTATGAGGCACAACATCCAAATAGAGTTATTTTCTTCTTATGGTTGCTGGGTTGGTAAATGTTTAAGCCTCTATTACTCAAATTTTAAACAAAAACAAGAAAAAAGTATTACCCCTTGCATTTTGTTTTGGTGAAAACACAATTTGACATTGAAAAGCGTTTGTCAGTGAATCTTTACAGTTAAACCTAGAGAAAGTGAAGCTAAGTAAAACTCCGTGCTGTACACAGAACAGGTGTTCTGTCTTGTGTGATGCTGAGACTATCACTTTTTCTCCCCTACTTTCAGCATCCAATTATTTTTCTATGTTTAGTACATAATTAAGTGTCCCAAATATTTTATCAAGCAGCATTCTCTTGTTTGTCACTGCAGTGGGTAGCAGTTATTTCACTGGATTTTGTGTGTGTTTTTGCATCAGAACGTTTACTTTTTCCTATCTTTATTCCACTTGTGTAGTCCTTGTATCTGTCATAGTGATAACCCTGAAGAAAAAGTAGGGTTTTTTTACCATATTCTGAGCCACACTGGCTTGCACACATTCTGATCTTTGTGTGCATGCCCACTGCAGGGCTTTCTTTTGTTCCTGAAAGCCTCAGCCTTGGTAAGTTGAGAGACTCATTCCATTAAAAGTGCATAAAGTTGCTTCTCCCTGGCATGATGAGTGCTCCAGGGTTACTGTGCTGACAGCAAGGCAACTCTTGAAGATATTCAGCCTCAAGCCTACTCTTGAATCTTCCTGGATTTAGAGCAGGATTTTGAACTGACTCACTAGATGGAGTGGTGAGTCCTTAGAAACTGAAGAGGCCTAATGTGATTTGAGAGAGCAAAGTCTGTCTTGCAAAAGGGACGCCTCTGACACTTCCAGATTTAAATCTCTGTGGAATGGACTCTTTAGTGTTGGTTTAGATCAGATATTATGGCAGTTTTGTCACCTACATTTGATACATGGCTTTCCCAAAGAGAGGGAGATTGGAGAAGGACAAGCAGTACTGGTACTGGAATCCATCCCCTTTAGAACAGGTTTCATACCTGTCTTACAACCACTGAGTATTGCTTTCTCCAAAGAATCAATGAACTGTATTAAAAACAAATGAAAAAGCAACCCACAATCCCGAACTCTCTGACTTTGCAACATTTTTCTGGCTTTCCATGGCAGCAAAAGTCTGTGTCACAGTTACCTTGTGATCCTATGGAGACTTTGGATATTCTTTTGGTATGATGGAGAATGATACCTGTATAAGAAGAATGATATTCTTCTTATACTTCACACTAGCGATATTTCACTGTTGCTTAAATGTAATGGATTCCATTACTTTTGGTGCTTTGAGGCTTAAGAGCTTTTTAACGGGAAGTGTTTGGATCTGAGATGGGTTGACTGTATTGTTGGCTGGTTACTGAGACAGCTATAAGTGCGCCCAAGGGAAATATCCTTTCAGGTTTTATTATGTAACTTGATCTGTTTACAAGATTCCCATCTACATGGGAGCTGACAGAGAAGAGCCTCCTACCACCCTCATGTTCGGTCTTCCCTTGCTGGCATTCATGAACAAACAAAGGTGGTCCGTTGAAATGAGAAAAGGTAGATAGGGACCAAAATGCTGGGCCAAAGGACAAATAGTTGGTTGAATTGTTTCACTGAACTTTTAGTGAGTGCATCTAACAGCCAAGAGACTTCCTACTTTGGGTGATACTTGTGAAACACTTTTTCATTATATAGCTGTGTCTCTTCTGGCATGTGAGAAATTAGGTGAGAGATTTAGGTAGAAAAGGAAAGTTATGATATATACAAAGTGTTCAGATACTTGACAATGGTTTAAACCCTATTCATGGCTACGTGAGAGTGTCTCAGTAACTGGGAAGCTGAAAAAGTTTGAATGCTTGCATTTTTCGTCTAGCTTTCATTAACTTAGCTAGCAGATGTTGTTTATGTGCTTTGCCACTACATCCCATACAGTGCTTTTTATTTCTCTCAATAACCTATTAACAGAAGTTTGACCTTTTTTTTTATTATTATTATTTTAGAACAAGAGAGAAACTTAAAAAGGAATTAATATTAAAGAAAGAAAGAAGGAAAAGGCCAAGGATGTTCAGGGTTTGGTATTCAGATACAGATTTCACCAAGTTCAAACAGAAAAAAGCAAAAAAAAAACAGCATTATGGTCTCAAGTTTGTGAAACAGAATAGCAGTCTTTTTAGTCCAACTCTCTGTTGATGTACATGCACCTCTTTTAAAATTAAAACAACAACAAAAAAAAAGAAACAAAAAAAACCCCAACACAGTGACCAAGTACTGTTGACAGTCTCAACATGGTTATGTTGACCTGAACTTTCTTTGAAACTGAACCATGCTTCTGCCAGGTATTGGCTGTGAAGCAGAAGCGACCATGCCCAGCTCTGTGGATTTAAAACAGTTCTTTCTTCTGGAGGTGATCTAGTGCTTTTCACTAGCATCAAAATCAGCTTAAACAAAGACATGTCCATTTTTTAAAATATGCTCTTACATACAATACACTCTTACTGAGAAATGGAGTATTAGCATTTGAAAGGACAGGCGAGAATGCATCTTTGGGAAAGGCCTTTGTTCAGAGAATTACAGCTATATTCTACATGCATATCGCCATGGTAATTGAATTGTTTGGCCTTGACAGTAAGGTATATAGCGCAAGCCTTTTGCCATTTTCCATGATGTGGTTCCTAGCAAAGAGTGCTATTTGTCAAATTAAAATTTATAGTATGACATTTAGCAGTTGCGCTTACTATCACAGTGGTGGATGTGGTCTGAAAGCACGAAATAAAAAGGAAAAGGTGAAGTGCATCTTCTCTGTGCTGTTGGATGATGAAGTCTTCGGTGTCTTTCAAAGACAGGAATGTGGAGAAGATTCAAGTAAATTGGGGAGAGAAGCTTTGGCTGGATAGATTCCTCAAAGAGGTTTTAGCTCTTTGAAATGTGATTCTTGCAGGCACTGAGGCCGAAGTCTGCCAGTTGTGGAGGTCTTCTTCCCATAGATTTCAGACAGCAAATGTAGGTGGCTGTATCTGACTTGGGTATCCAGGTTAGTCTCTCTCATTTCCGTGATGTCACTAGGGATTTAACATCATATTTGTGGGCTGGAGAGTTCGGTGTAGGAGAGTTTTACCTGCCTTAAGCTCAAGTTGTTTTTCTAGTTCCAAAAGAAGCCAGAATCCATGTCTGAAGAAGTATGAGTTGAGAATACCTATCTGCAAACTTTGTATTTTTGCAGTTTAATCATTTCCACGTACAATATGAACCATTCTGGAACTGTTTGAGCCACAAGGCAAAGTCAAAGCTGTGCTCTCTGCATGGCTTCAGCTACTATGATGCTGTTAACATGAGACTATTTTCATTTCATCCCTTGCAGGATGATCCCTTGCAAACAAAACTGAGCCTTCTTCTTCCATTCTTTGCATACTCAGAATATGGCCTGATCCCTATGAAATGTGTAGTGGTCACTTAGTACTGCGTGAAGGATTATGTAAGGTAATGACATGATGAATCTTTCTTTGGGATATGAGATGCAAACTGCTGTGGAAGGAATTAGGAGAGCCTCCAAGAGCCTCATTTGCACAGCTCAGCTGATGTAGAGAAGAAAATCTTGAATGGTTGTGTTATCATGTGTGCAGGAAGAGGTACAATACGGATGTGGTGATGAGTAGTACTGCTTAGTGCATTGCTTGGAGTACAAAAGAGAGGTTACTCATTTTCACTCTTTGATGCTGTGGGAGATTGTCATCTCTGCTTCTCTATTCCTCAAAGCAAATCCAGCTTTCTAGAAGAATGTCTGATTCTCTGTTGTCCTCGCCCACATAATAGCAGGGCTAACCTCCATACAGAAGTCTCTGAGCTTCTGTGCTTTAAGACGGATAGAAAGTAGAACACAGTTTAAAAGTGTTAGCTTTTTCCCCCTCCAATACCCTGCTGCCCTTTATCTCCCTCTTCAAGTGCAGGATGGGGAATTCTTGTTACGGTATTACATGCAGGTGAGGGGAAGCCAATACCAGACATTTGTTCTTTAGGTAACACTTTGGTTACCAAATGACCCCGTCTTACTTTTATCTAACCGCTGAGGTAGGTTCCCCAGTGACTGCACGTTCAGTGGTGTGGCTGTTGGTAGCTGCTGGGATCAGCTCTATAGACAATTTGTATTTAAAGCGTCCTTCAGTGGACTTCCATGCAGGGGAAGCTAACACATGGGTATTACTTTTTATTGCCTAGCATAGCCTTTCATTCTAGCCCTGATTCTAGTGTCAGGTTGTTCTCATGGTCGTTTTATTAGACAACTGGGAGAGCGAGGCTCCTTAATTTCTTTCTGTACTCAGATACCAGGCTGAAATATCAAAACATATACACTGACCTTCAGGGTGGCCCCATGCAGTGAATCTGTCCAGGCAGTGAGCAGTTCTCTAGCACATGGATGTGGCTGCATGCCAATTCCTTAAGATCACGAGGCAAAGCTGTTTTCCTCCAAAAAATGCATGAAAGGCCGTTAGACGTTTCACTTCAGTGTTTGTTCACTGTATTCTTGTTTCCTCCTGTGGCCTCAGAATACATCCCGATCTCCTTTTTCCCTTTGAGCAGTGCTTCACTGCATTCACTGCGTTTCATTACCTGAGAGCCGCAGGCTGGTGCAGAGGAGACTTGTGACACTGAGATCAGCTAAAGCCTAATGGGAGAGAAGGAGTCCGCGTGACTGCAAGCTGCAGCTTAGGTAAATAAAGCCTAATGCACTCAAGCTTCTGTTTTTTTTATTTTTTATTTTTAGATTTATTTTTGTTTTGTTTTTTACCTGGTGAAGCTGCTGTTCTGGATTTTAGCCTCAAATTGTCTGTTGCTCAGGATAGAGAGCTGCTGCTTCTCTATCACCAGGCTGCAGCGTGGCATGCAGGAGAGAGTTCTTTATGCAGCAGCAGAGCTACCTTTAAGGTAGGCAAACACTCTGCGACTGTTGTCCTTGCAGAACATGCAAACATGCCAAGCAAGAAAGAAAATCAGCAAACACATTGTTTGCTGACAATAATTGTTTCCATTTGCAGCTGATGATGGTGATTAATCACGTTGTCTTAGTATTTTATTTGGGGGACAGGCTAGGTGTTAAGGAGAAAACAACCAAGAAGTACTCTCACCCTTGTAAAGTTAGCTAATTGTACTCTGAAAACAATGCTTCAATTTTCTGAAGCTTACAGTTCGTCTTCTATTGAAATATCATTAAGCCCATAAACTCCTTCTTTCTAATTAGTAATAAAGATGCAAATAATCCTAATTAAAAGGACAGGAGAAAAATGTAACGTACGAACCCTGTGAGTGATGTATAGCCAGCCATGTGTGTCAGTATTTATATCATTGTTCAGCTGTAATTACATTTAGATTAATTACATTTAATGCAATCCCTGTTTTATCTCCCACACCAATGCTTAACTGCAGTTGCAGCTATCTGAGCTCCAGTCCAGTGCTGCTCTGTGAGACCTCTGGCCCTTCCTAATTTAAAAGCCTCCTAAAGATACTGTTTTTCTAAACTCTCACAAGAAACTATTGCATCATATTGTTACCTATTTAGTTCACCCATGCACGAATTGCTTGCTACAGTGGAGGGAGGGGACTACATAAACACATGGGGCAAGAGAAATCGTTACCTTCAGCTAACCATGACCAGTGAAGGAACAGTGCTGTAGCTACCCCTAGCACAGCTTAAATACGTAAAACAAACTTGTGTTTACCTCACATTAAGTGGTAGCAATGAGTTTTCCATCATGGAATGTATTCCCAGTGTGTACTAGAGTTCAGGATCAGGCGTATGTCTGTACAGCTGTACAGAGATTTTCAGCCAGAGCAATTTGGAAATGTCTTTGTTCAGGTGGGTTGTTGTAACGCCATTAAAAGTTGAAGTATTACAAGCTGTAATGGTATTTCATAGCTTGTTTTTGAAAATCATTTCTGTTGAGCCCCAGTTAATTATCCCTCTCTTTTATTCAGATCTCTCTCTTGCAGTGTAGCGTCTGGCCAAACTCTTCTTGTTCCATTTTCTTGCTTCTCCCAGTTCTTTCCTCTCAACTACCTTGCAGTGGTGGAGCTGAGCAGAGCAACACCTTCTCCACAGTTACACCTCCCTCCTTTGAAGATCACTTTTCTACAGCATTTATCCTGCAACCTGGCAAAGCTCTTGGCTGGTTTTCAGCAGTTAACTGCAGTCAGCTAGCACCTTACGAAATGTAGCGCGCCCTTTCTGATACTAGTCAGATTTAGCTCACTTCATCTTCAAAGAACACAAAAAATGGAGGAGTGCTTTAATTTGAAATAATCTTTTTGTTGTAAACTGCCAGTGGGAGCAGGGCAAGCTTCCCACCAAAGTTGGGTGGGACAAGGTTGGTATCATACAGCTGTTCTGAGATGAAAACTACCTGTGCCTGTTTCAAGCAGGATCTGATGTGAAAATGTCTTAAGAGTTGTCTTTATGTATGAGCATGTATAGCCTTAATTTTAATAAAAAGGTCATAATAAACATAGTATCTGACATGAAATAATGATGATCTGAAGCTTGATGAATGCCTTTGTGTACTACTAAATGCAGAGCTCTGCTAGTCTGGGAGATCCTTCTGTCTAGCACTTGATCCCCAATTTCTCTTTATTTTTCCCTCTCAGATTTTCCTTCTTTCCCTGGAATGGTTACCTTTGAAAGTAGAAGCTATGTGGGCTCCATTTGAAACTAAAAATAAAAAGAATGTCCCAACTGCCATGTAAATTCAATAATACAAGTGCTGCAGTGGTAGAGATTCCCCTTTTTTGCAAAAGCTCTGTATTCCAGCCTGTTTTTGTTGGAGAGCAAGGCTTGCATGGCTTGCTCTTTCACGAGAATTTTTGCTTTCTTACTCAACTTATTGTTTTGCTCCTAGTTCTATATTAACTTGTCTTTGCCTAATTCAGCAGTTGTTAAATATTCTTTTTCTGGTGGTTGTTGTTGTTGTTTTTTACTCTCTTTCCCCTGTTCTCTTTTGCCTTTTCTTTTCCACGCCAAATGGTAAGACATTTTGACATTCGCTCCTACTGTCTTGTTGTGCTGTGTTTCTTCCTGAGTTTTCAGGGCTGTCCCTGCTTTGCCAGGCCAATTTTGTGGTGTGTGAGGCTGGCAGCTCCCTTTGTGGCCACTTCCACTTTGAAGCCATCCTAAGCAGCTCTGTGAGGGTGAGAGGCCACTGCCTTACCTCACAGCAGCTGATGGGGAGGCCAACTTCTTCCCATCCTGCCAGGGTGCATCCACCAATTTGGGTGTGGAACTGAGGAACGATGTCCCATGTCACCTCAGTTGACGAATGTTTTGCATTGTGTTTGTGGCTGTGTGTTGAGCCTCTTCTTCCTTACTGGAGGCTGGGCGGTGAGGCCTGTGGTGCCTGGCGTTGTCTAACAGCACTGCTTTCCAGCGCCTGGAGTTGGAGTGGGGTTTTCCTTACATCTGTCACCAGCCCCACCATTCTGAGGGGACTGCGTGTGCACACTGCTCCCTAGAGATGGCCATATTAGCACCAAAATGAGAGAGTTGTGGTGTTGGCAGCACTTGGGTGTTAGCATAGCCTTCCTCCTGGGCCTGTTTGCCACACCACAGTACTCATCTGAATTTAACTTGTACACAGGGCTGGCTGGCAGCTCCTCTGCAGCCCTGCGCTTTGTCAGCCTTGCCTGTGACACAGGCAGCTCTTATTTTCTCCCATCTAAACTTCCAAGTGCGGGGTCTGCTCAGTGACACAGAACTAGTCGGTGTACTGTTGTGAGGCACGTGGTAATCTAGGAGGCCAAGTAGTTTCTCTCAAAATGTTTTTTTCAGTCTGAGGATCTGGCAGAGAGTGGGAGTAGAGAAGGACCTGCAGCAAAACCAAGTCGAGGTATAAGGTGGACTTCAGCGAGGTCTTCTGCCGAAATTAAAATTCAGCTCAGTTCCACCTCTCCAGACTGTGTACTTTAGCATTAAGATGATTTTCGAGCAACAGGAACAAAATTAGACAGCAAATAAAAAATGATCCAGAGGGTAAGTGCTTGGCCTCGAGTATTTGCATTTGTAGGCACGTGTATTTATGAGTCCTCTTTCGGTTTGTGTTTTGTAGGACGAAGAAGGTCAGCCATTGCTACCGTATCGTTTACCGTCACCCGGAGAAGACTTTAACGCAGAACGAGGTGCATCGTATCCATCAAGCTATTGAGGAATCAGCAGTTCGAGAACTTGGGGTTGAGGGCAGGTTCTAGCATTGCTGGTCTGAGGCCCTAATTGAAATTGCTTTCTCTTTTTTTTTCCCTTTTTTTCTTTTTTTTTTCCTTTTTGGGATGGGGGGGTACAAGTAAAGAGGGGTTCTGTGACTGAACCTAGCATATGAAAAACAATTGATAAATGGGCAATGGTAAAACTACCAGATAATAAATATTGCTACTGAGAAATCATTGACAAACTGCTGGTGCTTTATTTTAAGAAAGGGGGGAACAGCAGTAATGTGAGATTTCCCTCCTGTTACAATAAGAAATACACTTCCTGGTGGTTTTTCTGTGTTGTTAATTGGTCCCTGGGTTCCATTAAACCGTAAATACTTGGCATTATTTCTGCTTTGACAGGATCTTCTGTCCGTGTAACAAGTGAAGCAAAACAGAGACACAGCTTAGCTCAGAGAAAAAAACCTATTTTATTCTTCTACTTCTCCCTCTGTTTTAATAAGAAATGGCAGTTTTTGCTTCAAGAAACCCTCCAGGAGGTACACCTTGTGAAGTTTGGCTCTCGTACCATCAGAGCCCCTGGGTGTTGCTTTCGTCTGCTACAGAGAAGGAGCCAGAGTGGCTCCAGGACTGGACTTGGCTGCCTTCAAGTGCTGGGCCTTTGGTGAGTCTTTCCTTGTTGGATGTCCCTGCTCTCACAGAAGTGAGTGGAGCCACTTCCTGAGGCTCCCAGAGGTGTGCGCCTTCCCCAGATGAGGAGCTCCCTTATCTCATAGGAAGGCACCACTGCAAGATACGTCTGTTCCCTGTCACCATCAAAGGAGTGATTTCACATGGGGCAGGATGGCAGAAGAGAGAAGCTCTTCCTTACAGTGCCCTGAAATGCACCTGCCTTGATCTCTCACAGTATCTCACTTCCTAGCAGCAGTGTCTGCTCAGAAATGTGACTGTTAGGGAATGGAACCTTACTAAAATGGGATCTCCTACTATTTCAGACACCAGTCAATTTACGGGATGCTTGGCTTTTTCATTGCAGGTTATAATAAGTAAATCCTGGCAGTGCTGTGATGTTGGGTCCTGTAGAAGTGTTCAAATGGTCTGATAAATACTTGATGAGCCATTGCAGATGCTCATATTGAATATGGGACCTGTTTTTGCTTTTAATGGTATTTCATACAGTCTTGCAGGTCACATCTGGTTGCTGTGCAGGGAACATTCCCTCCTTCAGGGAAGAAAGCAGTAAAAGAGCTGCAATAAACAGCATCTAACACTGATTTATACCTTATCAAGAAACATCTGTGCAGCGGGCTTGTACTCAACCATAAGAAGCCAGTTACTATTGCAGATGTGACAGAAGCAGAAAGCTCATTTTAATTTCATTACTCAACATATTTAGCTGTGTAAACAAATCCTAATCTAAATCGCTGTTGTGTCATCCAAATAACTTGATTATGAAAACAGTATGCTAGGCTTTCTGCAAGGCAACAGAACGGATGCCGTTTAGGCAACACAAGAACCTACTCTGTTATTTTTCAAGTATGGTCTACTAAGATCCCTAAATGCAGTCTCACCCATTTGATCCTTTTCTGTCTGCTTCACCTTTTGCCTTTTTAAGATTCTCAGTGAGAGGCACTGAGAAGGAGCATTGCACTGAGCACTAGTTATTCCAAGGCAGGGCCTGATCCATGCTATCGCACGGGGCAGCAAATTATGTGGGTGTAGCTGATGGTATTGCGTATGGAAAGAGTACTAAAACCTGCCTGCTATACCACAATACTAAGACAGTAGTCTGTTGGGCAAAAAAGACCATCTGAGGTGGAGTAAGTAGCCTAAAATATTCTCCTTTGTATGTACTGATTAGTGAAGTCCATTTTCTGCACCTTGAGTCCTTCAGTTCCCTCATTCTGATCAGCTGGTTTTGGGGGCACAGAAATTTGAGGAAAGCAAGGAGGAGAAAAATTAACGATGAGCCTTTCTCACTGCAGCCCCAGACATCACTGCAGCAGAGCTTTCCCTGGGGTTGACCTGAAACCATGGGATCATCTTCTGCAGTACGTATTTACATAGCAGCAACTTTCAGACAAAAATGCAAACCATTAAGATTGAAAAACAGCAACAACAACAAACAGCTTCTTCAGGAGCAGGCTCAATTCAATTATATAAAGGATTTTAAGGCCTGTAAAATCCAATGGGCTGGCTGTGAGTGTAATAGGAATATTTGGGTATGTTTAGATTAGGTAAGCCTTTGTCATATATATTCTAGGATTAATCTAATCTAAAAGCCTGTTGTTTTGGCAGAGATTCATCTCTACTAGCAAAGCAGACCTCAGATCAGAAGGCATCAGAGTTGCATTCTTCTGCTACTGTCTTTTGGAAAATATGACTTTTCCTTCATTGCCTGTCCTTAATTTTATTGGGGAAATTTGCTATGAGCACTGGTAGGCTCTAAAGTGAGTGATTTGAAACCATATGGCCCCTTGTGGATACCAACGGAGAGCCCATGGGAATCTAAGTGTGTAATAACCATAATTTATTTTACTGCTGATCAGAGACAGATAATGCTGCCAGTATCTCAGTGGCTGGTCAGATCCCTGGTGGAAATGCAGAATACCTGGCGGAGGAAGGCCCTTGGTACTGTCCCTGACCAGCTCTTTAGAAGAGAGGGTTACTCTGACCTGTCACTTGGCTTTTCTTAAGACACATAGCACAAAGGTGTGTAAACCAGATTGAAGACTGGGAACATTGTAGCTGCCAAGGTAGTTTGCCTGCTAGTCTCTGCTACCCTACAGCCTGTCCCATGAACATCTCCTCGTCTTTCACTGACCCACGTTGCAAACAACTGCTGTAACTGGATGAGCTGCAAGTTGAGTAAAGGTGGCTGAGTTCTTAAATATCTAAGTGATCCCATGCCGTGTGGAAGTATGAGGAGCAACATTCAAACAGTGAGTGTGCCTGCTGACTGACTAGCGTAGAGGAAGGCACAAGGCCCCACTTCTTGTTTTTGTCGACTATCTGTGTTTGGTCTTGTGTGCCACTGGGTTTTATATCAGGAGCCTTTAATAAAAGAGAAAAACAATCAATTGTAGCAAAAGAAGCAACACGTCCCCAGGTAAACTGGCTGGGGATTTCTTTGACTGAACAGTGTATACCTTTTAAATGTTCTGGGTGCTAGTTTTGTTCATAGTTGCCATTGGTTTTCAAGCTATCTGTGATTCCTGGAAGGCTAAAGATTTTGCTTTAACCCCCAGTTTGGGATATTCCCAGTAAACTGGCAGCAGATTTACAATGCAGTGAGACTTATCTGTTTTTGATGTTCTTGTTAAAGGTGTTGCAAAGGGAAAATGTTGTGAACTGGATAAGCAGTAAATTGTTCTGTGTTTTTACCCTTGAGACTTCAGTGACCTCTGCCATCAGTAAACTAGTATTGCCAGGCGTGATCAAACAATTGCTCTAATTCGAAAGCAGCTTTTTTTTCTGAAAATTCAGAGTAGATGCATAAACTGGTAGTGGTGATATTTTGCTTTCCATTTAGAGCATTACTCCTGTCCTTTCTGGAGACTGGTGGCCATACTTCAGGGCTGTGTTTATCAGCTTCTTATGTGTGCAGATGTGCTGATTAACACAATAATTGACAAATTGGTCTCAGCCCTCAATACAAGGTAAACATTCACAGCCAAGCCAGGACTCTGGTGGTCCAGTGAAGTGAACTCAGGGAGCCTCACCCCAAAAGGCAGAATTAAGTGAAGTGCATGGAGTTCATGTCTGAGTAATGCAGAAGAGCCTTACCTTCACTGTTGAGTTGACTGAAGCTTGGCTGGCGCTCATTAGTTCTACCACGGTCAGAAAGCGCTCTGTGCTGTTTCCCCCCAACACAGACACCAAAAAGAAAACAGAAGCTCTGTTGAATTCCGTGTGAGCATATAAAATGGCTGTGCTGGCTACTTCAGTGGCCGGCCTGCCAGCTGGTGTATCTCCATCAGAACTGTTACCATCTGAGAGAGAAAATGACTTTGTGCTTCAACTCTGAAATTAGTAGCCATACTTTTAGGACTTTATTCAGATATCGTCTGCTGTGCATCTCTGCTAAGAGAAGGCTCTTTGTGTGAAAAGGATATGCTTTGAGTACAGGCCAGGCCATATCGACTAGTTAGAAACATCCTGATCAAATTTTAAGGTTTTGAGTGTTGCCTCTGAATGGCCACCAGAACTGAAGCAATCCCAAACAAATTTGTAAGATATGACAATAGACCAATCACTGACATTTATGATCTGCTTCTAAACAGGACTGCAATGACAGCTGGATTTTAAGCTGAGTTTCTCCAAAGAGGAGGCTGCTTCAACACAGAGCATGGGCATATGCTGGGGGAGGGCGCTGACTTCTGCAGAGTCCATTGTGTAACGCTTGATCATCGTTAACATCTGATGCGGTCACATGGTTGGCATTTTTTGTGCTTTTGTGCTTTCATCAGATGGCCTCTGTTATTCTCTTTATGCCCACTGTTAAGTAGAGTCTGTTTTATTCTGCCTTTTATACGTGGAAAACTGTTAAAATCACTTTGGCCCTGACCAGGCGATCTCATTTTGGTTTTGTTTACCTCCTCTTACAGTCCTCGCTATTAAAGTTTGGTATAACTTTGGTGAAGAAACACTGTCAGGCTGCGGGCAGGGAGATTTGTTACAGCACAGCCTGGAGCCTGTGCTCCCATGCCGCATTACTGCAGGGTCTCTCTGTGCTCACCCTCTGGATGCAGGTGATTAACACGCAGCCCAGGGAATTGTGCCTCTGCCTGCTCGGTAATTTGCTGGGCAGCACCACAGTCATCCAGAGCAGCTGCCACTTAAATGGCCAGTAGGTTGTTCTCTTTTTATTTTCGTGGCTGCAGCTTCTCATGTATCACAGTGTGATACAGCCAGAAGCACTGTGCTGGTATTTGCTGCAGCTAAACATGAATTGGGTGCATCTCATGACTTGTAGCCGATGCAGCCATCTTCAGTAGAATCACTACATGCTCGTGAGGGGTTATTCATCTACAGGTATCAAAACCTGAGGCCCATTAAGATGGGATTAGAAGATTTTGAGACCCCAGCAGATACAGATAACTGCTTGTGGGATTTTGTTGATGTCTGGGCAGGTCTGAAAGTCCCACTGGGCACCTTTCCAAATGGTTAGTCACTTGGAGTGTTTTGAAACCCTGCACTCAGCGACCGTAGTGACATTGGTGTCATTTTGGGAGAGGGGAGCAGGCTGAGCAAGAGATGCACAGTAGCTGAGTAGCAAAGCTGTCCTGGGCTCAAAGCACCAAATTATTCTCCCTCCATCCCTCCATCCCTTCCATTTCATGGAGGGATGGCATGAGAGGGAGGCACAGATGTGTGTTCGGCTGCCTGCCTTTGCATAGGCGCGTAGTAAATAATTAGCATGCATAGCCAAGCTTTTTGGTCATCTGTTATTGCAACTGATGATTAATGTAAGAGGTTATTGATTCCCATACCAAATCTGTACTCACTGGTGGTTGAGAAACTAATAGTCATTCACAGGGTCTTTATTGACAGATTTCAGCGTAAAAATTGAATAAGTCAGCGTGGAAAGGGATATGTTTCTGTGCAATCTCTAGGTTGATTTGTATCTTCCAGATCATGAGGCCATGTAAATTGACCAAAGTTTAATCAGTCAAAGACCTAACCTTGTGTAACTTCTCTGAGACCCTTCTTGCTGGGTGTCCAGCATCTTGGTGGATGCTTTCAGGATAGGGCCACCTGTGATAACCAAACATCTTTCCAGAACCATCTCCCCACCGTCCAGTGTCCAAAAACCCTCGTCGTGCCTGTCAAGCGCAAAGCACTGCATTGCACAGGAGCACTGGCAGAGCCTGATTGCCTAAAACTTCTGTCCTATGCCCACAGTACTCTGAGACCTGCGTCCCTGTGCCCTCCCCTGAAATGCTTCCTTGCTTCCACAGCCTCCTAAATTCTGTTTAATCTTCCCTCCCATGACCTGAAAGGTCAATTCTTCTCCCTTTCAGTGCCCTGCACAGTGCCAGGTGCTTTACTGGCATCTTGCTCAGACCTTCTCCATTCTGCTGGCATGGAGCAAATCTGTGCACGTGGCTTAATGTTTCTGTGGGAACTTCATATTTGGGTCTCTTTTTCACAGAGGTTGTCAGAACATCATGCTTTGGAGACCCTCACCTTGAAGTCCATTGTGGATGAAAGTTCAAAAGTCAGTGAAGGTCACTGGCAATGGAAGGATGGACGTCTGTCACCACTGAGAACACCCTTGCTTCTGTAGGAAGATGAGACAGAGAAATAGCAGAGTTATAATGAAGCTTGGTAGCATAAGTAAATGCATCAGGAATGAAAGTTCAGACAGAGCAGACAGCATATTAGTAAGAATGTGATGCCCAGCGTGATCTCCTGCACATACTTCCAGAAAATGGTTACAAACTGTTTTTGTTAAATAATTTCAGCAGCCTTCTGTGTGTTTACAAGCTGCTATGTTGTTGTGCTATATAGTCAGCATCACTTTTCATTCATTTCCACTTGCTAGAAAATAAGAAACGGTTAAGAACGGAATAATTTCCTGTTGTTCCTGGTCTTGCAGCATTATCTACTATTTTTAACAAGGAGGGTAGCCCGTCATTTCTGAGATCTTCAGCACCTTGCACAGTTACCTTATTCATGTGCTGCACACACGTGTACATATGAAATAGGTTGGAGGGGGTGATGTGAGCCTTATTTCTGTGCTGCAGATACAAAAGCAGAGTTGTTGTTCCCCATACTCTGTGTGATTAGTGACTTTTGTTTCCTGCTGCTTAGCTCCGATACACAGAAAATCACCTGTTTCCAAGAAAAATTCAATACTTTCTGATGCCTCCTGCTGTCAGAGAGCCAACAGTCTTCTGAGCACTCTCCCTTCAAAGAGCAATCAAATTTTTAGGCAGAGAACTCCCTTTCCCACTTGAGATGCTTTCCTTTCAGGCTGAAAGACTTTCTGGCATATGTTCGAGACTGCTTTGCAACAGCTGCTGCTGGTGACAATGCAGGTCTTCCTCTGCTTTGCGGGAAGAAAGGTGACACAATGGAAAGGCCAGATATAAAAAATAATTTTGAACTACTTTAGTGCTCTGCCCTAATTAAAAAGTAAACAACATGAAATCCTAGCATCTTAGAAGTTATCAATAAAAATTAGTTTTGATCTTTACTAGAGGGCAGGCTTGTGCAGTGGTAACATTTCCACAACAGTGCAGCACATGAGGCTCCAACAGAGGGCAGCTTTGTCACTGAAGGGTCTTTCGTTCATGTTGGAAAATTGCTTGGTAGTTTTCTGCCTTCCTTTCTAGTTGGTCACACATCTTGGAGCCTTTGGCAGTGCGCTCTGTTCTTATTCTCTAACACTTTCTGTGTTAACAGGTGTTAACAGTGAAATTCCTTGACTGTTCACAGTGCTGGAGTTGTTAAGCATCCTTAGGGCAGTTGTGAAATATAGCATCAGGGGAATAAGGACTTGAAAGGCGCTCAGCTCATGGCATGCCTTCTGCCTGGAGAGGCCCCAGCCCAGCTCAGCTACCTTGCCCAGGCAAACCAGCCTGCACCCTGGGCTTGTTCTGCAGGAGCAGCACAGACTTCTGGAGGGTTCATGTGTGCAGACATGGGTTTGCCACGCTGGGCAGGAACGAGTACATCTGTGAGTGAGTTTTCGTCCGTATAGTGAGTTGGCTGCACATGGACCTTGATCAAGGCCAATGATGACAACACGTGTGGGACAGGGAGGAGAATTTGCTGCCTTGGGTTCGGTGCGTCTCAGGAGATCCACCATAAGATGTGTCAATCACGTCCTTGAAAGGAACCTTGTTACCTGCCGAAAGGAAAAGGCTCTGCAGAGGACAGGCCACTGATAGATCAGTGGCTTTAATCTTGCAGGGCCTGTTGACTGATATCACTTTCTCCTGGATATGAAGTAGATCAGCTGGATGACAGGATGTCTGGGCACAGTGGGGCATCTCCTGACAGTGCTAATTCAATGGAGACAAGACGAACACGAAGAAAAGTACTGAGTTTCCCTGTGGTGAATAGATGTGGGCTGGCCCACATGGGAAGTTCTGCCCTGCATTCAGATGATAATTGTCCATTTGTCTGAGGTAGAGGCAATTGGCATCATACATGGCCATCTCCACCTGGAAACCACATCAGTTGATGCTCAGCTAATCAAAGAGCTTCTTTGCAATCTTCCAGGTTTGGAAAAACTCACATTAGAAGGGTTCTGTGTGCTCCTCATGTAGATCGTGAGGTCCGCGTTAGGGCCTAGTGATCCCAGTGGCCTTTCCTGTGGGTGGAGTAGGCTTAGGTCCTTCCTAGGCTTAGGTCCTTCCCTGCGCCCAGACCAGTGCTCAACACCAACATTTATATCGTAGCAGCTTAACTCAGGCACGTCTTTGTAGAGTGCTGTGACAGCTAAGACTCATGTGGTGATGACTGAAACACATTTCTTCTTTTGAAAGGGTGTCAAGCATGCTTAAAAGTATTCATCAGGTTATCTAATTTTGGTCTTGTCTCAATGTGTTAAGCTTATCTGGGCAGTCTGGGCACTTGAGTACAAGGTCACGTATTTAGGAACTTTCAGTGGATTATTTTTCTTCTATTAACTTATAACATTTCCCCTTGTGCCCATGTGAACTTCTGCAATTCACATCCTGTGGCAAGAAGCTCAGTTTAACTAAGTTGTGTTAAAAAGAAAGCGTGCTTGGGATTGGTTTGAACCTGCTGTCTAGCTTCGCCTGGTGTCCTGAATCCCAAAATAACCTGTACAGTCAACCCTGGGCCCCTGATAACCGGAGAGGTACTGACAAATCTGGGAGATTTTTAGAGGAAAATGACAAAACTGATCTTGAGAGGTGAAAGTACAGGTAGATGAGCTCAAATTAAAAACGATGCGCAGCTTAGCTAGGGAATGACTAACAAATGTGTGGTTTGTGAGACATGCAGCTCTTTGATGAGTACCAACACCCTCCCACTCTCCCAAGCGCAAGAGAGGAATTTTTGGCCTGTCACACAGGGATGTAACAAGGGCTAATGGTGTGACAGTCAGGCTGAATGTAAGGTAAAATATCCTGACAGTGAGATATATTTTGCTGTGGAGCAGTCTCCCAAGGGAAAGGACAGGAGCCCAACTGCTTGGTCCTTTTTAATGCCCGACTGGACAAAGCATTGGAAAAGGTGCTCCAGAGAGCAGTGTTTAATTGGCAGTAAGAACTAGTGATCTAATAGGTTCCTTCCATTTCTAGCTCCTATGATGTGATGTTCTCTATAATGAGTTTTGACTGTTTTAAACTCACAGGGTAAAATGGAGATAAAACTGAAAGAAAAGATTAACAATAATAACTAAGGAAAAAATGGAGGTTTATTTAATAGTCATGAAAAGCGACAGCTTGAGCGTTCCTTAGGCTAACGGTGCTGCTCAAAAATAGCATTGCAAACAGGGAAGGGAAAGTTTTTACATGGCTAATGATTCTGGTAATGACTTATTTTGGTAGAATTCCTGTAGTGCCAAAGGATCCAAAAGCACGTTTCAGATTGCGTGTGCATATGTGCCTTCATGTAGTGTGAGAATTGTATCAGCTGACAGAGAAATGTAGTGACCACTGTTCCGAAACAGTCTGTTTTAATGTCAAGTCGCCACCCAGCACAGCAGCTTAAGGTGGGATGTGAAGATTAACTTCTGCAACTGAAACTATAAGAGAATTGGTTTGGTTGGAAGAGTTTTATTAACTGATGAATTACCTAGGCATGAGTTTCTTTTCCAACTGCCTTTCCCCATGTCTTTGGTTTTAAGGCAGAAGGTTCTGGCAATATTGACCTGGCTCCCTGCCTGCTTTTGGGTAGGAACTACCATGACCCAGAGCCAAGACTGGCTTCAAGGACAGGCACAAAGTCATTGTCGCTGGTCGTGCCATTGCTGCTTCTCTTGGCCCACTGTTCCCTCTTGCTCTCACCCCTTGGTGACATTTCAAAGAGCATTTCTTACAGACGCTGTATTTTTCGGGCAGTTGGCTCTAAATATTCAGTTCATGTCTTAACATCTTTCTGTGGGCCTGGCGCCTGGCTGAGGCTGCCATAAGCAAAGGCGTTTTGTCTCTTTGTCTCATTTTTATCTCCAGTCTTGTGAGTCCTGACTTCCAGTCTCTGAACTGCTGGAGGATGTGGGGACTCTCATTTAGTGTAGCAAAGGCAGCAAGTAAGCCCTGCAGGAAAAGTCTGAACATCTGAAATAGTAGCACCTGTGTGTGGAGCTAGAAAAGACATTTTGGAAAAGTGGAAGGGTATTATTTGTTGTTTTTTAATATTGTCATTTTGAAGTAAAATGTGTTTGTTGTCATTCATGTGGAGATCAACTTTTTTTCCTGTTTTTTTTTTTTAAATAAGCATTCATAAATCAGAATTAACAGAAAGTGGCCAGAATACAGATGTTACCATAGTGCTGCTTTGTTTATCCTGCGTGAAATTAAGACTTTCTTAGAAGACAGCTTTGAGAAATCATTTGACTTGAAAGAGGAAGGAGATAAGCTAGGTAAGAACTTGCATTTTGAACACATCATCCTTTTGAAGCCACATATGGTGGAACTAACTCACAAGACATGAAAAATTGTTTGGTCTCGTTGATACAATCTGCAAAGCTATGTTTAACCTAATATTTATTAGCCTCACAATTATTCAAGCACTATCAATTTGTTCATGAAGATGGCAAATGTTACTGTAAAAGGTGACATTGGCTACTGAACAGTGAGGTACTGTGTAGTTTGGCTACTTCTGTTTTTTACATATCACTAGGCAGATTTATCCAATTTTCTAGATATTTATACAATAGTCACTGAAGATTTAGCTGTTTGGGGTATTATCTAGTTGTGCATAAATTGGTCAAAATCTTCCTCTGAATGTTTTTATTATTATTCTTTCCGGAGGTTTGTTGGAGGTAGAGCTCTCACTTTTATCTGCCAGAAGTTTTAGCATTTCAACAAACCAAAACACCCATTCAAGCCTGAGACCAAATTCTGCCACTCTCACACTTCCCAAATATCAGAACCCAGAAGTATTTATTTAACAACTGATGTAATAGTCTTTATTTTTTTTTCCAGATTGATGAGGCATTCAGAGATGTTACAGGACTTGCTACTTCCTCGTGTGCTGGTGAGAAGTCAGCAGCTTGAAAGCCACTGTAAACCTTCATGGTGTGGAGTTCTCAGGACATGCAGATTCCTAGTGCTATGGCAGCTAACAAAGTGGTTGCACCAACAGCTTCCACCATGTGGCCTGCTGAAAGCACAAGGTTCCCCTGAAATGGCTTAATTTTTTTTTTTCTGGACCATCTTACAAAAAAATTCTCTGTCCAAAAACTTTCAGCTAGTCCTGTGACTTCGACTGTAGGTTAGTATTTGACTTTCAGTCAGATACGTGTTCCTAGACTTCTTTTTTTTGTAAATAGAACTTACATTCCTTCTTCACTGACACATCTTCGCAATGTTACAGTTCTTAATAGCATGATCAAAAATCTCTCTGACTGCTTTCTTTTCATCTTCTGCCGTTACATGATATAACTGTTACATGATATAACATGTGTATACTGTTTTGTTTTGGGAGAAGCACGTCCTCTGGCAAGAGGCTGTAGATCCCTTACCTCTGTTTGCTCATTGGCTCTTGGTATGAGGAGGCTGGAAAAGGATGGGAGGGGGCCTCGTGGAATCTAGCAGGAAAACACAGTACAAGTGAGTCAGAGGGCATTGTTTCCTAAGTATTAAATTCATATTGGGTGAAAGAAGGGATATGGCTGCAAAATCAAGGTACAGGGCAAATCCTTACTGGTTAAGGTTTAAGTACCATAATAAATGGTGTGATCTACTGAAATGGAAATTGAGGGCTCTGCTTTTTAAATTCTGCATTAGCATCAGCCAGTGAGACCATGAAGGAGTCACTTCCCCTCAGTTTGCCAATCTGTAAAATGGGAACGGTGATGCCAGTTTGCCTCTGCCGTGCATTGTGAGGCCTCCAGAGATAACACACTGCATAAGCCTGAGTCAATGTTTGCATTTGCATCATGGCACATCCCAGTCATACAGTGACCAGCTGCATATTTGGTGCAGCATGGTGAGAAGGGCTACTCAGGAAGGTCCCCGAACTCCAGCTGGTTGCCATGGAGACCAAATAGCTTAGCACTGCAAGAAAAGAGAAAAGCGATACGTCGTGCTAGGGATAACTGATGGCATTGTGGCTGCACATTGAACTATCTCTGGTTGTCTGGGTCTGGCCTTGCAGAACACGGTGCTGAGCTCTGGGATTCCGTCTCCCTGAATCCTTTTCTCCAGCTCACCTATGATGAACAAATACGGGATAAAAAATGAAAACTGTTAACGGTGAGAGAACAACAGGGAAGGTTTCCCTTGCCTTTTTATTTGATGTGGTGGGCAGGAGGGGATTCTGCATCTCTGAAGCCCTTCTGCAAGGACTTGGTGTTGAGAGCTGATGATCACCATCTGCTGTGTTCATTCAAGGACTCATCACCTTTAGCCAGGCCCCCACAGGTAGGCAGGGCAGAGCAGAGCCAAAATTGTGAGTCAGCTCCTTGTACGTGGGCCCCGTTCTTGGGCAATTTCTGCTGGTTTGGGGATTGCTGTAAACTGTTGCCAGGGACAGGTTGTCTGGGCAGCAGCAGTAGTTGGTCATTCAGTGCTGCCTCCAGGTGGGCGTGTGAGGCCTTCTCCTTGGTGGCTCAGGTGTGCAGTGGGGATCTCTGAGGAATCACTGAATCCTCTGTTGATGCCGGTGGCCTGGTGAGGAGCAGGTGCTAAAAATTATTTTTGAGGGAAGTTGGAAGGCATAAAGAAAGGCCGCTTTGGAGGTGGGGAGAGGGCGAAGTGGTTGAAGATTGGAGGAAGGTGCCAACCTAAGTGACATGAACGCCCTTGCTCTCTGCTGCTTTTATTTTACAGTTTGGAGGAAAAACTGAGGAGATCTTTCTGCTCTGCTGTGTCCATGCAGACAGGATAGGGTTGCAGGATGGGGGCTGTAGATTTTATAAAGAAGTTGGTGGCCACAGGAAGAAGACAGGGGTCTAAGAAATCTCTTTAAAAACTAGGGAAAGCATGGGGAATTTTAAAAGAAAAAAACAGGATAAAATGGCAATTGCATATAAGCCCACGCATGCACTCACTCTCTTGCTTTCTCTCTAACACCCACGCACTCAAGTGCATCTTTTGGTCCAAAATAGTAGGGAAAATACATTATAGCCTTTATTGTCAGGAGTAATTTCTCTTCACGTGTCACTACCAGCAAATTCTCAGAGCAGATGGATGCGCTGCACAAAGCTCATCCACAGGCTTTTTTTTATTATTATTATTTTCTAAACCTGAACAAAGCAAAGCAAAAAAGCCCCTGTGAACTGCTGAGTTGAAGAGCTAGATGCTGACAGCTCTTGGATGGATGAAGGCTGTGCACACCGATTTGTATGCTAGTAATGCAACGTGAGAAAGCAGGATGATTGTGTGAGGAACCAGGGCTCACGTTACTCACAGGAATGGCTTTTAGGTCACAGCCTTTTTCCTCTGGATGTCAGGTAACCTGCCTGTGGCTCCACCACACATTTCCCTCTGAAATGCTTGGCAAGCTGGGGGGTTTCCAACCCCTTATGTCTAGCCTGCAAGGATCGTGGCTAAAAATAACCCGCTGGCTGCTCTTGCTTGGAGGTAAGATGCAATGCAAGTCTGATACGTTTGGCTGTACGGGCTGCACAGCAGTTTTACACAGCGGGGTGATGAGTGGTGGCTGCCAGTTGGTTTTAAACTTGTGCCATTTTTCCGCACTGCTGGCAATAGCGTTAACACTCTGCTCAGAATGGCTGAACTTAGGGTGTGTGCGCATGGGGAGGGAGACTGGGGTGTCACATGCTCCGTAAAGGTTGGCGTAGTCCGTGTGGATTGCATGAGTGAAAGCTTGGCATCACGCTAAGCATGCCTGGACACCCCGTCCCTTGGGATGAGCTCTCAGCATAGGCTTGAAGAGTCACACTGCCGCAGATAGGCAAAATGGGCTCTGTCTTTAATCAGTGCTACCAACATCCCACTGGATACTGGCATGGGGCACTCTGGGCACTGGTGTTTGCTCAGCTCCGTGAGGCTTGCCGTCCCAACACACCTGGATGAGAGGTAACAGCAGTTCATTTGAAAATGAGGATGGTCCGTCTCAGTCACGTCCCATGCAGAGAGGAAAAACATCCCCGGACTCTTGTGAATTCCTCTGTTCTGTGTATTTTTTACTGCCTGAAAGTCAGGAGTGTATTGTATGCAAGAAAAGATTATTACAACTCCTGGCAAGGAATGGAATTTGCTAATTTGATTTAGCAGATTTTTTTAATTTTAGTATTTACTTAATTAGTTAGCTCATTAGTTAGATTTAGTTTATTTTTATGAAAAAAGCAAAATAATAGTCAAGGTTTCCTCCCTCCACTTCCAGTCTTTCCTTCCTGCTGAACGAAACTACTGAGTCTGAATTGAAAATATGTGGGGGGGGAAAAAAAAAAAAAGTAGGGTTTTTTTTACGATGCTTGGAAGAAAATGGATTCTCAGAGCTTCTCTCTTTAAATGTGTCAACATAAACGACATCCTAGCAGGTCTCGCAGATTGCATGGCATAGGCAAATAACTGCTATTTATTGCATGGGCTGTGCGATTTTTTACCGAGGTGTTTCAGCTACATGCAGAATAGATGGAACGGATTTTCGTTGATACAGTGCCTGTCAAGCAGTGCATGCAGTCGTCTCCATTAGCGCTCATTTGTGCCAAGGTTTCTCACCCAGAATTCAGCCCCACCCCCAGAGGCAGAGTACATCTTATCGATGATACTTCGTATGGAACGGGCCAGATTCTGTGCGGCATTCTGTCTAGTAAGTTACTCATGGCATTTCTCTTCCCTTCAGCCTCCCTCGTCTCCTCCTCTGTAAAGGCATTCTGAGGTCTGTCATCAAGCTACAGGAGAGAGGCCGTGCGGCTGGCACTGAAGAGGCCAGCACTGACTTCTTAAGGTTTCTCAGTCTTTGGCTAGCAACTGGCTTCAAAGGGATAGCAACACTGAGGAGAAAAGCATTAAGAAAAGAGAAGAATACTTCAATTGAAGCTCAACAAGGGAACTTGCATGCTCTGTGCGTGGATATCAGTAGAAGCTATGTATGTGTAACCTTGGAGTTAATATGATTAAGAAAAATAATTAAAACTATTGCTTCTCTCTTTGCCATCTGCATTACTGCCACTGACTTTGGGTATTCACTGCTAGTAAGTTATTTACAAATGTGTTCTGCATCAGCCCATCCCCTGGGTGAGAGCGTCACTTCTGCTGCTTGTAGGTGTCATCAGAGGGACAGGGCATGTGTCTGGAGGTACCCTTAGATCTTGCTGAATCAGGCTCCAGGTTTCCTTCTGCAATAACATGCAGCAATTTCTCTCTCCATTGCTGATCCAAATACCTGCCGTGAGGCACACGATTTATATCTGTGATGCAAACATTGCGTTTGCGCCTGTCTGTATGTTACATACTTGGGCAGAGCTCATGTTTTACCACTCACGTTTATTTTTCAGAGTAAGAAAAATGAAGGTCTCTGTATTTAGCCCGCGATGACGGTTTTGCAGCGAGCGAACACCGAGCAAGAAAAATGAAGGCTGCTGAAGTAGAAGGAGGAAATGAAAGTTGCTCTGCCGACAGGGCTACATGAATTCAGCAATGGGTGGATTAGGCTGAGTGTTATCAGTGATGATGAAACACAGCAGACTGTGGTAATGAAATATTTATGAATGGGGAAATGATACTGCATTCTGCAGTGCAGCACAGGGGAAAGTGAAATTTGAAGAATACTGTAATAGCAAAGCCCTCCATTAATTATCGAAAGCAAGCTGTAATGCCAGTTACTATGACAACAGGGTCCCCTATGTATTTTGCACCATTTTGGGGGGAGGGAGGGCTGCTTCTCCTTACTGGAGCGCATTGTGTTTCCTTTCTGTTGTTAATTATGACTGTCCCAGCCTGTGACTATGTGGTTAATTTCAGTGATACAATTATAAGGGGGCTATCGGTTGAAGTATAGGGGAAGCCTTTAATAAGTAGTATCAATGTTTTTATTCTGGGAAGAGCTAAAGATACCCCTTCTTGTATTAAAGGAGATGCTGTTGTCATTATTAATAATTTGATATAATATTAATGCGTGATAATGTAATAATAAAAAATGGAATGTTAGTGGAAGCGTTATTAATAATAATTTTGACTGCATTAGGCTTTCTACGGCAAAGCATTTTAGAAACAATGATTAATTAAAATGTCAGTATTGGCATACTAAATCCACCACTACATTTCCAGATGGGGCAGGGGAATGTACAGCCTCTGCCCGCTTATTTTTAATTACTACTTGTTTGCTTTCCTAAACCTGCGAGTCCCGTTGAGTTCTCCACGTAAGACCCTTGGGCTGTGTTGAGGATTTCTGCCCGCACCTGTGCTTGGGGCAAGGTGTGTGAGGAAAGCAAGGTTCAGGGTGCAGTGGGGAAGAGGGACACTGGGTGGAGCGTGTCTCGGGTCTGTGGCAGCATGTCCCACTGGAGAAGCTCTCCCAGCTTCCACACGGCACAGATTTGTGGGTGACAGGTATATAAATAGTCACGAAAAGGGATAGGCAGGGATGTACCCTGCAACACCTGTAGTCCAATGGCTGTAGGTGCTGGGGACAGGTGGAGATAATGGGCTACAGGGAGCAGCCAGGTGGGCTTGCTCTCGCTGCATTGCATCTCCTACTGCCACCATAAGAGGCAGAGGGCTGGTCTGCACAGAGCATTGCTGCGGGACAGTCAGGCATTTCTTAAATTTGTTATCTGCTTATTTTTAGGCTGCATGGTGTGTTTCATCATTATCAAAGAGCTGTACAGATGTTCGCACTGTAGCTGCTTTCCAGGTAGGAAGAGTGTGCTACAGAGCCATTAAATGGTTTGCCTACGGTGACATGGGAATTTAGTAACACAGCGAGGAACACAACCCACATATCCTATTTCCAGCTTCGAGACCTCCTTTCATGGCATGCAATGAATTCCTGGTATTCAACTCCTTTTGGAGTGAAGGCACTGCAAAGGTAAGAAGGAAAAAATATTGCTGTGAGAGTGATTTCTTGCAAGTAGTTAGATGCAATCACTTCTGCTAAACATTTTCGCATGTGGTGAAGCAAGCCAGCAGTAGGCATTGCAGCCCTGTGCATCTGACTGGATGCATAACGTGACTGTAGGAAAAGCAACTGTGTTGGTAGCACAGAATTTCTGTATCACCACTTCATGGGAGATGCAGTGAAGGGCAGAATTCCTTATGCATGGGTGTATGTACATGCATATGCACACATGCACAGATATAAACATATGTTTTACATGCACAGAATACAACAGACTGCACATTATGATGGGCGTTGGCTTAGGGAGAAAGGGTTTTGCCTGTTCTTGTTCTTGATGAGCTTACTGAGTGGATTTGGAGGAGAAATGTGATTATTAGTTTTTTATTGCTACAGCCTTCCCTTTCTTCCCCTGCCCTGAGTCCCCAGCTTCTCTTTACCCCGGTGTCCTGTTGCTGATCTAGTGCAGAAACCACCCACTCTGACTCAGGTCAAGACCAAAGCCAGGACTCCTCCTTGCCCTTTCGTAGCCTATGCTTCCTTTTCCAAATAAATAAATAAATGAATAATAATAAGTAAATAAGCCAGACACAGCACAGCAAAAATGATGTGAATCTGTGAGCAATAAACAATGCAGTAACGTAACCCAGCATCCCACTGCCTGATGAACAGCTGCCCTAAGCCAGCAGGGAAAGCGAGGGCTCTGTTTTCGCTGCTATGAGAACTGCCCCAAAGGACCAATATGAACATGAGCTTCCCTCTGCTTGACTCCAAGGCTCCAGGCATCCAATAAATAGCTTGGGCTACAAGTCACTGGCTTACAGATACAGGGAGGAAGGACAGACCTGGCAGGTGTGGGAATATGACCTATTCCTCAGCAGGTCATATGGGGTTAACAGTTTCAGAAACTTGTCAGAGAAGAAAGGTAGCTGTGGGTGTGGGGGGGAACAGGGTGATGTTCCTCAAATATGGTGTGTAATGAGGATGGATGGACATCCCCCACAGCTCTGCCCTGTGTCCACAGCATTCCAGTCACTGCCTCTTGCTGCAGCGGGATTGCTGTTGGTGTGGGGCATGGTTTGTCCTCAGAGAAACCCAACATTGGGCATTCAGAGCCATCTTGGACAGAGGATGACTGTGTTGCAGAAGAATTGTTAATCGCAAGGCTAACTTAACTTTATTGTCAAGGAAATAACGCCACTAATAATTCCCTTCACCACCCAGAGGCCTGTACTGTCTGCAGGCCTCTGCTGGGAAGAGCTGGAGATGTCCCTTCTTCCTCTTCTGCATGCTTTTAGTTGGCAATATCCAGGCAGTAAAGCTTGAGACTGTGCAAGTGTGTGTGAGAGAGAGCTTTATTTCATTAATTATCACGTGGTTAGCATCATCAGGGTGAATACAGGAGTAGTCTGGTGGCCACGTGAACTGTGTCTTCTCTGAAATGGGAGACGCTGTTAATAGATTTGCAGACCTTTGTGTGGGAAAGATAAGCTGTGTCCCTAGGATGTGGCCTGCAGCTGAGGTAAGCCTCGCAGGCCCTTTGGGTTGACATTATACGGTGTTGCTGGCTGTAGTATAAATTACCTCGTCTACACGGGGATTAACCCATGAGGCAACTCACGTCAGAAGTCATGCTCCTTGTCTCTGGGAGGACAGAGCTGAAAGCCACTGTGCTACAAAGATTTGCACCAAACCCTGTGTTCAGTCTAAAATAAATGTCAGATAACTATATAACAAACATTTAGAAAGAGCGCAGACCGATGCTTGCAGACATTTCCACCTGCTGGAGCGAGCTGACCTCAAAGAGATGCTTGGAAGGGCAGGTGCAGACATAGCAGAAGGGAGATTGGAAGGGGAAAGCACTTCTGGCTGCTTCTGCTTATGACAGCCTCTGAGGTGCTGAGGGAAGAATAAATCCATGCATCAGACATGTTTGCATCACTCCATAAATAATGAATGGCAACATCAGGCTGAGCAGGGGCTTCCTTCCTTCGTGAGGGAGGAAATAGGCCTTTCCTCTCTGAAGCGGACAGGACCTGCACAAGAGGCATTTCTCCCCAGTTCCATGTCCTTGTTGTGATTCAGTGCATGCAGCCGGCCAGCATCCAGCAGGAGCCCTGGCTGTATGCTGTCAGCAAGCAGAGAAACCTCCTCTGTTATCCAGGGCATTCTGTGTTTGTGCTCTGGCTGTGTGTTCTTCCCAGCGTGATCCTGTCTGGCCACTGCAAGGAGCACTGAGAGACACAAGGGAACCAGGAGCACTTCATCGAGGGCAGAAATATGTGTATTCAGTAAGCAGTAACAGGGATCCCTGATCATTACAGACATCTTCCAGAGCAGCTATTTTCTCTGACTGCCATGTTTCATACGCTCCGTGCTGAATTGCCCTGCAGTGCAATTAAAATACTTTAAGGTCTGAGATCTGGAAGTCCTTGATCATTCAGCCTTCATATTGCTCCTGGCTGTGGCTGTGAGAGGGCTCTCTGCAAGACCTCCCCACCAAGGTGCAGGAGCTGTTTGCAGGGGAGCAACAGAGGCCTCCTTCCTCCCAGGCTTCATGCAAACCCATTGCCATGGGCTCTGTGCCTGTGCAATGCGTTCAACAAACCTGGAATGATTTTATATCAGCTCCCTTGGGAGGAGGCATAAACCTAAGGCTGTGGCTCTGCCACCCTGCTTTTTTCTGCTTCCAGGAGCGGGTGAGTCCAGAACGTTGAAGGCAGAGCAAAGTGGTGTGGTTGGGTTTGACTCTACAAGCAACAGCCAGAGATGCACTCAGTGAGCATGTAGTACTCCAGAATGGCGAGCAAAGATCCAGGTGAGGGATCTCAGACTTCTCTTAGCAAGCATGGACTTCATTTAAGCTTCGGCAGCCAGGCTGAGCAGCTGCGTGTGCCGGCAGACGGTTGTGGGGTGAGTGATGGGAGCCCCGCTCCTGGAGCGCAGCCTGCTAAGCGGGAGCAGCTGCCAGCCATCACACGGGAGCTCCAGAGCCGTGTCCTCTACGATCCTCTGATTCATGGGCAGGAGAATCGCATCGCTCAGCAGCACTCACGGAGCCCTCTGGTGCCATCCGTCAAGGTTTCGCTGCAGTGGCTGCAGGACCCGCTCCAGGCAGTGCTCCGACTCCAGGCCCGGCTGAACAGGGCCTCGACTTGTCTTGTCACGCTTATAATCAGCTAACGTTCTTGGTGTCATGAGGCAAAAGGAAGCTGCAGAGTTTTCCCACCTAGGAAAACTCACAGTGACAGAAGCACGATCAACAGTGAACAGCAAAACAGAGAGGGAAGGAAGTGCAGATCCCCATGGCTGGTGGCTTTGCCCCCAGAGCTGCTCCAGCTTGCTGCCACCCCCTTTTCCTCTGGTGAGGGGGCTGCCATGAGAGTGAAAACCTTACTGAGTGTTCCTGGCACTTGAGTTCTGAAAGGAAAATGAGGGGCGATGGCCTATTCAATGTCTTGTGGGAGCATCAAATGAGACACCATAATCACCAGAAAATCAGCTGGAAAAACCCAGACCTTCAGGCTGGTAGGCTGCAGACATGTGTGTATCAGCAGTGGTGGCTGGGGGATATCACACCTGAACATGGCAGCTGCTTGTAGCTGTGCCAGTCCTGAGAGCTACAGGCCATCAGCAGTCTGTGTGAGCACCCAAATAGCCCAGCAGGTAAGATGCATCTGATGGTGAGTTAATAGCCTGGAAGATTTGGCACACAAGTGGGCAAGAGATGGTCTCATGGTCCATCAACAGCTGAGCTGCAGGGACAGTGTGAAGAAGGTTGAAAAATGGCTGGGTTTGTAGTGCTTTGCGGTACCATTGGCTCCGCACGTCTCTCTATGGCATCTTGTTGGTTGAGAGGAAGTTTTGGAATTTCTATCCCTTTCTATGCCTTTGTAAAGTCCTTCCTGCTTAATGGCATATCTATTAGGGAGAGATCAGCCAGATTAATTCTATTTAGGAGGCAGCAAATTTTGGTGCTGCTGGTACATTACCGCATCATTCCACCACCACTGAAACAGTCTGCACCCGCAGTATGTGCTGAGATGTTAAGCATTTTCTGTAAGGAGCTATTTACTAAGCAAAGAGATCCTTCAGGTAGGAGTAAGAGTCTAGATTTTCTGGGAGTTAAAATAAAAACCTTTGTAGCTTAAAATTGGCTGTCAGATTGCAGGGATGAAACCACCTGAGGTTAGAGCCTTGCTGCTTTTTAATAGGCAAATGAGCTATTTTGTGAGGAGTTGCCTTTCTGCAACTGTTGAAAGGAGTGTTGTCTTCCAGCAGCACCTGATGTCTCAGGGCCAGGAACAAAGCAGGGAGCCAGGTGAGACTGCTGGGGAGACAAAGGGTTCCCTCTGTGTGACAGGACGCCTCGCGCTGAAGTGGGTATTGCCATTTACTGTGAGTGCCTGGTCATTAACCATTCATTGTAATATATTACACGGAAGGGTCTCGTAGGGCTCTCATGCACTTCCTCAGAAGTGTGCCCTGGCTTCCCTAAAGCATTGTTTGAGTGGAGCGTGACAGCACTTGTCAATGGAGCAGTTGTGGTGACATGTTTAAGAGCCCTAATGCACTTTTTAATTCTGCTTCATCAGCCTCCTGCACTTTCTTTCAAATTCAGATGGGGATTTTTCTGCTGTGTCCATCCCAGATGATGAAGGCTGTGTTTGCTGTGGTCTTTGTTCAGCTCTTCGCATTTGGCAGGAGCTGGTCCCTGACTGCCTGTGCACCAGCCCATTACCAGAGTGTATCCTAATTCCTTCTTCATTTTCCTTCCTGGAGGACATCTGCTGGCTCCTGCCTGGCTACCACAGCAGGGACGTTGGGCTTGAGTTACTGGAAGAGACTTGGGTGGATGGATGGCTGATCTAATACAGGGTGGCTCCTCCTGTGTTCACCCTGTCATTGCCACGGTGCAGTCCCCTTTGTGCACATAGACCAACGCCAAGCTGCCCCACGGCCTCCAGTAGGAGCTGGCTAATGAACGTGCCTTTGCAGCAGGATGAAGCAACCACCACTATCTGCAGAACTGCTCCTCTTCCAAGGTCTGCCTCTTTTCATTTGGGCTTACAGTCTGCATTTTACTGGCAGAAATTATTGCCATCACCACTCAGTATTGGATTCTTTATGTACCCGAGGTGTGATTAGCTGTGGAGCATGTGAGGCCTTCACTTCTCACTGGCTTTTGTGCTTGGCAGGCCGCTCACTGCAGAGGACTGCTTGTTGGTCTCTGCTTTGTTATGCTGTTGTTATTGTTATATATCACTATTGTGATTTAATTATAATAATGGTTGTATTTCCTATATAATTTCCCGTTTTACTCGTTTTTCAGTGATGCTCGGTGACTCCCCTGCACTGAGGTTGACTTACATCTGCTGGCAAAGAGTCTCTTGCAGCTCTGTTCAATATCTCAAAACCTGGTAGGATGTGACACCTTCCCTGCCTGGAATACTGGGGAGGGGGTCTACCAGGTTGCCTTGGTCCTTCTGGGATCACTGAGATGCCAGACTTGAAATGAAGCTGGTGCAAGGGAAGCTGTGCTAATGAGGGAACCTCTCTGTGGCATCAGCTTCGTTGTCGGGAATGCTGTCTCCAAAAGGGCTGATTTATTTTCTGTGCTGCCTATGATGCATGAAGCAAGAGGCTGAAAATCCATTTTAATGCCATTGAATGGTGTCAGGTGAATATGAGCTGACATAGGAATCCAGACAATTAGAGCAGCTTCCCTTGACCTGATATTAGCAGAGGGTTTTCTGCAGGTTGTGATAGATGTAGATCCTCAGCCATTGATTTTTTTGGTGTCTGTCCATGAATATTATGATAAAGTGTTGTTTTGGTGAGGCTTTTTTTTTTTTTTTTTTTTTAAAGAGAGTTACTGCAGCTTTGTGAAATACTGGTGATGTAGTTACCTACGAGCTATGTAAGCACAGAGAGCATTAGAATTCATTGTACTTGTTATTGTCCTTTTACAAACGACTTTATGCCAACCACTCAAAGCTTGGCACTGAAGACACAGCCACACAGAGGTGGCTGCACACCATCTTTGTGCAAAGGGTCTGATTTCATCATAAAAGAGGTACTTCCAGGGACCATGGAAATAAAAATTTTCATGAAGCACAGGGGGGATAAGAAGTCAGGAGAGGACTGCAAATACAAATGTGGCAGGAGGTTAGGAGGAAATATTTGCCAGGGAAAAGTGATAAATATATATCCAGAAACTCGGGGAGCTAAGGAAAGCAGAGAGATGCATTTGGGTTTGAGAAGACTCCCTGATGGCTTCATGCCACCTTTTCTAAGCATGACTGAGCATTAGGACTCGTGCTTTTTGTGAATAGGTTCACCTGCACCTGAAGTCTTCTGTTTTCCTCTGACAGCACCGCCTTTTCAAAAGATTCCATTGGCTGACTTGCAAAATATTTTTTCCATGACTTCAGCCCTGATTGTCAATTCTGTTCCCTAGGAGAAATGGCCCTGGACATTCCCTTTTCTCCTCTCATCCATCTATTGTGTCTGTCCAGGAATTCTTTTGAGTTTTAGCTTCATTTTTCCCCTCACACATCTGGATGACTTAATCTTTGAAACACCCATCCATAAATGCATGGCTTCCCTAGAATTGCCTGGGAACACTTGCACAGCCAGCAACACCCTTGGAGACAGCAGAGTGAGAGGCAAAGCCCCCGAAGGTACCTCAGGAACAGAAAATAATGTGCTCATGGCAGCCAGGACTGCATTAGCTCTTCTGAGAGGCATGTCTTATTAACTGAATTTGGCTGGGGCTGGGGCTGGCTCCAAAGGACAGTAGCCAAGGAATTCTCTAGACTGCACCATCCTGTGTAATTGAGGGACTGAAATGTGTTCAGATTTGCAGCACTGAAGTATATTGGCAGAGAGATTTTGAACTCAATTCAGGTCTTACAACACTGTAACCAGGAATTGGATCGTTCCTGTTCAAGGAGTTAAACTAGCCAAGTGCTGACAACGTCTGGCTACTTTTATCATAGGAAAGTTTATCTTTTATGTCTGTGGGGAAGGTGAAATAAGAGGAAGACCGTATCCTCGAAGTGTAGAAGGTATTACAGCTGGTAGGTGATTCCCAGGCAGCTTTGAATTCCAACTCCAGTTCTTCCGGCTTGAGGTAGAAGAAATTCTACTGAAGAAAAAAATTTTGAGCCTCACGGGAGTGAGGTTTGATGTCACCTAAACTGTTTTATTGAATTACTTTAAAAAAAAAAAAAATCTGCAGAAAATCCAGAGCACATTTCAAGGCACAGACTTTGGAAAAATTGAAGAATTGACACTGAAGCTGCAGAAGTTGGGAGTAAGGACTTTGCCATACTGTATAATAACACTTGTACAGAGCTTCCAGTCTGCAGGTGAGGAGAACACCATCGCTGGGCTGATGTGCCACCATGGAGAAGTCCTTTCTGAGCCTTCTCCTTCCTGCCCGAGGCAGCTCCAGTGAGTCTTCCTCCTGCCTGAGAAGGTGCAAAATGTCAGCAGTTTCAAACAATTTTCATTTGGAAAGTTTTGCATGGCTGATGGCCTATTTTTATTGTCAGACGCCTGTTCCAGAAAGGTGCCCAGCCAGAGTGGTAAGAAGTAGCACTGTGGGTGATGAAAGCTCCCTTTCTTCTGTCATCCACCAGCAATCAAGCACCGATGTGTAGCAGCTTGCAGCTGAACAGGGACCCACAGGCTGGAGGAGCAAACACACCGATGCGGGGCTGGAGAGGATGCCCTGTGTCATGGTCTGTATCAGAGCCAGAGCACCAGAACATCTGGTGCACATCATGCCCCAGATAAACTGCCGGAAAGCAGACCAGGTCATGTACCATCTGAGGCCAAGGCTGAGACCAGTATCCAACGGCGCAGTTCTGTTTAGCACACGTTACTCTAGGCTTTCAATACAATTGGTAGATTTATCATTTATTTTCTTACCCCGATTGTCCTGCTGCCCTGCTTAAATTAACTTTTTCAATCGCTCCTGCTCTGTCAGATTTCTCCCTTATTAGATGTCCTCCGGTGTTTCACTGAAGGCATTATTATGCTTTACAGGCCAAAGCCATTTTATGCTTCTTCACAGCGCTGAGAACCCTTCTCGCTCCTTATTCTCTGATCTAGCTTCACTGATGCTTTCTCATTTCATCATGCAATCAGCAGGGAATATTAATCAGGACCTGGTGGGGTCTTTTTAATTTGGATTGCTGGCAAAGAACTGCACTATCTTCAACTCATAAGAAGTGTGTCCATAAGCAGCAGAAGCAATGAGATATCATTTCGTTAGGACCTCTCTAGAGATTGAACTCTGCTGTCTAATAAAGGCTGTATTGGCACTGCTGTTTTTCTCTCAGTGAGGTGATTAATAATGTTTGTTTCACTACTCAGTGACTTCGTTAATTACAGAGGAACTTCAGGTTTTTGAAATCTTTCCCACTGTGTCAGTTGTGGTTGAAACCCAACAGCAGCTTCAGAAGTGACAGCGGAAGGGACTGGCTGTGGCAGGAACGCAGACGTATGAGCTCAATTATGGAACTTTGTTTCCTTCAGAAATAAGTCTAAAAATTTGCAGTAGAAACGTTTTCTGTCTTGCTCAGACCATGTGAGTGGTAGAATACACAATATCTTAATTATTAGTGTGCCAGATAAAGTAAATGCTTGTCTCATCCTGGCTAGAGAAATAAGCCTTCAGCTTTCAGTGATGGCAAAGATGGAGGAGAAGAGTGAAGTGGAACAGATCTTAGTTTCTTCCATCCCAGCTTGGCCTACCAACAACAACAAAAAAAAATGAAACAACACATTTTGCAGAACCCTTGTAAACTACATAAAACATCATTATCAGAATATCTTAAATGGCTGAAATCACTATGCCCAAGCAGCTCTCTGGCATGTTGCTAGAGTTGTTTCGGTCCTAAGGGGATTTCTGAGAAGCAACTGGGCCCATTGCATTGCAGATGTTTCTGAGTGAGCACTTGTACCTCCGCAGGTACTATTTTCACAGTGCAGAACAGCAAAGCAAGAGCTTCTTAGAGCTGAGGAAGTCAGCTCCTGGTGATGGACATCATCGCAGTGCTGGCAGTGTGATGATGCCAGGAGGTCGGCAAATGGCATCGGAGCAAGGGAAACGAATAGGCGTGCAAACCCGGAACATTCTCCAGTGAATTGCAAGTCAGACGTTTCCTAAGTCAGACGTGATGTTTTTGCATTTAACAATCATCGGCAGACTTTTCTTCCAAGTATTCACCCAGTCCTTCCTGAGCCATGTAAATATTTAGCATCCACAACATCCCATGTCAACAAATTCCACAGCCTTGCTAGATGCTGGCTGAAAACTCTTCTCTCCTGTTTGTTTTGAACCACCTGCCACCTCCCAGCTTTGCCTAATGCCCCTACTTCTTATCCTGGAAGTGACAATGACTCGTTGATCCCTGCCTTTCCTTGCTGGTTTTCCAGTTATTTCTGTTTTCCCACCAATCTCCGTGTACTCAATGTTGTTAATTTTGGAGCCAAAAGCATCAAGTCATCACAAAATAGCTTGCCTTTTGCCATGGATTCCCAACCGTGAAAGCAGCATCTTCCAAATCCAGAAGTGCACCCAGCAATGATGCATCAACAGCATTTCTCATGTATCTTCTCAGCAAAAGGAGTTCTGGCAAATGGGAACTGCTAAGCATTTGGAGGAAGCCAGCCCTCATTAAAACATTGTTGTGGCACTTTGCAGAGGTGGTTCTAAATGCATCACTCTGCCTCGTGCAATGTTTGTGCGATTTCCAAGGATATAAGGGAGTCGTTTGTACTGAGACTCTTCCATCAACAATAAAAAGATATTATACAGCTGGAGTACTTGGCCGGGGTTCTCGGTGCAGATGACAAGTTACGAACAGCTGTGTTGCAATATGAGAAATATAATCAGACTGTCTGGTGAAGATGGTTGAGGGCAGTCGTCTGCAGAAAGTAGGGCAGCCTCGTGTTTGCACAGGAGGCTGCTTGCTGCTTTGCATATGTCGTGATGCCGAGGAAAAGCCTCTGCTTCGCAGAGGCACTGAACCTGGGAGCAGCACTGCCAGACCCTCTGAAAGGGCACCAGGCTCGTGACAGTGGGACTTTGATTCCTAATTCTAATTCTGCACCAGAGCAGATTTGTTTTTACACAGATGCTTTTAAACTGTGATGCTGTTCTCAATTGCTTGTCTGCTGCATGGAAGAAAAAATAGGGAAGACCAGCAAGTGGGTGTAACAGCTGTGTACCTGGACTCTGGAAGTACTGGAAAAAGCTGCCTGCTGCTTCATCTCCAGCCTGTTGCTGCACAGATTGGATCTGGAGTTAGGATTTAAACAGAGAAATCCCTAGCTGGTGTCAAGTCTGACAGCCTGCTTCGCGCTGCCTTGCTCTGATATGTTTGAACTCCCCTTTCCTCGCTGCACTTTCAGAGGCAGAAGAACAGCCCTGGGGATGGCACTTCTTTGCGGTTCAGGGTGAAGCCTGCTTGCTGGAAGGCTGCTTACCCTCTGCCTTCATCGGGGTGCGGGCCATGGAGCAGCAGCAGCTGGTGGCGGAGCAGAGCCCCAGCATGGAAGCTCACCCCGTTCCTGCAGCGCAGGCTGGCAGGAGCTGGAGGACGGCGAGGAGCTATTTCTGCTCCATGTGCTCCAAAGGAGGTGTATTTTTAACAGCCTTTCAGCAGCCAGGGCGCACATCCTGAGCTGCAGCAGGGACGTGGGATGGACAGCAGCCTCCCCAATAGCGAGTTTCAGTCTCAGTGTCTGAAGAGGTCTGGTTCTTGGTCCCTGTGTTCACTTCCACCTTTACCCTCTGGTCATTCCCGCTAGAGTAGGACCCAAGGGGGAATTTTGTGAGTGAACACCCGGTGTGTGCTTCCCAGACAGCAGTCATCTGGGGCTCAATGGTTGCATCTCCTCCCCCTGGCTCATGGTGTGTGCTCCACCATCCTGAAAACCTCTGGTCCCTCAGTCTTGGGTGGATTGTTGGTTTTTTTCATTTGTTTTGGGCAAGCTGCTGTGTAAATGAAGCTACATTTTGTTGGTCGCACAAATAAAAAGAAGAGTTTGGAAATTCCATGGGGCAGAGGCTGTCTTTATCGGTGCCTATTTTAGCTCACACACATCCCTGGGAGGCAATGCCTCATAATTAATTGCTAAATAATTAATAATAATATAAAGCAGATACTACTCAGGAAGTAATTAACCTCCTTATGCTTACAGGGACGTCCTATGGAATGGAAGAGTAATTAAAGGTTCTCTAAACGACAGAGCAAAACTCCCACTGACTTCAGTCAGAGCAGGCTTAGGATTTGCATCCAGTAGGATTTCCTCAGACATAAAACAAAAATGACTTTGTTCTGCAGGTAAAATTTCCAGATATGATACTTTTAGTTAGCCTGTACGAGTTTGCAGCCTGGGTGAATAATTTTAATCTGATTTAATTTAATTTAAGGTGGTATGAGGCAATTAGTGATAAGGGATACTGGAATTTTCCATGAGAGCGAGCAGGTGGATAGCTCGTGCTGGAATAGGGTGGTCTCAATTTCATTCAGTTAGTATCATACAATGGACAAAAGCAAGGCCTGGATGGTAAAATTAATCTGCAAATGTATCTTTAGTTAACCTGGTCCACAACCCATCTGCAAAGGCACAAAGAGAGAGTTTAGCTTTTTTTGTTGTTGTTGTTCATGCCTGAATGGGATTTTTGCAGTCTGAATCAATGTTGCTTCAGATGAATTCACACAGAAATATGAATTTTCTAGGACTTTGGAGCTTCTTTGTGAGAGAACTGAAAACGTCAACCAAAAATATAAGGTCATACAACCACTAGATATTACTTAATGGAGGTAAACCTTGCAACCCCAATTTATAACTACATTGATCTCCTCTTGCAAATCAAAATGAAAGACACAACCTCCCCAAACTCTGACAAGGTATTTTAAGTCACTGTTGAGTTAGAGCTCTGAATTTAATAGTTCCCAACAACATCCACAATGTGCCCCCTTTGAGGATGCATATCTTGAGAGTGTCTCAATGCACTGATAATGGACACTGTCTGTTCTTCAGGATTCACCAATGTCCTTTGAAAGTCCTTCAATAGTTCTTTATCTTCTTATTGTACAGGATATTCATTCTCTCCTGATACCAGGTGAAGCTGATTGTATTATGCTGCCTTTGTCAAATGCATGACAGAGAGAATGAGAAAATGTCAGTCATTTTGGTGCGGTCTTTGGAGCTCTGAGGAACTTCTGGACCTCAAGAAAGTTCCTATTTTGTCACCTCAGATGAACATAGCAATCTTAGAGGTTAATAGTCTCCAGCAGTGTGATGGAAATTGAATTTGCCTTGCATTCTCCTGGAGCCGCTTTTGAAGAACACTAAAAGGACCTTTCATGTGGCATGACTTCACCATCTCCTTCTGCCCAGTGCTGTATGAAGCCACTATTTCCAGTAGCTGCCCCCTCCGCAGAGTTTATAGCTCCAGCTGAGGAAAGGTTCTCCATGGAGATGCATTACCATGCATTAACCCAGGTGCAGGAAATTGAGGAGGGTTTGAGAAAGCCAGCCAGGCTGGGGTCCTCCTCAGTCAGCAGTCTTCAGCGGCAGTATAGCAGAGGTATTTGATAAGTGTTCTAATGAACGTATTTCCATTTGGAAAATGAGCATCCACACTCAATAGAAGTTAATTAATGATATAAAACACAACCTTGAAAAGATTAATTGGCACCAGTGACAGCTTGGCTCTCCCTCATGTTTCTTGAACTGCAGCCTCCTAGTCCAGATCCATAAAAATCCTGCTGGGGGCTTTCAAGGCATCCTTTTTCTTCTCTTTCTCTGAATCAGCATTTGACTGTTGTAAATAGGAATTTGAAAACAATGAGTGATCAGTTAGGATTTTCCAAAACCTTCAGGTGAATTAGGGCCCCATTTGCTGGCCCTCTTAACCTGACCATATCACTCACTGCTGTGGAAAGGACAGCCATTTCCTCCTCCTCCTCCCCATGGCCGCTGCTGCTCTTCTGCCAAGTCCCTTGCATTAACTGAACCGGCACACAGCTGCTAACAGGATGAAGAGACTGGAAACTCACCTTCGTAGCCAAGATTTGTGCAAATGTGTGGCTGAGCCAGGATCTGTGTGCCTCTGCCATAGCTGGCAGCAGGGATGATTGAATGCAGCCTCTGTGCAGGACAAGGGGAGCCCTGAGAACTATGGGAACTTCCATGGGACTGCAGGGAGAAAATACGTGTCTTGTATGTCACTGTGAGTGGGCAGAGCCCTGGCCTGGCTCTGAGTGTATGTTGATCAGAAGGTATTGTGCCTGAAGGGGGAATGACTGTTGCACAGCCAGTGGTCCTCTGTGGGGAAAAATGCTGGAACTAATGGGATGAGGCAGCTCCGTGCTTAGGCATCACTCTTATTTTCATTCCAAGGGCAATAGACGAGTTAATGAGGTGTATCTACCTGACAGTATGTTATAGCTTACAAATATTGAGCTAATCTGTACTAGTCACTACTACTATGTGTGGATTTGCCCCATCCTGGTGGCTCTGCTGTGAGAGACTGTTTCTGGACTCTGTCTCAAAGCTTGCTGTGAGCCATTTGGCACTCTTTGTGTCAAGGTTTGCATGAAGGTGTGAGAGACTGTTTGTGGACTCTTTGTCTCAAAGTTTACATGAAGGCCTATGGACGTTGCCTGAAGGCTTGCAGCCTACCTCTGCCGGTTTGTGGTTACCAGGGCAATGAAAGGTAAGACCAGAAAGCAAACCGCTCTGCCGGGGTCATGACAAGGTCAAGCAGCCTTTCAGGAGGTGCCTTGTAGGAGATGACCACTGAAAGGAGATACACTTGCGCACTGGTGAGCAAAGGTGCCACATGTGCTGCTTACCTAGGGGCTCAGGAATGCCACGTCGGCAGAAAACGGGTATAAAAGACCCCTCTAAACAACGAAAGCAGTTTTGTTCTGGCCTCCTCTTCTTCTTCCACTCATTCTCCCATCCCCCACATGGACCTGAAGGCTTCCTCAGACCAGTGGAACAGCATACCAAAGGGATGGCACTGGATGCATGGTGGTGACTATCCCTCTTGCTTTCTATAAAGATCCTTTGCTTTTATTCCCTATCTTTTTACTATTGCCCACCTTCCCTTCCCCATCACCCTAGAATTTGTAATAAATTGGTCAGACAAAATTTGACCTCGTTTTTGTCTTAATCTCACTCCAGGTACATCAAGAATCATCTCGCCTCCGATAATTGGAGCAAGACATTCACTCATGCTTGGGAGTTGTTAGAGTTAAATGCCAGAGTAAGTCACCATTATGCCCCTGGCCTTAGGACTGCATCCAAACAGCTTGAACAAGAAGGAGAAGAGGGTAAGGCAAGGAAAAAATCACACAGTGAAAGAGATCAAGGCTCAGATTGTGGTGACATGGTAGATTTCCCTGGAAGAAAAGAGCACTTCAGGGTGTTTCCTCCCTGCCTCTGCTGGAAACCAGGTCACTGAGATGATCTGGGCTACTGGAAAACGTTTAGGTCATCAACGTCCCCAGCCGCGGCCACTGCTCAGCCAAGAGAGCCCCTGGAGCACTGCCCAAGAGCTGAGATCTGGTGTCACCACAGCCCTGCTGCAATGGCCAGCTGGTCTAAGAGCCCTGGAGACCGTTCCTGCCAAGTTTGGTGGACCTACTCACTTGCGCAAAGCTACTCACAGGACTGAGCATCCTGTTTGAGTTCAGGTGCTCAGTGGAGCGACTATTAAACGTTAGCCAATAATTTTATGAGACCTCTTTAAATTGCCTGTCACTTCCAGGCACTGATGCTTTGATCCCTGGTTGCTGATGCCTCTCTGTTTCACCATGGCAGGGAACTGCCTTCCTGCAGGCACACGGCTGGTGACAGCAGCAGCTGCTGCGTGCACCAGGAGAAAAACATGGTTTGAGCTTCCCATTCCCACCTCTAATATTTATTTTAATATTTTGCTCTGACTTAAGACATTATTACATAAATGCTCCATCACTGCCCTTAGGGAGTGTTTTGAAGTGTTTTGATTTCTTGTTTTTATTCTCTGTTAAGCAGTACAGCTGGGAGCCTACTGCAGAGACTAGGAAGATGGAAGGTCCCAGCATCACCATCACCTATACTCAGCCCTCCCTGCAACAGCAGGTGGCTTCGGAGGCTGTTTTGCCTGGGGATTAGAGGCAGGAATATTCTAGATTTTCAGAAAGAAAACTCAAGCAAGATTGACTAGGACCTCAAATGCAAAACAAAGATATCGGTGGTAAATCACAAAATAAACTCAATGAGAATAAACATCTAACATCAGCCCCCCTGTTTCACTTCGGGAATAATTTTCCAGCCCCAAGTGAAGTAAAGTTTTCCCTTCTCTCAGCTCTGAGGTCAATCCTGTTCTGGGTCTCGGTGTAGGCACCCCATTCTCAGCAACTAAAAGCTCCTCAGAGATGGTCACTTCTGCTGCCCATAGTTCATTTAGCAACCCTGCCCAGCCCCATACCAAATATAGCTCTTAGCTTTCTCCTTCTCTTTCTCAACCCTAACCATCAACTGATGCACTAGACAGGGTTCCCACTGTGCAAATACTCGGCATTTCTCAGATATATTCTGGTACCACACATCAGTTTCCTTTGGCAGCTTCTTTCAGCTCCAAGGAAAAGTATCCAGCTTTCATTTTTCCCTTTGCTTTAGCTCTCAGCCTAGTTTGAGTCCTGAAAACAACATCCCAGCCCTCCCACAGACTAAGTATGCCTCAGCAGAGGATGCTGCATTTCAGCTTACATTCTTCTTGTGTCCTCCTGCCAACCTCCATGCAACCATAGCTCTGAGCTTTCACTTTTTCACATTGCTGATCCTAACCCTGTTCCTAGGCTGACCCATAGGCTCAGGGCACCTGATTAGCCTCACTTGCGGCTTCTGCCCACACCCCTGAGCACAGGAGCTCTATTTAGGCTCAGCCTAGGTCTTTTGCTCCCTTCTTGAATTAGGTTGGAGGAGTATGGTTTTTTGTTCAGCTGTGCTTGGCTAATATGTCTCTTTCCCTGATCTGAGCCCAACATGTGGAGTGTCTTGAAGGTTTGACCCCATCTCAGTACTGTGGCTCTGACTGGCTAATTGCTGGATCTGCTCCTAACCCATAGACTGACTTCCTTGTCTGACCCTGAAACTATCTCATCACAGTGATACTGTATTATGATCTGGATGGTTGCTTGAGCCTGGCCATCATCTGCTCATCATGGGTGGTTTACCTTGCTGGCTGTGTGTTTGTGCCTTGGCACTCTGCCCTGTTAGGGAGCAGCTCTTGCTGCTGACTGGAACAGGTGGCAAATTCTGCTCCACCCAGAGCCTCAGTTTGTCTTAAAGGACAGAATTCATAAAATCACGTTATGGTTGAGGTGGGAAGGGACCTCAGGAGGTCATCTGTTCCAGCTCCGCTGCTTAAACTGGATTATGCTTAAGCAGGTTGCCCAGGAACACATCCAGATGGCTTTTGAATACCTTCAGGGATGGAGACTCCACAGCCTCTATGGGCAACCTGTGCTAGTTCTCAGTCACATGCAGAGTAAAGAAGTGCTTTCTGGTGTTCAGATGGTGCCTCTTGTGTTTCAGTTTGTGCCCGTGGCCTCTTGTCCTGGCACTTGGCACCACTGAAAAGAGCCTGGCTCTGTCTTCTCTGCAGAGTCTCAAAGTTCATCCAAGGAGAAGGCCAGCCTTCTTCCACCTGCGGCTCTTGGCTTTCTTTCTTTCCACCCCAAGGAGACCCAGGGTCACAGTCTAAGTAGAGATGCAATATTCCTCTGCATGCTGACCTTTTTTTTCCTCTTGGCCCTAGGCGTTGCCTGGTCAGTATTTCTCAAGGAAGAATTTTTGTATCTGCCCTAAGTTTTCTTCAGCAATACTTCTCCAAACCTGTCTCTGGGCTTTCTCTAGAACAGGCTGCCTGGAGAGGTTGCGGATGCCCCATCCCTGGGGGTGTTCAAGGCCAGGTTGGATGGGGCCCTGAGCAACCTGATCTAGTACCAGATCTGGAGGTTGGTGGCCCTGCCTGTGGCAGGGGGGTTGGAACTTGATGATCCTTGGGAGCCCTTCCAACTCAGGCCATTCTATGATTCTATGATCTCATCCCTAACTCAACGTTGACCTATGGGGAGAGGACTCCACTCTGTTGGGTTCCTCAATATTCCTCTGAGGATAGTTTTAGCATTGACTGTAAGTTTATTTTGGAAGACACTTTCCAAGCCCCCTACAGATATATCTGTTTGCAACCATTAAAGCAAGTATGCCATACACAAGCCCATGGGTCTAGATAGAATGCTTTTGAGGGTTCTGAGTGAACCAGTCCATGTCGCTGTAAGGTACTGTCCCCTACAGATTGTGAACAAGTGCTACAGGGGACTGGCTATTAGTGGTATCCTCAAGGGCTCCGTGCAGGGGCCAATACTGTCCAATGTCTTTGGTAACCTGGGTGATAGGGACACAGTATACCCTCAGCAAGTATTTACTGAGCTAGAGAAAGTGGGCGATATGCTGATGGTCAGGGCCACCTTGCTGAGGGACTTGGACAGGCTGGAAAATATGGGCTGATGGAGAGAGATCTCATGAAATTTAGGGAAAAGTAAATGCCAAGGCCTATACCTGGGAGGAATGATGCATTGCAGCAGTACATGCCAAAGGCAGGAAAGCAGCTTTGCAAAAACAGAGCTGAGGATCCTGATGGACAACAAACTGAATGTGAATCAGCTATGTGTTGTAGTAGCAGAGAGGACCAACGGCATCACATATTGCCAGGAGTATGGCCAGCAGGTTGAGGGGAATGAATCTTCGACCCTGTTTGTCACATGGAAGGCCAAGCCTGCGGTGCAGAGTCCTCTTTCAGGCTACTACCACAAGAAAGAAATTGGCATACTAGAGCAAATTACATTGAGGGCTACCAAGACTGTCAAGGACCAGAGCATGTCATGTCCAAGAACAGTCTGAGGGATTTATTCAGCGTTAAGAAGAAAAGACAGAGAGTCAATGTCACTTCTGTTTGCAGCTACTTGACGAGTGGGATTAGAGAAGGAGCCAGGTTCTTCCCAGAGGTGTGTAGTGACAGGGCAGGAGACCACAAGACACAAGATGGGACTTTGGGAAATTCCAGTTAGATCTTTAGGGAAAAAAATTCACAACAAGGTTGGTCAAACACTGGAACAGTTGCAGAGAGGCAATGCAGGATCTTCATCCTTGGAGATATACAAATCTCAGTTTGCTGAAGCCCTGAGAACTGTGTGTGACCTAACTTTGAAACCCATTGTGCTTTGAGTAGGGGAGTAGGGCCAGATGACAACCAGAGATCCCTTTCTATCTGAGTCACTGTATGTAGATAACAGCATAATCATAAATCTTTCTAAATATGCATCCTAATCAGATTACTTGGATGAGAACAGTCTGCAGCAGCAGATTCAGCCAGTGCTATGCCTGCTTTAAGTCACAGCATCACAGGACCAATATCTAAACACTTGTTGACACACTAACCCAAGTTGCAGCACTTAATGATGATAGGAGCTGATTGTAGCTGACCCAAAATCTGGCTCCTCAAAGTTTTCCTCATGCAGATTTCCAAACCTAGTACACTTGATCAAATTTATGCCTTGCCTATCTTGTGCAGTTTAGAGGAAGTAGAGGAAGATGACTCAAGTCCCATGGGATATCAACAGCATGGTAAAGGCAAGGGGAAAGAATTCCGTGCTCAGAGATGAAAGCTGAGAAAGTTGCCCACAACTTTTGCCACAACAGTTGCTGCTCCCCATTTCCCTCAGTGGTGGAAAAGCCCTTCTAATCTCTCCCCCACCCATATGCAAACCAAGAACGTTGCTCAATTCTACTGGAAGCATTCAGATACATGTTTCTTCATGCTGCCTCACTGCCCACAAGTGATGTGACATCCTCATTGACACATCTTCCTTTCACACGAGTGACTCCAGAGCCCTCTAGAAATTTTTTCTCTCCTATTCTCACCTTCCTCCTCTTCCCTGCCTGTGCACCTGCTGTAAAGAAAGCGAGCCATTAAAAAATATATGTACTTGCTGTGGGAGTAGGATGGGGCAACTGCCCTGACTCAGTGCAGTGTTGGGGTAGGGCAGATGAGCTCTGGGTTCAGTGCATCATGGTATGCTGCAGCTCACTTGGATATTCCCCTAGAGGGCAGAGCCTTTGTTGTCCCTGTGAATTCATATATCACCATCATACTCATCAAAAATGTGGACTCAGTTTGCTGCAGGATCAGTACAAGGGCTTAAAAGAGAACATTCCGCCTTATCTATCTGATCAGACAACACCTGGCAAGTCAGCCAAGGGAGATGAATGCTCTTCTCAGCTGAAGTGTTGGCTCAGGAAACATCATCTATACATACAGGTAGGCTCAAGCTGATCCCCCACACTGGAATACTCAGAAACTCAGAGCCAATGTAAAGTTTTCAGTATATGTGTGACTTGCCCTATGCTGTGTGCATCTTTCATAGCAGGCAGGTGAGCAATCACAGTCATGAAATTCTGCATACACAGCCTCTCATCCAGGAGTGTGCAAGACCAATCCCATTGACCAGTAGATGATAGTCTTGTTCCTTGCTTGTTGTGATTGCAACCTCTCAGGCCCATTTTCATGCGAGCTTGTCCAGTCCCCATCTGAACCCCATTTACCCTTGCAATGAGATCCATACGTGATTCTTAATCCATGTGGAAAGTTATTTTCTTCTCTTTGTTTTCCAAAACCCATAGTCTAGTCTCTTCATTCCCTGTGCTTAAATTCTCTGGTGGCAAGAAACACCATTCCTCCTATTTTGGGTCATGACCTAATCATATCAAATTATTGTTGGCTCCAGCATCTCCAAGCTAGCTGCTGGGGAAAATGCAGGCTTTTAAATAGTAACCCTTTGCTGGGCATTAGATGAGTTGTTATTGCTGTTCTTTTCCCTACCAGAGCAGAAAGCGTGCGTAGCAGCACCCACAGACCTCCTCAAAGTACAGTACACAAGCTGACACTGCAGTCTGTTCTGGAGTTTCTCTTCACCCACTATGTGCCAATGAATGGAGTCCCAGGCAAGGGGGGAGGCAGATGCTCTAGGAAAATAGTTTTCTTATTTCTTGTCCTGCTCAGGGAATGCAAGCAGACATAATGAGCAGAGATTTTATTTACTGCATACAGGAGTCAGTGATGAATGTAACTTCTCCTTCATGATTCATAAATATTAACAAATGTGTCCAGATTTGATTTCACGATCTGAAATCAAGGTATTTAATTAAAGGAAGAAAAATGTTTGAGTACTCCCACTTTGTCTTTGCAAAATCAAAATGAAAAAAACAGCATACCAGTATACAAATGATACAGAATCGAGAGTCTCTCCTCTTCAGCAATAAAGGCCCAGGGAGTTAGCTTCATTAAAGAAACAGGAAATAAAACCAAACCCCACATTACTTATGGTGTGCTGTTTCTATGAATACTCAGCTGAGCGTAATTTAGTAGTGTCTGTTTTCTGTAGAGCCTGTGCTTTGTTCCACTGTCAGCACTTAGTTAAGGTACCAGGCAGAAGCTACAAAATCAGATTGCAGGCTGTTTTAGTCAAGTGCCTATTGAAGTTAATTTATCAAAGGGAAAAAAATATCTGAGGTACTAGTGGCTACTGAGGCTTCACTCACCTTTCCCTTCCTTTTTCTTTTATTGCCTCTGAAACGAAGACCAAGTGACCATAGCAATTGCTATTTGTCATTAGGCTAAAAAAATCTTTTTTGAGACAAGTGAGCACTCTACCCCAGCAAATAAATGCTTTGAAGGTGAGGGAGAGTGGAAAAGAAGAAAAGCGACCTATAAAGTGCTTTCTAGTATAAGACAAAACCATGATGTGAAGGGCGATGAGAAAGGCTGCTCCTGAGGCAGTGTCCCAGCCCCAGCTACAATACCAGTGCTGCTGCTGCCATTTGCATGGACCTGAACACTTGACTGTGCCATCTGCACAATGGCTACCTTTAGCCGTTTCACTCCCTTTTGTTCTGAGAACAACAGAAGGTGATATAATCGTTCTATTCACCAAAAGTTTCATTGGCCAACAGCATCCGGAAAATTCATATGCTGGAGTATGGAGCCAAAGTTGTTGTCCAAACTAATATTTTTTTTATCTCTTAAACTGTCAGATCAGAGTTGGGAAGCAGATGACAGAGGAACATCCTTTTTCCCCACCATGTTTCTAAGTGCTAAAAAAAAAAAAGTCTTGACAAGGGTTTTTTTATTGGGTACATGGTAGACAGGGAGAGGAGAGAAGGACACAGGAATTCTGGAGGGAGCAAGGGAGGAATAGGCAAAGATTTTAGGAGCTTACTGTCCAAAGCAGATTTAGATCAGCTGCTCCATCATGTCATAAATTAGCGTAATGCCTCTTCTGGTAGCAGTCATCACTGGGGTTCCCCTGAGTTCAGATAACAAGCGCATTAGGACTGCAGCACTCTGTACATTTATCTACAAGTGCCTAGCAATTCATGCTGCCACAGAAACAAATTATACTTTGTACTTGCAAAATGCTGAGGACTGATAGAAATATAATTACTGGCTTTGCAGTGTGACTGTTGTACTGCACTAAGTATGGCAGAGTTGACATCTTAGTGGAGGGAGATGAGTAAAATATCTTTTTTATTTCGCTAGTACACTCTTCTAACTCTTACTAGTGTTTGAAATCCTGATGCTCTCAGTAAAAGTGTTAGCCTGGAAAGTTTTTCTTCTGCTTCATTTTTCCCTTAATCATCCGTGGACAATGAGTTGCCACCTGTTAGCATCTGAGCCCTTGTTAAAACAGAGCCTTTTATTTTATTTTTTTTACCTGAGCTTTATATGTATTATATATACTCTAGTTTAGTGCAGTGGACTTGTCGTAAACATTTAAGATGTACCATAGTGTCATATTTTCTAGGCAGTATAATAGCATTCCATTTATCATTTCCCAAGAACTTAACTTGTAAACGAATGTCTTTATGAAGAGGCTAGTCTTATATTAGAGTTGATTGATTCCATTCGTCCTCCAACAGGCTCCTCAGCAAAACAATTTCCCCTTAATTAAGCGATATGATGTAAATTACATGGTAATTGATTTAGTAAAAATATATGATGCAAACTAACATGGCAAAAAACATCTTATGGATTAGCAGAATGATTCTCTGAAAAGAGCAGGTAATGGGAAGACTACTGGAAATGAGGTCAGGAAAACAATAGAAATAGCTTTTGTACATTCTTTTTCATTATTTCTGTTTCCCTAGTGGTTAGAGGAATGGATTCCTGGGTATTTCCCTCGTTTTCTAGCCTTAAAGAGGTTTGAGAAGCTGTCGTCTTCTTCATCCTTCTACCAAGTTGTTAATCTATTCAAGTATGTATATATACATAGCTGTGAGTTGCTTTCTAGGGCAAAAAATAGATATTATATTTTTGTCTTATTTTTCTAATCTGGGTACTCTTTTGAGTCTCATGTGAGAGAGATGTTCTCCACCTCTTGTCCAAAACCCTTTGCTAATACTCACATGCGCTGTTGCATAATTGTTATTGCTCATATATATATATATATTATTTTTTTTTGCATAAAGGCCACAGGACTCAGTTAAGGTAAAACACCCTCTTCCCACACTCCTCCCTTCAACCACTATTTGTTTGATTTGTAGAGCTGGTAGGGACCGCCCAATTGTGAAGATTCATAGCACAACGCATGATAGCTTTGGGGAACACCCTTCTGAAAGTGTGGCTCTTTATCATACATCTTTATGGCACAGTGTTCTTTGGCATCATGTAAAGACAGCTTCCTATCTGTTACTTGCCATCATACAATCCTTTATGGTGTGGATGAACTCTGCAAGGTGATGTTGTGGAAAGCTGAATTTTTCCATGTTGATCTCAGCCCTGGGTTGTTCGTAGGAGGAAAGCTGTATTTAGTGCATATAGGCAAACTAGGCAGAGGGACTGGAGTGACAGCAAACCACTGAAATTCTGGAAAGGGATAGAGACCTACTGAAAGGTTGCAAAGTCTGGCAGAAGGGCACGTGCAAAAACTGCAAGGATAGGGCAAAGTGCCTGGGAAGTGATGTGAAAGGGATGATTGATTGGAGCAAACTTTGTACAAACTCAGGTCCAAAAACACATAGTAGTTTTCACATAAGTGCCTGATTATTCTTGAAAACATTGCTAGCTGGAGAAAACTCTACCTTTATGGTTTTGAGGCCTCAACGTGTTTCTGAGGTAGTAATGGATTGACATTAGGCAGTCTTATTTTAGTGTGGTTAGTTGTAGCTCTTACGTCTACAAAATTAGCCTAACAGTCTCTTTCCTTTAAGGAAAAAATCATGGTCATTTTTTGGCTATCATTTGTTCTCAGAATGGTGGTGGGGAGGGGGGGAGGTGGTTGGGAAACACAAAGCATGTTTTGTCTTGGTTGTGCGTGTGTGTTTGCTTATTAGGATTAAATTATTTTTTTTCAGGAGTCCTTTAGAAACACAACTGCATCTCAACTCAGACTGTGGTCAGAGGTTTAGATTCATATCTTATTTTAATTTAATTTTCTATACTGAAGCAAACCATCAGTCTTTCCTAGCAGACAGTCCGCAGCAGCTGGAGTATTTTCCACGGTCAGCTCCAGATAGGGAACATCCTGAAGAATGCCTATAAAGAAAAATATCCACAGCTGTGATGCCTTCAGTCAAAACAGTGAATAGCAATTTCTGACCAGTCTTTTCCTCAACAGGGTACACCAAGGGATAAGCAATCATTGCTTTCTGAAATCAACAATGTCAATCCTTGACGGAGGGGGAGGTTGGTGAAGAAAGGTTAGCTTTGGTGTCATCGTGGCACTAGGTCTGAGCTGCTCTGGGAGATCACTAGTGCAACCTGCCATTCATAGACCCCCAAGGATTTCTTTTTTAAATGAAAGGCTGCAACATCTCATTCCTTATTCTGGCATTGCACACGTGTTCCCCTTACCCCATCAGTCGGACGAAGCTAATGGGAATCAGGTCCTTAATGGAGGGCAATGGTAATTCTGCACAGGTGGAAGGCATAAAACATTTGCCAGCCAGCCTGTTTTGACTGGTAGTCAATTAAATATTAATATGTGACCTTAATCGTTTTCACTTTCCATTAAAAACCTCAGAACACTGGAACCCAGGTGTCTGAAAACACTTCTGTTTCCTGGTAGTCAATGTTTAAAAGAGAAATAAAAAATATATCTATACTCATTGTGTATGTGACCAGAAAGCTTCCTCTGTCACCAGCTACCTCTGGTCTTAGATGCCAATCATCTCCTTTTTAAAGGATTTTGGATGCAACTGAATATAAGAGAGATATAACTTCTCTGCACACCCAAGAAACTTCTGTCTATGGCCACAAAGAGACAAAAATGCTGTGCTTCAGTTGCACCCATTGCTGGATTATTGCTGTGGTCTCTCATGCCCAACACTATTCAAGAGAGATGCGTAAGGTCTGGAAGACTGGAGCTACCTATTTCACAGGGGGCTGGGGCTTATGTTGTGCCTTTTCCTGATTTTATTATGCTGTAGAGTGGCAAGATAGCTTGTTAAAACAGGAATGAACTAACAAGGCTGTACTCTTCTCTCACCCTCCCCGATGCTAATAACTGAGAGTATTTGCATCTGCTGAGCTACCTTAGTGTCCAAAGACAATTTCTCTTCACCAGTGTCATTAAAACCGCGGAAGACTGAACTGTTTTAGAATGAGGATAAACCCAAATTCATCCATTCTTTGTCACGCAGCTGGAAACAGCTGTCTAGGAGTGGTAGGAAGGATGACTTCAGGGCTGGAAGCACAATATGGAGACTTCAGAGGCGCATCACTGATGGTCAGATCTGCCATGAGCCTTCTTCATGAGCTTTGGTAATTGACCTCATTTATTGATCTTAACAGATCCCAAACTCCTCCATGTCTGCTGGATTCAGGGCTGTTTACTGCATTGTGGCTATGTATCTTTGGTATGTGGTGTAATACTGAGGCCATTAAAATTATTAAGAGACTGACCCACGGCTGGAATTTCACCCCAAGGCGTCTTCATGATCTTGCTTACATGTGAATGTTGCTAATGAGTTAAAAGGTATTGTTCACCTGAGACGAATTATACAAATACCTGATATTAGTAGTTCTGGGTCACGTCGCATTACAGATGGAGTAAAGAGTTGATACATTTCATGTGTTTTAAGTGTGCAGAAGACTTGGGGAAGAAATTACAGTAGAAACAAAGATTTTTTTCAGTACATAGAAATGTTTTGATTTGTTTTAACTTGAAAGTGTTTGCAAGTATAAAGCTACAGTGTTAGCCACTTTCCTCTCCTTTTGTGTGGGGAGAGAGACTTGATATTTGTCTCTCTTTTCTATTGAATCAAGTTATGCTACAATTACATAGACTGCCCTATAGGTTTGCATCATCATGGAGCAAAACTACCTATGGACCAAAATACAGAATTGGGAACTGTGCGGAGGAATGAGGTGTTGTGGGAAGAAGTGCATCAGTATGTCTACAGCCTCTGACTGAGCATCAAGCACAGGGCTCAGTGCTTCATGAAGGAAGGAAGTCTCCTGAAGGTACTTTTCCTAAGTGGTTTGTATTCCTTTCTCACCGTCTCTGCATGGTGCAATGGAGAGAAGTGCTGCTGCTTGGTGTGATGTGGCTTGTGTCTGTGGTGCTTAGGGCTGCACCCTCAGGGCTGCATCTCCTGTGCAGTGGCCAGGGCCCTCCTTGGCCAAGGTCTTCCTTTATCCATTGTACAGCCCCTGTGACTCTGAGGCATAGAGGTCGCTGCTATGTATGAGAGTGGGTTTTCTATCCAAAGTGCTTTAAGTGCCTGGGATGGCTGTGTCACAGACTCCTCGCTTGGTGCCTGCATCAAGGGCATGTGATCTGTTCCCTAGGACAAGGCAGGAGGCTGCAAGACCTGCTAGGACATTGCTGGTGGCATCTGCGGCCACAGTGTCTGTCTGCCCTGTTTCCCCATCACTTGTGCCCAGATTTCCTCTAGGAGGAGAGTGATTGATTTACTCCAGAAAGAATGAGCTGCCACACAGACACTGCAGAAGGTGGCAGAAACAGGCTGGGGAGAGAGGAAGGATCATCTCAGATCCAGTCTTTATCTTAACTGCACCCTGGGCAGCAGCCCCCACGATAAAAGAAAGGGTTAGGGCAGTGGACACTGTGGTAATGCGGGGCACTTGTGTCTCACATTTGTAAACCCTGTCCCTACCCCTAACTCCGATGTCAGGGCAGCAATCCCTTCAGTAAAAGAGCAGGTAAAGGAGAAAAAACCCTTGCCAGCCTTTGTCATCTTTGTAGCTGTATAAATGCTGTAGCATTCAGCAATATGTTGGGCTCATGAAGGTTTACAAACTCTTCCAACCCTGATCACTTTATAAGTCAGTGGGCTGATCTGTGTTGTAAAAGAGCTTGCAAAGAATTTGCTCTTCTCAGCACAAATCCTCTCTCTATGTGTGTAGGCCCTGTATATTGCAAAAAGTAGTTATGCTTCTGACATGTTATATTCTCCAAGCTGTAGCTATAATTCCAACATGAACCCTAACTCTATTCATATCCAGAAGCTGACACCAGCTACCCTTCCATCACTGAAAGCCCTACATGATGTATGCCTCTTTAAAGTAAACTATGGAAGTCAATTTCACCCCATCCCCTACACCTGCTATAGACAAGGGATCATTCCCTGTGGGATGGGAGAACCCACTGCCTTGGTCACAGCATCACCAGTCCTTTTCCCAGTGCCTCACATCCTCTGGAGTGTGTTAGCTTCTGCAAAATGTTCATGTCTTCACCCTAATTCCAGTCACAATTGGATTCTTAACTGCAGCAATAGGGCTACAATGAAAATAAAAAGGAGTTTGTCCCTGATACCAGCTTTCTGCTTAATTCTTAGGTCTCTGTAGGGCCCAGGGGGAAATTGAGCATTAGAATATTGTACCTTTGCCATAAACTCAGCCCTCGTGTCCCAGGAGCTAATAACTGCAGGAAAAGGGAATGTGACACCCACAAACACCATCCTTCTTCCTAAAGCTGTGAGTCCTGACACACAGCAGCAAACTAGCCCCTTATAGCTATTGCTAGCTCTGTTGTTTCTGTAGCTCTATTGTTTTTATTTGTTTCTGTAGCTCTATTGTAGATCTATTGCCGATGTTGTACGGCATCAGGCAGAGATGCTGGGGCAGATGGATGTGCAGGGGTTGATTTGGGACTGCTCAGGACTGGCGAGCTCTGGGAAGGACTGACCATGGCACCTCTGTGTAGCAGCTGGAATGCTAAAACCACGTGCACTCACAAGTGTACATTCACACACATGTATTTATATGCTTTTTTCTCTGTTCGAAATGCATTTATTAATGACACGTCTTTGCTTCCAGCCTTCAAAGAACTTTTTGAACAATCCTTCTCCCTGTGAAGAAACGTTTAGAGAGCAAAGTCTACTGGGATAGAACTGATGGAGTGCCTCCTTTGGAGGAGGCCAAATTTCTGGCTTTTCAGGGGTCCTCTCTGCAGACCCTGGGAGACGCTGTCCTCTCAAGCGGCTTGAGTTTCCTCCTGAAAGTTCAGCCTCAAAAGGGGCTTCATGCATACAGCGTGTGTAATCAGTGGAGCCGGACAAAACAAGGAGTGACCCAATTTGCCAAAAGCTGACACATTAGGCAGCTACTACCTTAATTACCTACTTGGTGTCTCAGTTTAGGTGATGTGACAATTTTCCAGTGATAGCAATTATCATTCCAGGCTGCAATTCATTTTTTGGTGGGTTTATCATGGCCTCCCAGATAAAATATGCAGAAGCACATCCTGCCCATCCTCCACACCCAGGCTTCTCTTACTGATAGGTTCATAGTTGGCAGCACTGGAAACGTTTTTCTTCCTTGCTACAGTGATGTGATGGTGGAGAGCTTTCTTGCAAGAGCCCTCTAGACTTGTTCTTGGTACCATTTTCTTGATCTGATTTAATCCATATTTTGCTGGAAAGCAGTACAGAACAAACATAAGTCTAATGCATAGCCTTTAAAAAAAATACAGAGATGCAGACAGACAAGATTATGAACATTGTATTTTTTTTTCAGTTTGTCTCATTCCTGAAGCTGCCTTCAGCAATTCCTGCAAGAAAATACTGTTATTAGTTTTAGTAGTATTACAGTGGCATTCAGCTAATGATTTTTAGGAAATGGTTACGGAGATATCTATTTGTCTGTGTGTGTGTATGAGAAAGAGAAATATGCCATTTATGTGAAACATCCTGTCTATAGCCGTATCCAGTTAATATTTGAAAACTGTTTATAGACTCAGTTCTACTCTGTTGGTGCTAAAATTGATTTCTTGGCTGAATTATTCTGCAATAGGATAAACCCACTAATTGTGCACCTAAATAAAATTGAATTTTAACAAATTGACTTTTATTTTACCTTGGATGATAATTTATTGACACAAATAGAACTCCTTAATTAAATTTGGCATATCCAGGTCTGCTGAGGACATGTTAAACCCTTTTGCCATGTGGTTTTAGTGCTTTCTAAAAAAAATTTAGACCATCTTGATATTCCTAGATTAAATTCTGTTTATTACAGGCTGCACAGCCAGCCAATTATTTTGACTATGTGGTTCTTAAGGATCCCACATGGATTTAGCATAGAGCTTTTGTGAAGACGGACTATTAATTTATAATTTCTCATTAAACACATCAGAGATTGAAACACATTGTTGCTATTCTGGAAATAGATACCTTAATTCAAGAGTACCTAGCGTGCAATCTGTAAAAATGGAAAGAAAGAGAGGACAGAATTACATTTATCACTATCTCTCAGAGCCTGGGTCTCAAAAAAGCTAGAAAATTTAGTAGAAAGAAAAATAGCTGCAGCATCACCAGTGCTCTAGGGAAACTGAAGGCTCACCTATGCATTGACTTGGATCAATTCACCTAGAGGAGAAGCCAATGAAGTGATCCTGTCCCATGCTGCATGTAGAGTGGTTCAGTCATGGTGGTGACCCTTCTAACACATGACCCTGTGTAAGGATACAGGGAGACCTGGGGACCAGAGTTGATCCCTATGATCTTCTACTTTGTGGAGTGCAATGGAAGCTTGAAGCATGTGAATGTCCATAAATGTCCATAAATTTCCACAGATGCGTGAACCAGAAGTAAATGTGCATCAGGCTGTTACTACATCCAAGAATAGAGCTGACACTACTGACTGTCAGTTCTGCAGGACAAACCTCAGAGGTGATGGTAAAGACTTCTTGGTCCCCGGTAGTCAGTGCTGCCCCCTCCTTGATATGCTGTCACTGACACCAACCAAGCAGATGAGAAGCTAAGAGGAAAGGTCAGCAGATGTCTTCGTGCTCACAAATAGGGCTGCAAAGCCAGGAAAGGGGAATAAAAAACTTTATGGATTTCATATTTGGGCCAAGAAGACACAGATTAAATTCTAATTTTTTATTATGCTACATCCAAAGTAATCATATTTTTCTTGATTCCTATACCCACATACACAAAGAAAAATTGCAGCTAAAAGCAGCCATGAAACACAGAGACATGCAACATCAGAGTACACATAGCAGACTTCAGTTCTCCCTTACCTAGTTTTGCAAAGATATGCTAAATGGTTTCTAAACAATGATGTATCTTTTATTTTTTTAATCTCTCTGTGACGAAGAGCAGGTGTTTTGTTACTGCCTTGCTCAGGGCATGGCCACTTTGAATGGCAGGGACGTTGCCCATGAAGGCTTACTTTTATGTGTCCTTTCTCCTGGGTCCCTAGAAGTTACTGCAGCTCAGTTAATTTAAAGGCATAAGACTATCAGACTAGTAAAAGTGTTTTGGACTACAGTGAAGTGGCAGAGGTCTGTTCACAGGCAAATTCCTTGGGGTGCATGAGGGTCACTGGTTCCTGCTACCTTTTGCCAGTAGCATCTTCTCTTGCTTTCTCCCAATGTATGGCTCCATTTTGAAGTCTGTAGGCCTAACACGTTCTGTGCAGTTCCTTTCCTTCAGTAACACAGCAGCAGACACCATCAAGCAGCTCAAAGCACCCTCCGTAGGTTTCCAGGAGGAAGCTATCAGCCAAGGAATAGCACCACTTCTGCCTTCCTTTACCCATCTGGTGCCTATTCCGCAGAGATGAAAACTGTCGGTGTACAATAGGCTGACACTGTACCAAGAGGGCAGCCTTCTTTATGAAAGAGAGATGCATATTTGTATGACTTTAAGTATTTTTTTCTTCCTTTAGTTTCTACTGGATTCTGAAATGGGTCGTGTACCTGCATTTGGCAAGAGAAACAAGGAGGAAGGAGGCAGGGATAAGGAGTGAAATGATAAACAAGTCAGCCCGAGACAGCCCCTTGTTGTGAGCCTACCTACTCTGACACATGCTCGTATATTTTAGAGTGCAGCATGCTGAAGTTGATTGTTTTGGCTGCTCTTGCTTCTTGTTCTTGGCTCCCAGCCTGGCTTCTGGAGTACAGGGAAGAGTCACCCCTGCCAGGCTAACAGGCACAGACCAGGAGAGCTTACCAGCATCCTCTGCCCTCCAAAAACCTCGTCCTCAGCCAGGCTCACAGGGGAATCACGCCTTGGGCAAGGTGGCAGGGCTGCCAGCTCCTAGTGTGGGTTTCAAGGTAGAGGGTAGCATAAAATGGGTATGGAAGGCTGATGCTAAATGTCTTTTTCTAAAAAAAA
>WBMW01004838.1:552941-580963 GCA_013396635.1 Penelope pileata | reverse complement strand
AAAAAAGGAGACGAACAAGCAATTAACAAACTTAATATGAAGTGGGAAAAAAATACAAACCCAAACACATTCCTTCTCAAATGACTGTAACAGAAGGTTTCTGGAAAATCTCTGAAGATATCTCAGCTATTATACTTGGATCAGAACATTTCTAAACTGTATACTGGCATTCAGTGAGTAAATATCAGATGTTGTTTGCTTGTTGGCTTTTTTTTCCTATCTCTTTCAGATCTGTCTGCTTACCTGATTCTCTCTGTGGTCTGTTAACGCTGAAACTTACTGTTGCCATTCAGGTCTTACTAGAGTGCTCTGCCCAGTGTGAGCCACTACACTTCAAAAAAAGCAAACACTGGCTAAAAAATGTCCAGGAGCTAGCAGTGAGATGTGTCTTCTAAAGAAAGATGGAGCTAATTGAAACTGGGGGAGACATACGGTAATTGCCTTAAAGAATGTAAAATAGCACTGCGGGGGGGGGAAAAAATACCATTACAGAGCCACAGAATTACTGAGATTTAAAAGACCTCTGGATATTGTCTACTCTAAGTTCCTTTTATGAGCAGGGTCAGCTAGAGCGAGTGCTCAGGACAGCGTACTGTTGGGTATTGAGTATCTCCAGGGATGGAGACACCACAAACTCTCTGGGCAGCTTGTGCCAGTGTTAAATTACCCTTAGAAAGGTGTTGTTCCTATATTTAAATGAAATTCCTGTATTTCAGTTTGAAACCATTTCCTCTTGTATTGTCATTGGGCACCACTTTCTTTAGCCCCTCCCATCAGCTCTTTATATATGTGGAGAAGATCCTTCTGAGCCTTCTCTTCTGAAGGCCGAACAGTCCCTGCTCTCTCAGCCTGCCATCATATGTCAGATGTGCCCCAGCTGTGCTTTTTACCACTGGCTACAATCCTCTGAGCCCAGCAGCTCAGCCACTTTTCTGTTCATCTCACTGTCAACCCTCAAAGGTTCTTCATCATATAATCTATTCACTAACTCTGTAGTGGATAGGACAAGAAGTCATAGGCATAAATTGCAGCAGAGGAGATTTATTTTAGATAAAAAGAAAAACTTCCCAGTGTTAGTGATGATGAAGCACAAGAAAGATTTTGTGAGGACATGGTAGATGGAATAGATGACCCTTTAAGGTCCTCTTCTCCAGCCTTATTTTTTTTGATCCTTAGTAAGATTCTCAGCATCATCAATTGCATGTATTTATCCCTCAGAATGAGATAAAGTAGGACTTGGTTATCTGAAGGCTTCCAGTGGCTGCTCAGGAAAGGGTTGAGGAGCTATAAAAATTGAAAGGCTTTTCCAGTTCAGAGCAGATGTACACCCTGAGGTGGGAATCACACACATCACTCAGGTGTCTGGAGCTCGGGCTGAGACCCCTTGCTCCACAGGAGAAATTATTTGATTCATTTAGGCATAAAATATTTCTATATGCCTGAAGGACCTTGATTAGCTGTTAACACATTTCCACATATCAACCATAGTTTTTTATTTCTAGATTAAGCATAATCACATGTTAAAAAAAGAGAAAAATAGAAATAACCATTATGGCTTATCCTAATGGTTAATGGAAAGGGATAAAGGCTGTGGACTGGGAACAAAACCCCTTTCTTCATGGAAACAGGAATGCCTGTATCTCTGGCTCAGATGGAGAAACGGTTTTTAGAGGCAGGAGAAACTGAAGGATGCAGGTTGTCCTGGAGGCAAGGGATGTACAGCTGGTGCCTATAAATAGAAAAGTGCTCTCCCTAGGAGTACCACTGCAGCTGATAAGGTGAGTATAAACAAACCCAGAGCAGAGGCACAGCTGAATGTGATGAAGGCAAACGTGGAAGTCTAACCTGCTTCAGTCTACACCTTCATTTGCCTTCTTCCCATGTTTGCAAGGCAGGGGTCCATTCTTCAAACTTACTGGGCTTCCCAGACTGAGTATGGCACGGTTTCTGCACCAGTGTACTGGAAGATTGCTCTGTACATGTGCTACCTCTGTGTACACTGCAAATGTCCCCTTGAGCTGGTAGGAGAAATGAGGCATCTTTCACACAACCCAACAGAGGGCTCACCCTCATCTTACTGCAAACCTTTGTCCAGGTCCAGGAATGAGATCTTCAAAGAAAGTACAGAACTGCCTTCTCCCTCTGATTCCGTGTCTGATCTACTTGGCCACATGGGAAGTCTCTGGGTTGTGGAAAGAGGCAGGAAGAGACAACACCCCATGAAAAAACATAGACAAATGTCATCCAGTTTGTAGTGTAATTTCCTCCCAGAAGAGGAGATAATCGAGAGGCACTGGGGTGGTGGTGGCCCAGGAGAAGGCAGCACAGGCTGTGGTTCTGTCCTTAGCTCTGACCCAGAGTTTTTGGTGCAAGATGGTACTTGGACATTCAGTGCTTTGGTTCTGCAAATGAGAGGAAGCGATGGTGGCACTTTCCTCCGTCATGACAGTGTGAATCAGAAGTGATTCATAGTTTGCAAGGTACTCAGTTCGTGTGAGTGCCATAAAATGACTTGAAAAGAAATAAAAGTAAAATACATGGCTGCATGAAATGGAAAGGACAATGTAGTGATCCACCCACTTTTAGAGCCAGAAGGTACTATTACGGCAATCCAGACTTCTCCCACAGTGCAAACCTCAGGACTTCACTGGACTAATTCCTACTTCAGAGCAAGAGCTGTGATCAGACTAGGGCACACATTTCAAGAGAAATTGCCCAACTTGATCTTAGAGGGAGAATATAATGGGAGATTTCACCACAGCCCTCAGGAAATTGTTCCTTGTCCATTAAATATACATTTCTCATTTCTTGTCCTTATTTGTCTTGATTTGGCTCCTGACAGTCAGACTCACTTCATGCTTGTATGCTAGCTGGAAGGGCACACAGTTATCCTAACTCTCTTCCCTGAGCCTAGGACTCTGAGCATCACTAGAGGAACCACATAAATTTTCATTTGGTAACCTAACTTACTCCATTGAGCCCTAAAGCCATGGGTTAACTGGGAGACTCACAAGTACTCTCTGTTTCTTGATTTTGGGCAAGTGCCTTAGCTGTGACCTGATTTCTTACTGAGGGATGCACAGCCTCCCCCTGCCACCACTCTGTGCTTTGCTGCTGCATCAGAGTAGCCCAGCTGAACTGCCTGGACAGAGAGACCCTTCATCCACCTCCTCGAGGAGGACGAGGGACAAGGACCCTACAACATACTGCAGGATGCGTGCCCAGCCCAGCATATACTCAGCAACCTGCCAATGTTTTGTCAAGCTCATCACTGAACCCTCTCTGGAATTTCAGCCTTGAACTGTGGACCTCGCCAGCAGATGCTCTGTTCCAAGGCCGGTCATGCTGGTGTTGAGTACCACAGTAATGTAACTTCCCGAGGTGAAACGGCAAGCAATGTTCTGCAGTTTTCTCTCCAGATTTTATTTTGATTTCATTTGGATGGTTCTATGCCTAATTGCTTGCCTATAGTGAAAACTTAATGTGCTGATTTTCCAAGGGCTACAGAGAAGTACTTGGAGAACAATCAGTCAGATGTTTTGTCGTATCCCAGGCAGCCCTCACGGCATTTGCCTGAAATAAAATGTAACATTGCTACATTGCAGGCAATATTTTTTCTGATAGCATTTCTGCATATCTTGCTAAATAAAAATAGATCCCTCCTTTTTTCGTTTAAGTATTGGCTAAAAGCAAAGCCAAAACCCCACTTGCATTAAGATGACACAGAACCAAACTGGAAGCTGATGTGGTCCTACCCATTTGATTGTGACCACATCACGTCCCAGACTTGATCCTGAGCCATCTGCTAATTGCTGTGGTTTTGCAATCATACATCCCAAAGCTAATTTAGTTTGGAAGAAGCTGTTGGAACATGGAAGCGTCCTTGGAATTCACAGTATCTCTCTGTTAATGGGCACTGCAGACTGCTGAGTTGCTCCAGCCTGCCTTGCTGCAGGATATTCTCTGGTAGTGTCCTGTCCTTCAGAGCCTTCTCAGGCCCTGTGCTGTCCAGTAGCTCTGGAGGATGCTGCAAGATGAAGGAAGCCCTCAGGCCATCTGTCCTTAATAGCAGACTGAAGAGCTGTCTCGACACTGAAACTGCAGGCATGATGGGCAGGGCCCCAGCACGGTCCCAGAGCTCGCCAGCAGGTTATCCTGCTGGTATGTGGAAGCTGCCCTGTTGGATGGCTGTGGGAAATGTGATGTGTGGGATGCAGGGCGGGTCATGCTCCAGAATGCTCTGGAGGCTCCTGTTGCTGAGCAGTGCACTTGCAGCTGCCAAAGCCCAAGCTGCAGCACCAGCTCTGTGCCCCAAACTGCTGCTGGGCATGCTACAGGAAAGCAGAGGCTAAATGCAGAGCGTGTCCAAAACAAAGCAGGATCTTCAGATTACTGATTTCCTTTGAAAAGCTGTGTGTGGCCCTTTGAATGCAGCAGCAACAACAGCACAAAACATTGCTGGTGCTGCTGCACCGGCCTCCATGGGGGCCTGTGTTCTCGACACGGGTCTATCATGGTTATTAGAAACATCACACTAAACAAAACATGATGGAAGGGTAGGCACTGATATGCCATCATCTTTTGCTGTTATAACCAGTCCTCTAGTGCCCCATTTGATTCAGTCTGTTGAGGTACTTGTCCTCAGGACACCCCAGCAAGGGGAGGGAAGAGCTGCAGACGGGCACAGACACCATGTCTGTGTTAATAATAGCAACAAACATTCCCAGAGCTGGCTGGTGCCCCTGAGGCCAGAAGCACCACGTGGGCTCTGACGGCAGCCAGGGTCACCCTTGCAAGGACTGCGAGTTGTTACACGCAGGCTGCAGCATGGCCTGCGTCCCATGGGGCAGAAGGTCCCTTCTGCACCTCTCCCAGAGCCTCCTCCCCTGCCCCATCCATGAAGCACCACATTCAGGCTCTGCAAAAGGGCTCAGAGTCTGGATAAGCGGGTGCAGCATCTGCTTTTGCAGCCTATAAATGGTGATGTCTTTCATGCTTTTGCTGTCTCCCCATGGGCAAGGAGACAACCTCCCACTTTGGTAAGGGGCCAGCAGAGACATGGCTGGCTGCACCATGGCAATCCCATCCCAGCGGAGAGAGGTGCCACCGCTGGAGACCTGCTCTCCCTGACCCCTTCTGATTAAGCACAACCAACGTGGCATCAGCAGGCAGGCAGGGGTCAGGCTGTCTTTCTTAGCACGTCGCTGTGATGTTGCATTTCTCTGCCCTGTCTGCAGCCTGTGCTGTAGGCAGGGGATGCAGTGCTGCTGTTAGGACCCACGCAGCAAGCAGAGAACGCTTTCAGAGGAGCACAGGTCACTGTCCAAACTACTGCTCTGTGCAAGGCTTCCCCCTGATCACACTGAAGTGTGTCAGGCTGTTCTGCCCTTAACTGGCTAACAATGTTGGTTTACTTCCTGAAGGATAAGTGGATCTCCTTTGGATAGCCTTAAAATCATGCAATATAAGCCCAGTGTCCCAGACGCTGCAACAAAGGACATTGAAACAGGGCAAAGTGTGCAAAGATTTATTAGCAGAGTCCTTAGCTGATGGCATACATCAGTTCTGATTGTGAAAGTTACTTCTGAGGGAAAATAAAAACAAAAGGGATGAGACAGGGAGAAGGAAAGAGAAAGCTGTCCCCAGTGTCCAGCCAGGAAAAGCCATCCCATGTACCCCATGCACATGCTGGGCACAGGTGGGAGGTGGTTCCTATTTGGGTGACCCAGTGCGATGGCGAGCAGATGTGGTCCCAGGCTACTGCTGTTCTGTGTGATGCAGTTGCTGTGGAAGACTGTCAGCTGAGGAAATGGTGGGGCATCTCCAGCACCCTCTGTGTCCACATCTGGGGCCAGAGGGCTTCAGTTCCTCACAAGATTGCAAAGAGAGGTGCCTGCACCTGGTTGCACAGGATCTCTGATCTTGGGCCAAGTCTGCTAAGGGGTTTGGTAACAGTCCCTCTCTCACTTGCATGCAAGCCATATGTCTGGGTGGGTTATTTTGTTGCTACTCTGGGCAATTGGCCTGTGGAAGCCTCACCTCCATTTCCCTCAATCTAAAAGCAGGTAGGAGGAGGCTCCATCACTCCTGTTTGACTCCGTCCCTCTTAGGCTGCAGTAACAATATCTGCGTTGATCCTTCCCGTCATCCTGCTATGCCCAAGCACAGCTCTCTGGTGAAAAAAAAAAATGGCAAGGTGTGTAAAGCAGCTTGCACCAGTGAGTTTTAATGGGATGGTGCTGAGTTCAGAGTGATTTGGGGACTGATGTGAGAGCAGGAGAGCTGCACAGGAGAAATTCTGCTGGGATATTTCTGAAGGACAATGCAGGAGGACACACTGAAGTGGTACACTCTATATTGCTCCCTACATTACATGACCTGTGCCATGCTCAGACAGCACTTAGGAACTGCTTGGTTAAGTGCTACCTGGCACAAGCCAAAAGCACGATAGACATAATTTAACAGCAGAGGCAAGTGTCCCCTCTTCACGTGTAGGGTTTTTGGGTATAGCCAGAGAAGCTACGGCTCATTTTCCTGCAGATACTGCCTTCTCTCCCACTGATCTCAGCCTCAGCCTGACACTCTGGGTAAGCACACAGATATTTTTGTAGGCCTTGCCCCAGTGGTACGACCCACTGTCATGTGGGAAGCCTATGGCAGAGGGAGAAGCTCAGCCTGTGTCACTGGGGCTGCAGTAGCCGGGTTGCTCGTGTGAGCAAAGCGAGGTACCAGAGGAAGGTGGGACCCGGGCTCCTCCTGCAGCCTCCTCAGGGCAGAGGTCTGTCTTTTCTTCATTTGTCTGCAAAGCACATAGCTGCGGCCTTGTGTAAATAATGCATAACATGCACAGTCATATTTTCTACACTTCCTTGCCCGCACAGATGGCTTCAATGGGAAAATGTCATTGCTGATCATTAAAAGGCAACAAACTCTTCAATTACCAAAATAAATAAGTGGTATACTGTTGGCTTTTACAATGAGTAGGATCCTATGTGTGTGTGGCTTTTTTTTCCATGTATGCACCTTCAGCAAATTGATTTGATAAAACCCGGTTCCAGACATCACCTTATTTCAAGTTCAGTTACCTAGGAAACCGCAGTATACTGCTGGGACAAGCTGCCCGCTCCTGCTCCTGTTGAAGCTATTAAACACATCAGCTCTTCCTTCAGGAGGAGCAGAGCACTGCTGATTTTGTCTTCTAGCCATTTTCTGCACATACAGCCTGTGCATCCCGCCAAGAGGGACACACTTACAGATGCCCTTGGGAGGGGGATGCAAACGCTATCCATACCTACATCTACGTGTTAAAAATTGCTTGCTAAACTATCAGACTCCATATAGACAATGCACGTACCTATAGCATACAAATGTATGAATGTATGTACTTGCTGTGTGTACACATACACCTATGCAGAGCGGCTGCTGTGTATGTGTTGCTTATACACATAGGTGCTACTTCTCCTGAAAGGATGAAGGTTATCAGGGCTTCCACATAATCATCATTTTATTTAAGGATTTGAGGTATCAGGATCTCTTTTTTTCAGAAGACTCATTCATGCAACGAGTTCCTCTACTTTGCACTCTCTGCCTTGCTTGTTCTGAAATATTAGGCCCTCCAAGAGCTGCTCTGACACATCATGGAGGTAGTTGCAAGGTGGCTGGAAGGCAAAAAGCCCAAGCACCACAGTGACTTTGTGAGGTGCTTTTTGCCAGGTGATTTTGCCAGATTTGCATAACGCATACACAAGAGCGACATGTCTCTCAGGTGCAAGGTGTATCATCTGCACACGGCTGAGGGACATGTGGGCTCAGGTGCCGGGCTGAAAGTGGAAGCCAGCAGAGAACAGCAGGAGAGGGGAATCCCATTTCCTCCCTTGCACCAGGACCCAGGAGCTACACAACACCATGGGGACGCAAACATATACGTAGTCAATTAGTCTACTCTTGTTTAGCACAGGTAGCATGACTGCAGCTAGGTCTTATTTAGCAGACAGCCCTGTGAACAAGAAACCCCCTTTTCCCCATGCTGTCATTCAGCAGTTTTCCAGTGATAGCGGATGGCTATAATGTTTTCTTTTGCTTGAATGTGGAGCCCATGTGCAGCTCACAGATGGGAAAATAAAATCTGCTGCTATGCGTATCTCTGATTAGCTTGCTGCGTGCCGTAACTCACGCAGCCATCTGCAGGTACCCTGTCTCTCACCAGCTATGGGTATCGTGACTGCTCTGGTAGAGAGGAAAAATACGTTGAGGAGGTGGAAACATTGCTCACAAAGGACATCTGCAGACTCTGCTACCTCCAACTGATATCTCGCATTTGGGGAATGTCAGAGGCATCCCCTCCTGTCCACTCAGCTTCCAAGGCTTGTCCCTCAGATGCATGCACTGTTTCACTCACGGCTGGGACAAGTTGGGTGCTTGGCACAGTTATGAGATGATGGAAGCAGAGTGCATGTCTGTGGTTGCATCTTCGCCCTGGAGTCTACACAGATGATGAGAGAGCTAGTGAAGGGAAGGGTGAGCTACATGCCAGAGCTCATCTTCCAGGAGATCCATTTCCTAGGCAGCTGTGGGTTTAAAATAGTTTGGTTTTTTTTTTTCTATTTTTGGAGGGTACGGTTAGGTCCCAGTCTAGAGCACATCTTCTATTCATGATAGCACTTAAAAATATTCCTAAATGTTCTGAGCAGAACGGCAAAAAGCCGTGCATTTTCTCTGGTAGGCCTGCTCCACGAGGTGCTCGGATCTCGTGATGTCTGTCGGTGCAGACAGGAGCAGGCAGCACTCCTAACAGGGCTGAGAGATGTTGTGTGCGACAGCTACCAGACAGCAGGTCGCCCCTAGGACAGCTGCATTTGTTTGAAATGTGCACAGGGTGGTAGCACTGTGATTTTTACAAGCAAATATATCTGTGCTGTTTATCCAACTCTCCCACATGCGGGGCACTTTGCTACATGGCTGCCTACCAAAATATAAGGAGAATGGCAAACTGGAAAGAGAGATCTACACCCCTGTGAGGACAATGCTTATTAAGATCCCTGTTCCATCACCTGTGACAGCTCTCAGCTGTGCTTGCTGTGGGTGTCTTTTCTCCCCAGGCACAGAGCTGTTCTGCAGCTACCCCATGTGCTGGTGGGGAGGTGGGTGACGCAAAACATTTTCAAGACTGCTGCTGTTACCCATGACTCTGACATCAGGCTCATGTCAGCAGGAAAATAAAAGAGAAACGCATTCAGGGTTATGTCTGGCTGATCGACCTCTCCTTCCGACCTCTCTGGCTAGAGATTCAGCTCACCATCAGAATTGGTAGTTAAGTTTCTTTTACACAGTGTAGCAAGCGTCAAAACTACTGAACCAGAGCTAGTCGAGTTATTGCTGATGAGGTCTAACCATCCAGCAGCAAGGACCCAGTGCTTCGTAAAACAAACATTTGATACACATACACAGTATGCAAGTAGCACACTTTCTCATTCATGGTGTTGTGTGCTTGCTAATTGACTCCAAAACATATGCTTTCCTTATACACGGCAGCAAGTAACCTGATCAGGCATTTCTCAGGTGCATACCTGCCATACTGGAACTGTTAGGATTTACAAGTAACTTGTTTGTGCATATCTAGGTAGATAGATTGATAAATAGATAGGTAGGTCGGGAGGTAGGTAGGTAGATAGATAGGTACTTGAAAGTTCAGGTAAGTGGCTGAGAAACCTTTATTTTCATCAACCTGTCAGCACTGGCATTACCTACATTTTTGGCATTACTTAGTCTAATAAGGTCCTGTAGTTCCCCCCTTAGTAGTTGTGTATAACTTTTACTAAAACCATGCCTCGTATCCATAATTCACACTGAATATATCTCTGTCTGCATATGCACACAGATGTACGTACAAGTACCTACGTATATTTATAACTTCATAACGTGCACACACAGTGAGCCTCTATATATGTTTCAAAACCATAAACAGCTAATCTGGAAATGATGCGCACATGATTTCTTTCATCCACTACCTCCAGGATGAAGTGGGGCATTTTTAACCACGCCGAATGATACTGAGAGAGCGAGCAGCAGCCTATCTAGATCAAAACCTTTGCAATGTATCTTTTGCTTCCTGGGGCAACGATTCATGCAGCTAGGGACCTACTTTTATGAATAGATGCTCCCAGAAGGGATTTGGCTATAGCAATTGTATCAGTGCCTGGGACTTTTTCCTGGAAATTTTTATATGTGTCAGACATTTCAACTGAGTTTGTGTGTTGTTCTGCATAGCAGTGTCTTCGGAAAGGTTTGCTGTCCTGGCTGCCTATAAGTCACTGATCTTTGGCGGTTGTCTACCCATATCCTGGAGGATATTATGTTTGCTTGGATGCACTTCTCATTTGAAATACTGAAAATGATGAAAGGAGAGGCTTTGGCAACAGCCAAACTTGTGATAATTGTCTCAGCTGTAAAAGCTTCTGGGGCCTCACAGAGATAGAGGCAGCAGATGCATCTGTGTCTGTGTTACCCTGCTTTCCCAACATCCCCAAAGCTTCGCTGCTTTCTTGACAGCATTACAAAAGTGATGTAGAAATGGAAAGAAACACATTCAAGGAGAATAAAGCATTTACTTACTTGGAGAACTGACTCAAGGCATGGATGACACTAAATAGATGGTAGACTGGCCAGAAGGTTTTAACATCGAGGAATGCTTTTTTCTTTTTCTCTCCAGCTGATATTTTTCACCCTCTATGCCACACAACATTTCATCCTGTCTATCTTCTGTGTCAGGAAATTCATGCAGACAACAGAAAAGCCCTCAAACTGCAGCAGCTCCCTCACCCCACAGACCCACTGACTTTACTTGGAAGTACCAAGAGCACAAGGGATAGTGAGATTTCATCCTTTCCCTTCAGCTGGGGTCAGAGTTTGGCTCCTTGCATTACTGGATGTCTCTGTGGATGTCTGGTCGGCAGCCCAATCTCACCACAAGCAGAGGCTCAGGCTCCATCCTTGGTCTTGAACTGATGGTGTTCCACTCTGAACTCCTATTTTCAGGTCTTTGGAACTCAGCCTGAACATAATGTGTTTTTCAGAAGGCAACCATATGATGGGCTTGCAAGTCTGAATCTGATTTCTCCATTTTAGGAGAAATTAACTTCAGAAATTAACAGGGATAGCGCAGGGACACCAGGGAAAACAGGGGGAGTGGACTGCTTGTCTTCTGAGGGAAGACAGAACTTGTTTTCTTTAGCCCAGCAATAAAAAAACTGACACAACATAGAGTTGCTGTCTGCAATTGTTTGCTGTCTGCAAACAACACCAAACAGGAAAAAGAGTTTCCTAAAAAGTCTTGCAGTTTTACATGATAGCAAATGGCTTTAAAATGCCTGTGAGTCAACCTAGGCTGGAAATGGGAAGCACTTCCTACTATCAAAGCAAAGAGGTCCTCACACGGGTTTCCACAAGGTGCCACGAAGCCAAAACAACCTAATTGGCTTTAAGGGGAAATTTGAGCAATTGATGAAAGGCAGCCTACAAAGTCATTGCCTGCATGTGCAGGAGCCTGGACTGCATGATCCAGCGTCCCCTACAGGTGTGTACTTCTCTAAGATGGGAACTATAATTTGAGCACAATACGTGAATGCTGAGGTTGTAAACCTCTCATCTTCAGTATTCCAAAAGACTTAATTCACAAGCAAGGATTTACTGCCTCTGTCACTTTTCTCTTGCCATGCTGTGGCAAGTGTATCATTGTTTTAGCTCTGCTCAGGTATTAAGGTGAGAGTACCTCAGAAACATGCAGGAGGAAATTAAATAAACGTCTGTTTGATGGAATTTTTGTCACATTTTAATGCATATTTTAATTTCCTTCAAAGAAACATTCAATAATAGTGTATTTAAACCACCTATTTATTTCAAAACGTAGTATGCCACCACATAATTAAAATCTGTATTTTGACACATGCAACTCCTAGCCTTTCCACAACTTTTCTAACTTTTGAGTGCTTCTGTTTTCCGTCTTATGGTTCTTTTAACAGTGTTTGACTGTAGTAATGCTGAGATTAATCAAAAAATCGGAAATCAAAGGAAGTTTTTGTCAGTAGTGCTGTGCTACTAAGACAACAGAGTGTTTGGATGGTGGCTGGTAATAACAGCAAACAATAACAGAAGAGTTAATTTTTTATTCAAATTACAACTCAGTTGTTCTGAGATGTATTTTACTGAGTCTATTTGCATGAGTTGGATGCCACTAAAAGACGACAAGGAATTCCAGCACTCATAGTGTTCTTGTTCTTAAACCCAATTATTTTCAGACATGCCATCTACACAAGCTCTCAGTGAGGATTAATTACATGACAGGCTCTAGCTTTTAAAAGCATCTGAGTTTTAAGTTATGTAAGAGTAGCAGGAAAAGGTGAGACCAATTTTTACCGTACAGATATATGTAAAGTTTTTCAATGTATCATTATTCCAAGTTTTCTCACTATAATTGTAGATAATTATTTCCCTTCTCCTCTTTTCTTGATTCTCTAAAAAGAAATGCTTTGTGATTGGATAGTGCAGACTCATTTTTAACAAATCATTTATTGTACATAAGGCTTACTGAAAATGGTTCTCTCCCATCTAGCTCAGGGGTATTTTTCTGTTAATTCCTTTGCAATAATTTAAGTATATTTGTACTCGCAACTGAATGGACCAACACTGGTTGAATGTGACATTTGCGTTGTCTGATCAGGTCAGATCTGCTCCAAGAACTGAGTGTCTTGGCCAGCTCTTTTGATGGTCAGTTCAAAATTCAATGTCAGCAAATGTTTGTGTATACTATCTGAAAATATGTTTCAGCGTACTTTCCCAGAAGCATCTTTCTGAGTATTTGTAGTGAATGAATCTCATCCTTCTCAAACTCCACGAACCCTTCTGGGTTGGGGCATACTACTGCTGCACTCTACAGAAGGAAGGCTTTCATCCTCAGAGCTGGCACAAAATGAACGTTGCCATTGGATATTTGTGGGAATTTTGCCTGCACTTTCCAACCTGCAAGCATGTTTACATGTTATGTGAAAAAATTCAGCCCCAAAGCAGGTACTTATGGGTATAGGCAGCTGATTGTTAACCAGGATTCACCTTGCTTAGGGTACTGCAACAACAGACCTCCAAAGTCAGGAAAAAAAAGGTGGCCAATGAATATACTCACCCAGGACAGACAGGAGGACATGCAGATTTCCTTGTGACCTAGTTTAGCAGAGTTTCCTTTAAACCTGTTGATGTACACTTTTTTAAAATTTTGGACTTGGCTTCAACTTGAGACATCAGTAAACCCCTGTGAGTCCTGTGGAAAGCCAGCAGTGCCCAAACAGTGATGTAGCTGGTGGCCAAGGACAGATGGCTTGCATTTCTCAGAGGTATCACATAAATCTTCTCCTTTGGCTGGAGATATTAATGAGGTAGATCAAAAAGGAGTGGATATTTCTAGGACGAAAAAGGATATCTGGACTGAGAAAATTTAATGCTAAAAAATGGAAGAGGAAGTCTGAAAAGAAGATAATAACAAGATTCAGGATTTAAACTTCAACAGAATAAGATGCTATCTGCAGGAGATGCCTAAGGTTTTGAGGTTCTTTGTTTTTTTGTTTTTGTTTTTGTTTTGCTTTGCTTTGCTTTGTTTTTTTGTTTTGTTTTGTTTTCCACAGATATCCAGCTTGGTCACCCTTGGCAAGATAATTACAGGCAAGCTGGACAACAAAGCTGATTCAGCACAATAGCTGGATCTGCTTCCCCAGGGCACAAGAGCTCAGACATAGCATCCTGTGGCAGCGACCTAAAGCCTATTACCAAGCATAAGGTGAGCAACAGGACTTGATCCTATACATTAGTCCACAGCAACTGTGAGATAAATTACATTGGTTTAAACGCCACTGAAGGAAGTCTGGCTGATGCATGCTAACTCATTAAAGTAATCCTAGCACTCTAGGAAAAGGTGGTGATTTCAGCAGACTGAAATAGGATGGGGAATCCTCGCTGCATGAGACAAAAGAGAACACCATGCATGGCTCCTTGGACCAAGAGACAGCAGGAGGTGTCCTGTCTTTTAGACGGAAAGAGGAACTGTGCAGTACTTCCGCTCCATAGCACCTCTGCTTAACCAAAGCAATAAACAGCAAAAGGCTCGAGGGATTAGGCTGACACAGGGAATTACACCTCATTCTCCACTTTCGTTCCTCACAGAAAAAGACATTTTCAAACACAGTTGACTGAAATAACTTCAGTCACATAAGAATAAAACAGATGTGTTCTTCCATGAGGAATAATCATTAAAACTATGATGTCCTCCTCCAATCAGATTTTTCTTTTGCTAAAAGACAGTTTAGCTCATTTTGTTTTGCTTTGTTTTGTTATGTTTTAAATGGATCGTGGCACTTTGCATTGAGAGTAATATTTTTTTCCATGAGAAAATTTGGAAGAAAAACGTTTCTATTTATTGCCATAGCCATTTTTCACTCAGTTAAAGCAGTTAACTGTGTTAACACAGAGACCTGAATTAGATATTAAAAATAGTCATAGGCAGTTTGATCCTTCCAAGTGTCAAGCATACTGCCAACAAAGATATCTTAGCTTTATTCTGCAATTTTAGCACACTAATATCTCTCCTCACTTTGTAGAGATGGCCTGAGTGCTGCAAATTGAGTGCTTGTTCACCCTGTACTTGGTGGTTTTTCAAGGCTGGAGAACCAGACAAACAGTTTAGAAAATACAGTCTTTCTTCCTTTATTTTTTTCAGCTGACAAGTGTAGTGATGGCCAGTTTGATTTGATTTGACACAGATGGTCATCTCGGCTGGCAATCACTCACCAAAATATGTGTCATTCTTGGCTAATGACCTAACCTCATCGATAATCTTGTGACATCTTCTCCACATTGTGTACAACGTGTGGCTGTGAACTTCCTGCAATAACCTTTTTAAATCCCGGACGGCAAACTGCTTGACTCCAAAACATCATTTCTTCCTCTTCAGCATGCACCGGCTGCTGAGTGAGCTTCCTGTGACACTCCTTTCATCTTAGCCCTAGGGGCTGGTGGGAAGGGACATGTAAAATGCCACGGGAGGAAACCTCTGCCCCCTGTTTCCATCTGTTACACATTTCCAAGACAGAGCCTAGAGGGACCAGAGCCACTGGCCTCCTCCTTGAGCTGAAGAGATGCTGCACTGTGGGACTCTGTGCTGGGAAAGGAGATCTCTTCGCATCAATCATGTTTAAGGGATCTTAATGATATTTATTACTGATCCCTGGTAATTCTAGATCTTTATGTTTCTACACCTATAATGACTGGGGTCTATAGTTTTGTCCTCTGAGCTGCCTGATCACTTTTGAGGATAAAGTTTGGCCTTTTGTATGCACAAAAGGTTTATGACGCAATCCAGAGTCCCATGTAGTCCGTTGCTGTCTGATCAGACATTGGGTTATATGACATGCAGAGTGCCATCAACTATTATAGCATATGGTGAATAGATGTTTGCAAGACAAAGTCCTGCACCTTTTTTAGAGGACTTTTCAGTCACTGCTTGAGACATTTTCCAGCTTGATCCACCAGCAGTTTACATTTGTTTCCGTCACAGGCCTATTTGCCCAAAAAATCAAACAATCCATAAACAGAGTGGCCATAAATCTTCTCCATCACTAATTACTTTAAAAATAAGAAGACTGCTATTCTGTCTCCCTTACTTCACCTGACAGTTGCCACAGCCATGGCTGATCTGGCTAATAGTCCCAGTAGCCTGTCTTCTGCTGCTGCCCATTACAGCGTCACGGGGAGAGAGAATATAAAAATCAGACGTGTAATTTTTCTCATGAAAGAACACATTAATATGAAGCAATGAGAAGCTCTGGGACTTCCTAACCTGGATGTGGCATACCTTTCCCTCAGTTGAGGTTGTTTTGCCATTGTGGAGAAATGCCCTCTGGGAGCGGTCTCTATGTGACTGCTAACACTTGGCAGTCGTTCCCATACATGAGCTATAGGGAATCTCCATCACTGTGCAGCCATCTGAACCTCATTTCTGAGAGATCCCAGAGGTCTTTGCAAGGTTTGTTTATTATTAGCCTCATTTATCTCTCTCATGACTGATTTTGAATATAAGGAAAGCGTATTCTATTAAAAATTCATGTGTTGCTATCTAGGACACAGAGTTGAGTGTGGGGTAACCCATATTTCATCATCATACTATTAAATAACAAGAATTAATTTTACTTCACGCCAGCTAGCTAGCACGGCTGAACTAAATTTTATCATGCGTCAAAGAGCTGACATCTGTTAGATTAAAGATGTCACATCTGAATCCAGGATATCTTACTGAAAAGATTAGTGTGTTGTTTCTGACATCACAAATCACCCCGTTGTTCCTGCTAGGGGAACATCTCCAGTTTTGCGGTGTTCTCTCTGGACTGTTGATCCCAACATTGCAGCCCAAAGCAGGTGGCAGTAGATGAGCTAGAAGTCCACCCTACGTTACTGTGGTGTGTATGCCTGTGTATAAGGGAAAACTGTCTGGAGGAGGTGGAAGATTGCATGTCCCATGGAAGAGCACCTATGAGATGGAGATGTGAGTCGTTCTGTTTTGCAGTGGCAAAGTCCATTGACTTAGTGGCAAACAAGAGTAAACAGTGACAAAGCTTTCGGGCCCACTGTGCCCTCAGTATTTTTTGTTGTTGTTGTTTGGTTGTTTCTTGTTTATTTTCTTTTCCCAAGAGGACCATTATAAAAACAAAGCTAATTTAAAACCACAAAACAAAGCATAAACAACCAAACATGACTGACCTTTGCTGTGCCTTTTGCCATGATTCCTCACTAGAGCATACTCTGGTGTTTGTAGTCATGCTGCTTTATTATTTTCACGGCACTATTTCATTTTTTTTTAGGCATAAAAAACAGCAAAGCCAAGAAGCACAAATTTTAGTTAGAACTGGCTGAAGTAGTCTTTGCAAGTGCATTCTTGGGTAATTCACAAACAGGAAAAAGAGACAAGGTCAATTCATTTGCTACCTCTTGACCTACTGAGTTTACAGATTTCTCCTGAACTCTTGTGACCAAAGTCCTCTCACAGACCAGGGTTTGGGATGTGCTGACTGAGCACAGATCAAGGGCCTTTCCATCACAGCGCCTTCCAGACTCACCTTGCAGACTGGCTGGCTGATTTTTAGTGGATTGACAAATTAGTTGTGACAAATAAGTTAGGACACGGAGCTTGAGGACTAGAGTTGTCCATTCAAGTTTTTAGGTTACATCAGCAGTGCAGTGACATCCACAGGAGAAATCTGCTACACTACAAGGCCATTTTTGGTAGTGGGGAAAAGTGGGGGAAAGGCCTGCCACGCCAGTGAGAGGGCATAGGGACGGGTGCATCTAGGAAGGACATAAAGACATCAGCCATCTAGTAGCGTGGCATCTGGCATGGAGAGTCCCACGTGGATCAGAAAGAAGTCTAGATGTGAATCAGCTCTCAGAAACCAGTCCAGCAATAAAAATGGATGCTGACAAGGTTGCAAGAAGCAACGGGGGCAAGCAAGTAATCTGGGCCATTGTGAGGGATCAAAGTTCCTTTTGTGAGCAAAGCAAAGCATGGAGGAAGTAACCCCTGCAAAATGCCATAGTCTTAGGTGCCACCAAAACAGGCAGCACTCTGCAGTATGAAGGATCCATAGGAGACAATTTATACAAGAGAGCAAAAAGATGTTTTTCCCAACCAATTCTACAAGCCCAATGCAAAAAAATGCATCACATGAAAACATTGGTTTGGTTTTCTTCAGTTTCCTTCCTTTGTTTTTTACTGATTAAGTGAAAAAGCAACACCATTTCTCTTTCCCAAAACCTCCAAGGTAAAATTTATGTCATTTCTCCTCCGTGAGATGGCTGGATAGAAGATCCTCCCTTAGGACTGCTCAGCTTGCTCATTACATCGCTCTCACTTCTCTAAGATAATGAATCATGTATCCCAGGACTTGCCTGCACTTGAAAGTTATCACTGATTAAGGTAAGGCGCAAATATAAAGTGCCATTGCTGTTTCTTAAGAGCAGCTCAAGGGTCGAGTTAAGCAGGAACAATGCACTCTGATTTTGTAATAACACCATCCACACGGGGTGTTAATCAGGAATAGATTATTGGAAACATCTCAACACAGAGACGTGACGTAGGCAAATCAGCCCCACTTGCTGAAACCTCTCCCGAAAGGCTCCAGCTGCTCTTGCCGACAGTGGGAGAACACTTTGGGCAAGCTCCTATGGATGATCTCAATCAACGCTGCACATGTTAAAATCTGTACTACAGTTTGCAATGGGTAAGCAGCCATTACTTTACACCATTAATATTAGTGGAGCCACCTGCTTTGCTAGAGGCTGGCTGGGAATAAAGGCTGGGGTGTTTGCCTGGTGAGCAGTCAAGCAAATTAAAAGGTATTTGACAAAATGTTCCAGCTGCAAATGAAAGCCCAGAGCTAGACAAGGCTTGTCCATAAGAGCCTGTGACTGGTAACAGTATTGCTGCTCAACCAAGGTGTTGTTAGGCAGCAAAACTACAAAGGAACATTTAGCAGGTTGCAAATGCTCTCTTCCTGTCTTCAACTGTGGCAAATTTTATTGAGTGGTGCTGCACTCCTTTTGCAATTGTCACTGCTCTACAGTGATACTTGACAAGCCATGTGGGAGGATCTACCATTTCATAGCCTCACACTTGACCAGCAAAGCAGTTCACTTCTTTTGACTCGTGCTTGCCCACCTCATGCATCTGAGGGCAACAGGCATTCCCCAGATGTCCTTGAGCATGATACTCCTGGACAAAAAAGAACTGGAAGACTCAGAATTTGGTTTTATTCTGTATTTTCATGCTCTTAGCCTATCACTCTTAGCCTTTAAAAAAATTGCAACTGCTCTATTAAGGAAAGGTGTGAGGGAATGTGTTCTCTGGTCTCTAATTTATACGGAGGAGTGGAGAAACACCCTACTTCCACCACAGTTCAAGTGGCTGCGGGAACTGTTCATGCTTTTAGGCTATCCCTGGGTCTTGTTCTGGATCTATCTTGCAGCTGACCAGAGGAAGTGGCGTGAGAGCCGTTCCTGTGCTGCAGCTCACATGATGCTCCACTGCATCTCACACCTGCACTGAGCCTGCCCTGGAGACCTCAACACCCAGGATGGGGCATGGGGTGGCACTGCAGAGACAGGCTGGTGCTACAGATTTGGGATGTATGGGGAGGTACAAATGCAGGGGAGAACAGAAGGATAAACTTCTTGAGGAATAATTTGCAGCCCTGCAACTGAAGCTTGTTTGGGGCCCCACAGTCTGTAGGCTTGTCCCATCAGCTGTTTGCAGGGCAGATTCAGAACAAGGCCCTTCACCTGCTTGGGAGCTGTGTCAGAATTTGCCTGGTAACACAAAGGAGAAAGCATTACCTAAGGGAGTCTGGCTAAGGTAATAATCTGTGAAGAAACACCAGCTTCAAGTATGCACCATCAAGCCTGCATTTCAGGTAGGACGAGTAAAGGTGGTGGGATACAGCATGAAAACCATCCCAAGTGGCCTAAGACTGTTTTCACAGTTTTCTCCTCTACAGGATCATTATATATTCTTTTTCTTTCAGAAATAACCTCCTCATCACTCCAACCCTGAGGCAGTTAGGATGAGACTAAAAGCTGCAGCTGACCCATATCTGCACAACAGGCTAAGAATAATATATTTCACTTGTGTCTAGAAGTCTATAGCCCAGCTTGCAATCAGCAACTTCAGCTCCAGCTGGTAACACTGGGAACCGAGAGGATTGTGTACCTTTGAAAATCAAGCCTGGAGGGACTCAGAGAATTTCCATCAGTGCCACAAACCCAGGGAAACTTCCCGATGGTTGCATTTTGTATTTGGAGTTTCATTGACCTGAAAGAAAAATACATGGAATATATGTTCTGTATATTCCTCAGGCAGCTTCCACACGATCTTTTCTAGAACTCAACTCAGTATTCCCAGCTGCAGTCATTGTATTCTTTTGCTCTGAATTTGTCTACCAGTTATACTTGTACAAAGATGTAACATGACTTGGAGCTCTACTTTTATGATCATAAAGCATTTTATTTTCACTATGCTCCTTAGCAGGTGCATCCCGAGACTAAGCTCATTTTAGGAGCATGTTAGAGCGCAGGTAAAATGAGTTGCCAATGCAACTGACCTTTAAACACATACTTAAAGCTCCATCTGAGGGCTCCACAGGCCCACGTACTTTCTTTTCTGAGTGTCAAGCACAGAGTGTGTGCAGGCCAGTTCTGACCCCAGCTCCGCCAAGCAAGGAGCTGAGTCCACAAGCCAAGAGCTGTTGACACAGAAAATTATGGCAAATCTCTGCTTGTCACCAGGCAGCTTTCCTGTACACTGGATGGGGATAGTCAAGGTAAGCATATTCCTCTTGACTGTGTTTCCTCATACACCTTGGGCTTCTGAAGCAGCTTCTATAAGTAACCCAAGATAAGAAAGTTTGAACGTCAGGAGTTAAAATATTAAAGCTTCACTGGGTTTTTATCTGCCCACTGGGAGTCTATGTGTGGCCAGGAGTCACTGCCCCTAGCATTGCCTATGACATTTGGAGGTCACAGCAGAGCACGGCTAACAGTTGGTGAGGTCTGTAAAGCTGCTGGGGAAAGGTGAGCTGCAGAAGGAGGGGAGCAATGGTGGCTGGCAAGGGCATGTTGGATCCAACTTAGAGGACTTTTCTTCTTCCCAAGCCAGGAGCCAAGAGAGACCAACCACTGTCCACGTGGATTGTGGATGTTTCTCTGTCCTTGTAAATGGTATTTGGATGTCACCAGGCAAGAAGGTAGTAGGAGCCCATTGCCAGCCTGGAGGAGGCTGTGTTTGTATGGCTGGTGAACAACACAATGCCATAGCAGCCTTTTTCTGCTAGCTCCCTTGGCACATGAGGGATTGGAGTATTTGCTAACATTGAGTAAACACAGGGAAGCTCTCAATGCTCATTAGCAGAGTGATGTCTCCCAGTCAGTCCTGGCACAGGTCAGACTGGGATGGGTATCACTACTATCCCATATGCTGCCATAAGCCATGTGCAGCTTCTTTATCACACTGGAAATCTAGAAATGCATGAAAGAGGGTTGGAAAGCTCCACAAGAGGTCACAATATCCGTGACTAGCCCATGTCACCCTGAGAGATGTTCAGCCAACCTGTTCATAGTGATACCTAAAGTTGGAAATTGAGGCTAGGCTTAGCAGGAAGATACCTCTGGCCTTCAAGAAAGTGGAGCAGTGAGAGGGACTGAGGAGGCATAGAATCACCCATGGGATGAGCCACATTTCTGATGGCTGCATGGAAGCCTGGTGCAGGGATGCTGTCTGGAAAATGAGACTGTTGTTGTAAGAAGGTAAATATTTTTGTTCAGACTCCTTTGTTTTATGGGCTGTAAGTCCTCTTCTGTGTTGCTCACTTTGCTGTTGAGGTTGAGTTCTGCAGGCATTTCAGTGAAAAGTGCTCTTCTCTTGTCTTAGTTTTGTCTTCCAAGACAGCATCTCTTCAGACCTCTTGGTCTTTTCTCCAAAGCACCTGGAACACAGGGTTTATGCAAAGCTACACCAGCAGTGTTTTGTGTAATACTTGCCCACTGTCACAGTATCTCACACTGCCTGGGCACCCAGCTCGGTTATGACCTGCTCCATAGTGTAAGTACACTTGTACCAAGCGTTGGACTTGGTCACTCAGCCAGAAGGCTTGTTTTTGCAGAAGAGCTGAAACAACTAGACTGAGGAAGTCAGTGCTTATTCCACTTGGACACCCCAGCCTGGATGCAACCATGGCTTTGTCACAGGACAGGGAACTTTGCTACACCATGCACTGCTGTTGGCAGAGGGGAGCACAGCAGTTGTCTAGGAGGTAGCCGTTCCCTTTAGATCAAATTAAATTTATGTTTGTTTTGTTTAAGACAGCTGGGAACAGTTTTCAGGCTAAAATAATAAAAGCCACTCCTAAAGTGAAATAACAAATGGTAATAATATTAACATATGGTAATATTCATATAGATGTGCTGTCCACAGAGGATTTGCTGTTAATTAAATTGAACCAAAACAGGTTTCTGTGTGGACTGTAACTCAGAGGCTGATGGGTTTGAGTATCTCTGAGAAGAGGCATCACTGACCTCAAAATCTGCTGGGACAGAGCAGGAATTCCATGGCCCAGATGATTTTTCGCTTTGTTCTTTAACACAAAGAAAGTTGAGGAAGGCTGACAGGAAGAAAGCACGTGCTTTATTCACTGGTTTTCTAGTTGATGGAATACACTGAGTTCAAGGTTAAAGGGAAAAGTTTTCCAGTAGTAGACCGGGAAGACATGTGGTTGGGGTCCTCAGGTGAATGTCCTCTTCTGCATGTCTGCTCCAGTGCAGCGCGGGCTCATAGTCACATCAACAACAACATCCAACAATTTTCCCTTCATTAAAGCCTGCTCATGGTGCCTTTCAGTGGTCTGTGATGACAACACTGACACTGGCTGGATTATGCTCCTGTAGGTACAAGTGTTGGATGCTAATAGGCTGTTAAGCCTCGTACACATCTATAACTGGGTAATACTCATCATTTGTTAGAGCAACTACTATTTACTTACTCTCTGTCTGTTTGTTTAAATGTGGAGTCATCAGTCTAGAAGGTATCAAGTGGATGGGGTGGGAGAACCAGCACACTCAGCACACAACGGTTGGTGGGAAGGTCTGGACTATTATTTCCTAATTACATTACAATCTACTGCAGGTGGGGAAGATTAAAGAGTAAGGAACACCTAAATCTGGAAAGAATACAGCAGTGCTCAAAAGCTGAAGTGTCAGTACTCGCATCAGGTGCAAAATTACAATTAATGACATTGCAATTACTGAAATTAAATATACTAAAATAATTTTTAACAGCCTCAGACATGATGTGGTATCAAATATAGATGAGATGGCAGCTCTTTAACTTGCAAAGAAGAAGTACTAGAATGGTTAAAGCTCTCTTAAAGGATTTTATTGAGAAAGATGCAAGGACAGGAAAGTTTTAAGTGAACAGAGGATAAGTGTTTATAAATGCCCAGTAAAACCATGCACACATCTGCAGCAATTAAGACACACACAGCAGCTTTTCTAAAATACAAGCATGAAAATGGAGTAGTAAACCCTGCAGCAGCACCATAGAAAATTTTGGGAGTTGTGAGAGTACCATTTTTTGGGATAGAACCCACCTCACTTCAGACACTGCAGATACATGAGGTGCACACTGGTTGTGCTGCATCTTCCTCAGGTCAGAAACGGGTACCACCTGGGGACAGTTGTCACTATATGAACATCCATTTGGGATGCCTGGTGGTGAGATGATTTCTCTCCCCTACTAGTTTTCACGTGATATCTTGCCATCTCCTAGAGAACATTTTCTCTTTGGGGATGGTCCTTTGAGCGTAGCAGAACTCTAAATCCATAAGACAGTGATGTATCCTTTCAAAACAACTCCACTTTTCTCTCCCACCTTCCCTCTTTCCTCCCAGTGTTCAGGTCCTCCTTGCTAACAGGATGGTAATTTTTTTCTGTGTTGCTAGGTTGGTAGCCTAGTTTCCCAAAGAAAGGAAACTTAAGAGATCACACTGTCTGAGCAAGTGCCAGTCAGTCCCTCCCAAATAATTTTTAAGCCTGTGAGTGGATTTTGATCGATCTTGACAGGGGATGGAAGTCTCAAGCGGTGTTCCCCAGGGTCAGTATTGGGGCTGGGCCTGTTTAATATCTTTACAGGTGATCTGGATGAGGGGATTGAGTGCACCCTCAGTAAGTTTGCATATTACATCAAGTTGGGAGGAAGTGTTCACCTACCTGAGGGTAGGAAGGCCCTGCAGAGGGATCTGGACAGGCTGAATAGCTGAGCTGAGGCCAATGGAATGAGGTTCAACAAGACCAAGTGCCAGGTCCTGCAACGCTACAGGCTTGGGACAGAGTGGCTGGAAAGCTATGCGGAGGAAAAGGACCTGGGTGTGTTGGTTGATGCTCTGCTGAATGTGAGCTGGCAGTGTGCCCAGGTGGCCAAGAAGGCCAATGGCATCCTGGCCTGTATCAGAAATAGTGAGGCCAGCAGGAACAGGGAGGTGATCATCCCCCTGTACTCAGCTCTGGCGAGACCGCACCCTGAGTACTGTGTTAAGTTTCAGGCCCCTCATTACAAGAAAGTCATTGAGGCCCTGGAACGTGTCCAGAGAAGGGCAACAAAATTGTTGAGGGGTCTGGAGCACACAACTTATGAGGAGCGGCTGAGGGAGCTGGGATTGTTCAGTCTAGAGAAGAGGAGGCTCAGGGGAGACCTTACTGCTCTCTACAGCTGCCTGAAAGGACGCTGCAGTGAGGTGCGAGTTGGCCTCTCCTTCCAGGTAGCAGCAACAACACAAGAGGGAATGGCCTCAAGTTGCGACAGGGGAGGTTCGAATTGAATATTGGGAAAAACTTCTCTGAGAGAGTGGTCAGGCACTGGCACAGGCTGCCTGAGGAGGTGGTGGATTCCGTCCCTGGAGGTGTTTGAGAAACGTGGAGATGTATTGCTAAGGGATGTGGTTTAGTGGGCAATATTGATGGTAAGTGGATGGTTGGACTAGATGATCTTAGAGGTCTTTGCCAGCCTTAGTGATCCTGTGATTCAAAGGTTTGAGGTGCCTACAAGCACTGTGGATGAAGGCAGAGGAGAAAGACCCAGGGAGTTCATTCACTGCAAAACACAACTGTATTACTAGACATCAGAGAGTTCACACAGGAGGCAGCCTTTACCATTGAACACAACAGGAGATGATATGACTTCACAAATTCAGCAGCTCACAGGACGACTCAATTGATATGAGCACAAGCAAAATGTTCTTCTCCCCTTCTTCTGGAGCGCGAGGCTTCCAGTTGCCGAGCAGCGGGGGGTGACTCAGAAGTGACAGGCTGGCACAGTGAATTTCCAGCTAATTGCTGCTCCTTCTCACACTGGTACTCATGCAGAAACCTGTCTGACTTCCCTCTGGTACCTCCATTTGCATGATGTAGCTCGCACAAAGGACAAGAGCAGAAACTTCAGGCCATGGGCTGATGTGAGTGGGGCGAGTCCTGGGTTGTCGCGAGCTGGCTGTGGCCCATGGAGCTGGCCTGGAACAGGCCATCGTCTCTACGAGCAGCTCCGTGACTAATGCCCAGCTCGCTTTTCTTTGCATCTGTCTGTATTAGGGCCGCTAATGGCAATTTGTTCAACACAAACACGAATCAGAGCATAAGCGAAAGACTGGTGGTGCCTACTGCGTGGGCTGGCGCTCATTTATTCCTGCTGTGACATTTCCTAGAAAGCCAGCCACCTCGGGACTGCCCAACTGGTGACCCCAAGCTGACTACCTCGCAGCTCCTTGGTCGTGCTAGGAGCAGAGGAAAACAAGCTGTTCACACAGGTGGGGCTCAAAGGGGAGATGGAATCTCTCAGCTTATGGAAAAACCCGAAGTAGCCACGGCTGGCACTAAAATGGAGAAGGGGGAGCTGTGCAGCTTTGTGTGTTCAGTGCAATATTGATGTTTTCCTCTTCTCCTAAGCCTTTTAAGTGCTGATGTGCCAGATCTCTGATTTAGGTGGAGAGAGCACACCTGAAGACAAGGAGGGGAAGGAAACAAAACAAACTTTGGATGCATAGCGAAACAGGGAGCTCGCCAGCCATGGGTGATACATCAGAAACAGGCTAGGATCTGCAGGAGGGACAGGCATGGCGTCTTGTCCTCCACAGCCTCGCCAAGGGCACGGGCTGAAATCCACAGCCCAGCACTCTTGCAGTGTCTGCATTGGGCAGGTACGCGTTGTAGCACACCCATACTCTTTAAAATGAGGCTTCTTCCAGGGGAGACGTGAACCACAGCTCCTGCTCCCAGGGCTGAACGCTTTCTGTCACACAGCAGAACTGTGGAGTCACAGGGAAGTGCCCGTTGCCTACTGTTGGTTGGTTGCTGTCCTTCTGATCCAGGCATTTTTCTTCTGGCGAAAGCTACAAGATAAAACGATCATTCTAATTAACAACGCCTACCTCCTCACACAGCGTTTTTCACCCACCAAAGATCTCCAGGTGCTACTCCCATGTAACAGACAGCAGAAGCAAGGGTGATGGAGATCAAATGAAATGTCTTGGCAGCGGAACAAAACCGAGTCCTGCATCACAGGGCTAATAAAAAGGACAAAGGTGCCGATTAAGCCTCGCTAAAAAGCAAAGCTTAGGACAATTTTCTGACTTATTGGATCCTGAAATGAAGTGTCACAACACTAATGTGATCAGCGTTCCACACGAACAAAATATGTCCTGAATTTTCCCCCTGACAGCATAACTCAGGATTTTCCTGGAATATGGGGAACAAATTGGGACAGTGGCCTTACAGGAATCGTTCCTCTGCAAAGGGCAGCCCGGGGGCTGGAAGTGCCCCACAGGAGTACAGAATGGGCTCCCTTCACTGCCCAGCCAAAATAAAATGCAGAAAGGAGCATCAATGCCAAACCATCTATCTACCATAAAACGTCCCTAAATTGAGAAACTCTTACGGTGACAAGTTCTGACCCAGAGACACGGCAAGGGGGGGGCACAGTTCGACTCCTGAAGGGATGCATTTGGTGGTCAGAGCTTGCACCCAGCCGGTCCTGAAGAAAAACCTTCTGACAGCATCTGCAGCAAAGACGTAAATGAAAGAGGGAAAAATCCAATTTAGAAAATTCCTACCACTGTCAGTGATGGGGTCTTCTTTTTCTCTTCTTTCTTTCCTCCTTCTTCTTTCCCCCTCCCCCTTCCAACATCCCTCCCTGCATGTTTCATTCTCTGGATTTCTTTTTTGTTTTGTTGCATTCCTGGCCCTAGGGAGGATCATTCTGAATATTCAGCAGTTCCCAAAGCGCTGTAACAATTGATGGTATTAAAGTGGTATTAAAGGATGCAGTGCCCATCCACTCCTGAGTCTGCTGTGTCACAGCAAAAAAAAAAAAAATAAAGTCCTGCAGAACAGGGATCTGATCTTCAGTGCTTGAGAGATTTGCAAAGTTTTTCACAGTGCTTAATGAATCGGCATCGTAGGCAAGAACCCCAGAGGTGTGAAGTACGATGCACACGTGAGCACTTCCTATTTTGTTGGTGTAAACCTAGCACTGATGTTTGGATAGCATCCCTGATAGAGGCAAAACTGAATTCAAAATCCTTACCTAGGCAAAATGTGTATTGACTTCAGAGGATACTTTTTTCCCCGAGAAGGGCTGTGCGAAGAAGGGCAGGACCTGTTGTCTGTTTCCTGCAGCAATGCTGTTTCACCCCCTGGGGCTCCCAGGACCTGTGGGTGGATTTCTTCTCCTAGAGACCAGCCCCAGGTGAGCTCATGGCTGTTTTCCTGCTGACCTTCTGCAGGTTTTCTCCATCTTCCCAACAGCTGACAGCCCACCACTGACGATGCCGTGTCTCTCTCCCACCCACAGTACCTCCAGCGTTTCTTTTCCACTCAGAGGGTGGTGAGGCACTGGCACAGCTGCCCAGAGCTCTGGATACTCCATCCCTGGAGGTGCTCAAGGCCAGGTTGTATGGGGTCCTGGGCAGCCTGAGCTGGTGGGTGGCAGCCCTGCCCATGGCAGGTGGCTGGGACTGGATGATGCTCTTTAAGGTCCCTGCCAACCTAAGCCATTCTCTGATGATTCTTGCTGGTGGATTGGGCCATAGGGTGAACCCGTACCTTGGAGAGACAGCAGCCGGCTCGAAGGGTGCTCGCCAGTAGTGCCATTGATCATCAGCTGCCGGCAGCCTGGAGCAACTCTCTTGGATGGCGAAAATTGCATCTGGTTTTGTAACAAAGACGCTGCAGTCCCTGCCGCCGTGCCCTCCAAACGCACTCCTTCGCCGTGCGGTGGAGAATGAAGTGGCTCTGAAGAAGAACCCGATGTGCTGCCTCCTCCTCTGCTCGGGAGGGAAGGGGGGAGCCGGAGAGGAGGGCTGCGAGCCCGGAGAGCCGTGGGGCACAGCCCGGAGCCG
>WBMW01004838.1:407643-543527 GCA_013396635.1 Penelope pileata | reverse complement strand
AGCCCCCGCCGCATGCATCGCCCGGGGCTCGGGGCGTCCGGCTCGGCGGGGATGCGGCGGTCCACTTACCTATCTGTACAGCAAGGATCAGAGAAATGTATCTGCCGTTCAACTTAAGTCCCATCCTACATTTAGTAAAACCATTTGCGACTGCAGATCTTTAAATAGTTACTTTGGAGAACGTGGGGGAAAGCTGAAAAATAGGCATTGCCAACAAGTTCCGAGCAGCGGAGGACTTTGCAGACAAGGGGGGAGACAGAGGAGAAGGAGAGAAAGAGGGAGAAACGGGAGCGGGCGAGGAGGAATAGCTGGGAATGGTTCGCTCCATTAGGAGGGGGCGGAGGAAGTACAGCCTCACGCCCACGGCCGGCCCTGACGTGGGGGGATGACACTGACGGATTTTTTTTTATTTTTTATTTTTCCCTCCTCCTTTTTAATTTTTTTTTTTTTTTTCATGTGCACCTTGCGAGAGAAACGCCATTTATAGGCATCGCAGGCCGCGCTCCTCCGGCTCCCTACGTCCCCCCCGCCCCATCAATCGCCGCGGAACCNGAGGGGGAAAAGGGGGGAGCGGGGTCCCCTCCCCCTGCCCGCCCCTCCCCCACCATGACGTCACCCCCAAGGCTGGGGGGAGAGGAGGGGGGCCGGTCTCTCCCGGCCTTGCTGCACCAGCCCCACCGTGGGACCGCAGAGGATAGGGGGGAGCCCGCAGCACCACCCGTCCCCTTTTTTTGGTGGGTATTTCCCCCCCTGCTCCGCTATGGGGCTTGAAGTTGGGGGTCTCTGGGTCTCGGGGTGCCCCTCTCCACCCATTGGGGTCGGAGCTGGGGAATAGGGGCCGTGGGCATGGTAGAGCTGCAGATAGGGTAACTGTCATTGCAAATCCATCCTGCACAGCATGGATCCTCTGCCACTGAGCTGCCCCCCAGCACAGCCCTGACCCTGCACAGCTCCAGCAGCCAAAGGGGCTGCTTGGGGGGATCTCTGCTCCTCCTGGGCCCCATTCCCACTAGAGGTGAGCAGGGTTGGAGGGCAGCTCCAGCAGAGAGCTCACACAGGGATGCAAACAGCCCAGAGCCCAGGCTGCCTTCACACACCCCTGAGGACATCCATGGGTGGTGAAAGGAGTCTCTGTGCCTCTGTGCCATGTTCTCTTTCAGGGCAAGAGAAGGTATGAGGCTGAGCTGAGGCCAAGCACCTGTCCCTGCAGCTCCTTGCTGTGTGGCAGTGGGTGCTCCTGCAATGCAGCAGGGGCTGAGGTGGGTCCCAAGAGAAGGGACCTTAGTCTGATAATCCCAAAGACCCTTTACTTGCCACATGTTGTGCTTCACCAGCATCAAGGAGCAGAGTGGGAACACAGCGCAGGCGCCATCCGGGCTCTGACCCTCCCAGGTCCTGGCAGTGTGGCCACCGGCAGCTGTGCTTGGACAAGGGCCCTACAGGAAGCAGGGACTGCAGCAGGAGGAAACCCTTGCTTCACCCTTCTGCCCTGCTGATATTTGTGTTGTTCATTTCCATTTTCATACCCGCTACGTTTTGTCTGCTCCTTTCTCTGAGGGCAGACAGCTACAGCTTCAGGTTCCAGGTTGAGCTGCCTCCAAGAGCTTTGCATTGAATATGGCTTGGATGTGGCACTACCTAGAGTCATAGAGTTGTCTGAGTTGGAAGGGACCTTTAGAGGTCACCTGGCCCAGCTCCCCTGCAATGCACAGGGACACCTACAGCTAGATCAGGGTGCTCAGAGCCCCATCCAGCCTGACCTTGAGTGTCTCCAGGGATGGGGCTTCCACCTCCTCTCTGGGTGACTGGTTCCAGTACCTCACCACTCTGATCATAAAAAACTTTTTCCTTACATCCAATCTAAATCTCTCTTCTAGTTCAAAACCGTTTTCCCTTATCCTCAGGAGTGAACCTCCGGGCACTTGACAATGCTCAGCCTGAGAGAGCTTAATATGGCTCACATGGCCCTCGGTGCATCCATCACCGCCAACGCAACTGCAGCCCCAGCACTGATTTCAAGCCGCCCATCAGCACGGCATTGCCCTAGTTCCTCACTCCAGCTCTGCTCTGCCGGAGCCACCTGCATGCCGTGGGTGTGCTTCCCCACGGCTCCGGGTCGCAAGGGATGGACGAAGAGATCTGTGCGAGGGAAGCCGGCAGCGTCGCCGTGTTTCTTTTCCTCTTTTCTATGCAAAACGTCCCTTCACACTGAGCTCCTCAGTGTGTGGTTGCCGGCTCAGTAATACAGATAAAAGCTGAATCTTTGGTGCCGTCGCTCTGCAAACTGCTTTATTCCGAGCGTCGGCTCGGGCTGGGGGAGGGACGGTGCTCGCTGTGGGGTTTGGAAGTCCCTCCTCTGGGTGTGCTCATCCTGCGGCAGCATCGCTGCTGCCGGGAGGCGACGGCACTCCTCTGCTCTCCCCCAAAATCAGAGAAATGATGAGAGCACATTGAGAATGTGACAGGTGGGATGAAAGGAATGCCTCCCGGTGATGGCCGGCCTTCTGAAGCTCCTCTGGGTGGCCCTGCTCACGGCCATGGTTTTGGTACTGGCTGGAAGGGTCTGATGTTGGCTAAACAGGAGGAGCCCAAGTTGTGCACCTGAGAGCAGAATTTGCCACACATCTGCCTGAAATTATTACTAAAATACTGCTTAGTATTTTAATCTATTAGTATTACAGTATTGCTCGTGGCTCCCCATGAAAGTGCCGCTTGGTGCCTGTGCCAATGTATTTCTGAAAGTATAAACCACTATTGCTGCGGTTCAAAACATAAAACTGGGAAAGAGAAGAAGCATACAGCTGAGTGGGTGTAAAGGAGTGTGGTTGCTCAATACCCAATCTTTAAAAATGCTACACGGAGTGTTTGTAAACCATCTGAATCAGAAAAGAGTGGCTTGATGCAGGCTTAATAAGTGGTTAGAATAAAGCTCTCTTCCACCTCAGCCACGAGGATTTTCAAAGGGCAGAACCACGTTGCCGGGGCCTTTGGCAAAGCTCAGCCTCTGTGTTCGTTCTGCAGTGCGTTTCCCTTCTGAAAAGCACTCTTAAAAACACAAGATGTCACTTGACCGCGATCGCTTCGTGCCAGCCAATCCAGGCAGGAGAGCACTTTCTGCTCCAGGAATAGCAGTGCTCGCCTGTCACCGTGCTCCTTGGAGGCATGGTTTTAGGAGGGTGCCGGTGCGTGCACCCGGAGCGCCGCGTCTCGCCGGCACGACCCCCGCGTGCCGGGCTGTGGCACGGTGCTGCTGCCGGGCTGTGGGAGCTGCGGGAGCCTGCGTGCTCCGTCCAGATGGAGTTCACACCCACTGCAATTATGTCTGGGACACGTGATCCGCTTAAGGTGCCCGTGGATGTTCAACGAGTGGGATGGCTTCGGCAAGGCAGCCTCAGAAGGAGAAAGCAGCAATCCGTCGCATTTTACAGCTATGATTTTCCTCCAAGAAACAAAAATCTTCCTGATGAGGCCAGTACAGCTTTTACCACAGGCTGGAGGGAAGGAGATAGACCTGGAAAATGGTTGTGAATGGGCTGATATCCTTGGATTTTCTGGCATCCAGGCTTTGTACTATGTTGAAATCCAGACTGCATAAGGAATTGGAGGGTTTGTGATGAGCTGCATTCATCAGCCAGAGCCAGAGATCATTCTCTGACATCCCTAATGGGCACTTTGGTCAGACACAAGTCACCAGGGAATAACCTTGATGCACTCCCACGGCATTAAGGTAATTTTGGTTTGGTTGCACGTGCCAGTACCTGGCTCTGGATCCTCGTTCACAGCCAAGCTCTGAGCCTGGAAGGGCAATGCCTTCACCCAAGCACACACGCTTTTGGCCTTTACCCTTAAAGTGTCTTGACAGCTAGTACCAAAAGATGCTGGCACATGAATGTTTCTTGCTTCCATGGAGGTCAGCGCTATGGCTCCTGTTGGCTGCAGTGAGACTGGATGCTCCTCAGTGGGGTGATATTCTGATCTGTGTGTTTCTTCCATTGATTTATAGAGTATCCACCGCCACAGCAGCCATTAACCTTCAGTTACAGTAGGACTTCAATAACTGAAAGATCACTCTGTGTTTTCTTTATAACGTTCAATACGATGCCTTCTAGAAAAAAATATAAATATATATTTAAAGAACGAGTTGGATCAGATTTCCAGCTATTGTGGGAAGATTCTGCTTCTACATTTCCAGTGTTTCTTCTTCAATCTCTGATCATCAAAACCAAAGTTTCAGGGGAACTTAGGGATCGAGGCTGGGGGAAAATTATGTGTTAATTAATTGCGGGCTGACGAGAACATTGGCAGGACAGATGTTCTGCTATCACACACATTGCAAGAACTGCAAGTGAGATCTCACTTTCCTGGGAAGGATGAAATCTGGGAGGAAGGGGGTTTACAAAGGTGAAAAGGGCTCTGGGACAAGGAGAAGCAGGATGGGTCTATAGATGCATCCACAGTCTGATCTGCAGAGATGCTGCTCACATGCAACTTCCTCACGCCCCCTCCTTCTCCACTGTTGGCTTTATGACACAGGAAACTGGGAAGGTTGGAGCTAAGTCCCATGAATCTCAGTGGGAAGTTTCTTCTTGATGTGATCTGGGAACTAGATCCACACAAGCATGTGCTGAGTACAAGGTTATTGAAAAATGTCCTTTTCCAGAACCTGCCTTGGGGCCGCATTTGCCTCGCACGTGCCACAGCTGACCCATTGCCACAGGTCTCTGCCATGCAGGTGACTGCAGCTGGAAGGGTGAGGGGCAGTTCCAGCACTGCTCTTCTTAGACGCATGGATCATCTCAACAGCACGATCCAGAAGTGCAATAAGGAGACTGGAAATTGAAATGGATAGCTGTGGACTTTCATGCATCATGTATCCATTTCCATTAGCTAACACATATTCAGCATCTAAACCCACCTTTGTGAACACCATGGGTCTTTGCTTTGTCATGTTGAGGAGTCAGTCTCTTTCTTGTGTTGTTCTTTGCCTGTGACACGCCTCTGCATTCCTCCTTTGGCTTCTGTAACAAACTGTTTCCTCGATGACACCCTGGTAATTGGGGGCTGAACCCCAAGGGCTGCCACAAGCTGGGGAGCCCGAGGCAGCCATGAAAGTCAGGCTGCTGCAGTTTGTCTGTCCTGTCACTAGAGTGAGACATGCTCACAAGCATCCTGGCCTCCTCTCTCGGCGGTGCTGAGCAGCCAGCAGGGTGCTGGGGCTGGGGCTGTGCTGGGGGATCATCCTGCACTCCGCTGCTTCGGGGCATCCTCAGCAGGCACAGCCTGGGCATCAGAAAACCTCTGGGTTGCTCCAAGATACTGCAAACGCATTTTTTGTTTTATGTGTTTATTTCCCACAATGGCCACAGAATAGCTAAACTGTGGCGGATGACCCTAAAAATCTGTCGTCATGAACTCTGGGTAGCAGTGGCTGCTGAGCCCCACTTCCAGGGCACACGGACATCTGATCTGCAGTCCTGTGGAGTCTGTCAGCATCTTTCTATTGACTTCCAAAAGACTTTGTCAGGCCACCATGCCACTTAGCCCGAGACAGACCAGGCAAGAAAATATGTATTGCAGATATTTCTCAGTGAGGCAGCAAGGAGATCGAACTTTTTACTGAAGGGTAAAAAGACAGCAGCAGTGTGACATCTAAATAAAATGACTCATTGAGGAAGCTGCCCTTTCTTCCCCTCTGTGACATGACCACCTGAAGACCCATGATTTATGACAGTATATTTTGGAGGGTCCCGTAAGGATATTTTTTCCCCTTTCCTTTCTTTTTCCCAGAGCAAAGCATGATGCCCTGCCAGCGAGCGGCTTGTGCAGGTCCAGACGGAGAAAGCAAGCTGCTAAAAGGTAGTGATTGCAGCACTGATCTCTTGCAGGCTCTGCAGTGTGAGGAGGTGGTTCTGAATCACAATGAACTTAATTGAACAAGAAATGGCATTGATTTTTCCTTTACAGACCTCCCCATTGCTCACAGAAACAGTGCGCTGAACCCTCTGCCCATGCCAAGCAGCAGAACTGCACAGCGCAGCGGAATGGGCATTTTTTATTTTTGTCCTATCATTAGCATGTATTTATTTTAAAATAGGGTAAAAAACAAAGCTCTCTAGGCTTTGACTTGTCATCAGGGAACAGCATTGGCAGTGCAGTGTGAGCTTCAGGAGCACAAGGAATCAGGTTATGTGAGAAACTGTAGCGTTATACTCCCTTGGCCAAGAAATAACATTGCTCTTGAGTTTATCTGATTGCTGAGAGAACTAAGATGGCACAATTGCCAAGCTGCTGAAGGACTCCTAAAAGGTCATTTTTTTTTTTTTTTTTAACTTAGACAGATAAAGTTGCATAAGCTGCCTCCAGTTTGCAGGCAAACAAGGCAGAAAAGCATTCCATACTCCCGTTATTGAACCGTTGCTATTTTTTGCTTTGTTAGGCAGGCATGTTAACACGTAATTACATGTTTTAACAGCTAGTGATTTCCTATACAATCTGTTAAACATACCAGTGAACGTATCTGGATGTTTACTCCTGCATAGAATTATGTGTTATATGCATGTATTTGTTAGCATCTCTCCCCCAGAGGGCTGAGAAACTACGTTATGAAGGGAAATGCTCTAGCAAATTTGTGTTAACAGTCCTGGTGCCCAGCTCCAGTGTCACAACTGGATTCCCTGCAACACACAGCTTGCTTTGCTCTTCAGCAGAATGCTTCAACCGAGATTGCCTGGCTGAGCAGGGGAGGAAAGTCTGGCTAAGGGAGATTTAGGTTTGTTGCACTAGCTAGAGCAGCACACGACATATATCACTGCGAGATCAGCTGCTGCCTTAATATACATCTGTCTCCAACAGCAGGTACTGGGCACCAGATCAATTTGCTCTCATGTTGGGAATGGGAGCAGAGCAATCCTTGGTGGTGCAGAATGAGCCTCCTCTCACCAGCACCTTCCAGGGTTAATCTGGCTACCAGGCCAGCATTGCGGGAATGTGGTCAGCTGGGCTCTGCTGATACCAGCCCTGGTGCTGGGGATGGTCTCACGACCTGGCTGGCTGCAGAGTTAAGTTAGCGCAAGACGCTTCTCTCGCCTGCCTGCTGCCACTTGGCATTTTCATTGCTTTCCAAGGAGCGATTAAATGGATAGTGAGCATCTATCAGGTTTCATGGAAGTCCTGCCACTGCCTTCAGTAAGAGCAGCATCAGATTCTTCTGGAACCAATATAATTAATGAAAGCACTGAATGTCATACAAGAGCTAAAGCAGCGCACTGTGTTGCGATATGATACATATAATGAAGTTATCAGAGCTCAAGCACTCTGTGTGATGGGGAAAATGCATCTAAGAATTGCTCTTACTGAAAGCTGGGGCTGAGCTGGGCAGCATGAGAAACGAAACTTGAGGGGATGGCAATATTTTGGGTCAGCATGCCTGTGAGCTGCTTGGATAAAGCCTTTGTCACGTGCTTTCTGCTAACAGTCCTCCTTTGCAAACTCACCTCTGGGTTCTTGAGGGAAGGCCATGTCCACCTCCTCCAAGCCTGTACCAGAACAGCAAGGAGTTTATTTTGTCATGGGAAGAACACACAGTATTCCTGCAGTCCTGATGAAGGGAAGCCTCCAGCCAGCTGGATGGGTTGAAGAAGTCAGCCGAGACCAGAAGCACCAGGGCGTTATTCACGAACTACTGGGAAGAATTAGATGGGAACTGGCTTTTCTCTGTGAAAACAGTAGTTGAGCAGCTTGCCATGGCTGGCACAGCTGCCCAGAGAGCTGTGGGTGTCCCATCCCTGGAGGTGTTCAAGGCCAGGTTGGATGGGGCTCTGGGCAGCCTGATTTGGTGGGTGGCAGCCCTGTCCATGGCAGGGGGTTGGATATGGATGGTCTTCAAGGTCCCTTCCAACCCATGTAATTCCATGATTCTCTGATACGATCCTATAGCAGTGGTTGCGGCCTGGTGTATCTCTTGCTACCAACATCCTCAGTCCAGCAGGTGAGGCCTGTCTGCAGCCCCCAGCCCAGCCCCACAGCTCACGTGTTTGTCCCCAAGGAGGAAGGTACAGAGAGCTGGCAGTTCGATGCGAGTATCTGGGACTGTCCCACATCAGTCAGAGCTGAGCACAGCAGGGATGGAGCTGTGCCTACGTCTAGAAAGTGAGACAAGTGTTCACCCATTACAGCCGTAATGGTGCTGGATTCTGCCATTTGTCAAAAGAGGATCTCAAAGCTGAAAAAGTCTCAGGAAAAACAATAGGATGTCTAGCAGTCTGGCAGTTTATAAATACAATACAGTGAAACTATGAGGTATAGAGCTTAAAACAAAAAATATTTCATACATTATGGAGCCTCCAGTGATTCTGCTGTTAAGATTCTGTCTAGCTTTACATGCTAAGCCTCATTTTTCTGACTTTCCGCAAGAAAGCTGCTTTCTCCTTGCAATTTTTCAATTATTTTCTCTAATCAGAGGAGGATTTTTGTGTGTGTAAAGTCTGAGGTTAATCTGACAAGGTATCTTAGAGATGTGAGCCTGAAAATTGAGACTAGGGTTTACTGCTGGTACAAGATTTTCAGTTTTTAAATTTTATTTCAGAGCATCCTATCTCAAAACTATTTGGATGTGGTTACTTTTAATGTGATTGTTTAGCATTCTTCCACGAAAAATTATTATCCTATAAATATTTTAACAAGGGCATTGTTTAATTTTATGAAGTCTGCAGTGTAATCATTTTAACATATCCCTCTTCTTTTAATCTGCTACACGACAGCAACGACCTATACTGTTAGTTAAACATGAAGTCAGTCTGGGCTAAGGTGCTGTGCCTTTGCAAGCAAAGCAGACCAGGAAATCCTCTTCTGTCTACACAAGAATTTTATGAATGGAAAGATAATCTCAGCCAAATTAGGGAAAATTGGCAAGTACCTTCAGGCTTCCTAGAAGATCCACATTTATTTCTTTCTCTTACTTCCTTCTATATTTTATTGCTAGACAAGATGCTGGATGTTGCAGTAAGGCTGCTGTTGGCAGAGGTGGTGGCAGAGGCAGCCACTGATGGGTGAGTCCCATGACAGGACTATGGCAGGTGAGAAATGCAGGGAGGTGTGCGTATTTTCAGTGTTGTTGCTAGTGGGACAGCATAAGCCAGGAAGGGCTCAAACCTTGACGGAGCAGGAGGGATGTCATGGTGCAACACATACAAAGCTGAGAAGGGAAGTTGGCCTTTCCCATTCTTTCAGACAGTCAAATTCATCTGCATACTGGAGTTTGCAGATCAGTTTTAGCTATATAATTATACAGTTTATCTATTGTATTATCTAGATTGTTTAATTATAAAGTCTGCTGACTGCCATAGCTGTTCCTAGAAGCTTTCAACACAGCACAGTGCTGGTCTGGAGATGGCTTTGCACTGTTAGCACAGGCACGGCCTTCTGGCTTGCTCCATCTCAGTGCCTGCCTGGGTGGCCATACTCCCAACTGCGCTGGTGTGGCTCACATCTGGCATCACCAACATGTTCAGGCTCCAGAGCTGCAAGTGATAGGAAGTTTTCAGGTTTGCAGGTGCCATCCAGGTGGAGAAGTCTCAGATAAAATGAAAATCTAGCTGGTCTTTCCTTCTTGGTTCTCAGCTATCATCAAACTGCCAGCTTCCAAAGGCTATCCACAGGTTATCTCAAGCTGTTTCCTGGTTTGGTGGGTTTATTTATTTAATCATTCATTTGTTTATTTGTTGGATCTTGGGAAAAGGCAGTTTCTTGAGATTTGTCAGTTATGCGGTGAACTCATTTTGGCGACAGCTTTGGACACCAGTCACTCTGTGGCACCAAGAGGAAAGTAGGGTGTCTATTTGGACCAGACTCCCAAGCCTTGTAATTTCTTGTACTGTTCTCCATCTGTTGAAGTGCTGGATTATCAGTGCTGTGCTAACAGAGTTCATCTGGATTTGGGTCTTTCGAGCATCATACGAAACACCAGGAAGGTATCAGTTGTTAAGTAATTCATTACCCAACTGATATACAGCAAATGACACCAGCATCACCAGGGTGATAAATTATTTCTCATTTCTTATGCTGGAGATAAGAAATAACTTTACTTCACAGAGGTGGAACTTAAACTCAGCACAGTGAAAGAGAACATAAATCTGAAGTGCCATCAGATTTCTCAAGTCCTATCCCATGCTCTGCTCACCAGGGACTCCTCCAGCTCTGTCTCTGGCCTACAATTAACTTTGCGTTTCTTGCCCTTGCAGCTCCTGGGCTTTAAAATCCAGATCTCTTTGAATACCACCCCTCTTTTTGTTACCTGCTTCACTTCATATTTCGGTCTGTTAAAGGAATGGTTAAGGGAGCTGGTTGTTTCTCTTATGTGTTCCAACATATATACACTGTGGAAAAATATCTTGTTTTTCCTTGAGCAGTAAGAAACCACCAACAGGAAATAATGTCTTTCTTTTTGTCGTCAATGGGTCTTTCTTTTCCAGACAGAAATTTACTTAAAAATAATGCTTATTGTTTACTTATTCCCTTTTCTATCATGTGCTTCTCTTGCTAAACATAGGATGTTTTCTTCCTTCCCTCTTCCTGTTTTCTTACCATTTTACTGACATATACTTCACCAAAACACAGATTACAAAGCATCTCCAGCCACAGTGTGTGGCTTCTCAGTGGCCATGCTGTGCAGTCTGTATTTTGAGTGGTAGTCCAGATTGTTTCAGTCATCTCTCTCAAAGATTGACCTTCACTTCTGCTCTCCTAAGCACAGTGTGTCATTATCAGTCAGTATTTCTAAATTACTAGGGATGAAAATTGAGACAGTATCTATGACTTATTCATGGCTTTTTAAACACTTGTAGATTCTTCAGGAAATGGCTTAATCTTCCCTCACCTTAGCACACTTCCTATGGCAGTAACCACTACCTATGGGTTTCCTCAAGTCCTTTCACGTGAGCTGACTGGACCAGAACAGGACATCTACCTTTCAAAGGGACCCATTTGAGATATGCTTCCATTCTACCCTCTAGAGGCTCTACTGTTGATGCATATTTGAGTGAAAGTTCCCCCGATAGCTCTTCCAAGGATCTGTTTTCCCACCATAGATCTCAAAGTGTTACTCAGAAAGGTCAGCAGTGCAAGCAGCACTGCTCACTTCATTACAGGGAAAGCCAAAAAATTACCCTAATGAGCTCTGCAAAGTGCACAAGGGTAAAGGTACCTTAGATATACAAATTCAGAAGAAAGCAATGTAACAAACCTGAGGAAGAGTTTCACAAATGTAAAAAAATTCTGAGGCTATGATGGTACTTGCCACAAGTGGCAAAAAACACTTATTCCCATACCAAAACAAACAAAACCCAACCAACCAACCAGCTGACTAACCAACCAACCAACCAACCAACCAACAAACCAAAACCAAACCAAACCAAAACAAAACAAAACTGAACCCAACCCAAATTCTCCCTTGTGTATCCTGTTCCAGATCCTTGACTGTAGGCGACTGTGTGGACCTGCTAGGCACAGAACTATTAGTATTACTAGCCTGAAATTGCTTCCTGAGAAAGTGAATGAGCTTGGAAAGATGGAGAAAATTCCTTTGAGGAACTACCAAACTGGTAGGGGATATAAAACTGTTCATTATTCTTCAGGTCTGAGGAAAATTAGGCAGAAAGAAAGAAATTATTTTGAAATAATATGTTCTGGATATTTCAGGCACAGTGAAATCTTCACCAGCTGAATTGTTAACATACTGTTTTTTCTTAAAGGGAAGAAAATCACGTAAAGTCATGGCACACAGGGGTTGTTTTTTTTTTTTTTTAAAGTGAGATCTAAATTAGTGTGATCTAAATTAGTCTTGATAAACTTAGAAAAAAACTAGTCTGGACTTTTGCAACTGGGAGCTGCAAGCAGACAGAGATGCAGTAGACAACGCATACGGTATCTCTAAAGAGTTGTAATTAAGGACCTGGGTAGTGGCTCATTCCTGCCCCAGGTCTGGGCCCACCAGGAGCTCAGAGAGTTAGGAAGGAAATGCTTTTCATTGATCCTGGGTTTCCAGCAAGCTGATTTAATCCCTCGAGCTGAGAATTGCTCTAACTTTGTCTCTAATTTCTTCAGGATATCTGGATGGCCTCAGGGGATAGAAAAGTAATATTTGCTGGGGAGATCATAAAAGAAGAGATACTCCAGGCTAAATTTTGCCTTTTGATGCTTATGCGTTGATGACAAAGGAGTGTCTTGGGCTAAAGAAGGAATAAGATTTACATCTCATGTAAAGGCTTGGGTTTCCTGCTACAAGATTAAACAAGCAACATTCATGCCGTGTTTTATGGTGATTGGTGGCTTGCTTTTGTAGTAACAGCCACCATTAAGGATCTTTTCAACTCCTTATTAAAGATACAAGAAGAGAGGGGCACGCAGTTCAGGCACTTGAAATATAAAGCAGTAAATTTTGTTGTATAGACATCATTTTCCATGCTCCTTTCAGTAAAGAGAGGCAGAAATTTTAATTTTCTTATACTGATGCTGATTTTAAGGGTAGCCTTGTTCTATCCTGCTATGGGGAAAGAATGAGTTGGGAATCTTTCCTGACCTATGGGAATGACTCATCATTGTGATTACTCTTTTAAAGAGATGACATCAAAGTGAGTGAGAACCAGTGCAAAACCCATCACGGAGGATAGGGTCTTCAGCACTGATTTTTTTCTAGCAACCTATCTGGAGAAACACAGATTTATAGCAGCTGCTCCAGGATCTGGCAAGCTGCTGTTTTTCACTGCTTTTATGATGTTTTTTTGTATCACACATGGTAAAAGATGTCTTTGTCTTAGCTAATTTGATTATTAGCTAACAAGCACAAAGAGCAATATATAAAGGAAGAGAAATAAGACAGTGAAGGAAAATAACGTAAAAGGGAGAGAGTGGCTGCAGGAATCACAGAGCCATATTCTAGCTGCTGCTGCAGGTAGTGCTGCCGACCTCATGCAGCCATGTCTTGAAGAAGCAGCCAGGATGACGATGTTTGCTTCTTGGAGTAGGCCACACCAGACCTTTCCTGGCCTTGAAATAGATAAATGTTCCTCCAAAAAGCACTGTGGCTTCATCCCATTAATGTAACCAATCCATTTATTCAGAATTTTCTGACTCGTGAAGCCCTGACATTAGTGAGCCCAGGAAGATGTTGTCTAAGCTGTAGTGTCTTTGAAAGGTCACTCTACCTTGGCACATTTGATCTCTACTGTTATTTTTTTTAAATACTGTCATAAGTCAGATTCAGTTAAACTTTCATCACTCTGAGAACTGGCATCTCCATGAGCCTGTACGCTGGCACAGAGAGCTCCACTGAGGGAAGGGTTAGACGCAAGCATATATTAAGATCCTGACTAAAACCAAAGACACAGCATTTTGAATTATACCTCCACAGCCTCCGCTCCTCAACAATAAAGTTCTTCCATTCTGCAGATAACCTTGATGTCTGCAGATAATGTCAGTCCTCCATGACCTGAGTATTTATCCCATTTGTGTCCAAACAGTCAGTGCTTCTCCTCACTGCTGCTGGCATCTCAGCTGTCTCTCTCCTGGAGTATGGGGTAGGGAGGTTAGTGAGTTTGCTCTTGAGCACAGTAATGTGCTGAGTAACCCAGAGAGAGACCATAGACAGCTCCATGACAAGCTTTTCAACATGAACACCACAGTGGAGCTTTGGTGGCTTCCGTGCAATAGTAATTCCCGTCTCTGTATGGGCTGCTGCCTTAGGCCTGTGTGGAAGCTTGCACAGCTGGGCCGACAGGAGGTCACAGAGTCTGAATCTGCAGCTATAAGTTAGCTGTGCCACATCTCAGTGACAAGACTACTCGGTGGCATTTCAAGCCATTGGTGCAAAAGGTGTCACGGTGGTGCTTTGCAACCACAGCTTGGCTAAGATCTAATTGTCTTTTCCCTCAGGGACTACAAAATAGGTTTCTCCTCATAATGTATTTTATTCACTGCTCTAGCTGTGAACACAGGGCAGGAAGACCTAGGGGAGCTCCATCCCCCTTACACAGCTTGGGGCATTTCTGAAAGATTAACAAAAATTACAATTCCTTCTAATAATTTTGTAATAAATTAAAGCTTTGAGGGAAACGTTCTCAGGAGCAGCTGTCAAGAGTTCTTTTCCATGAAGATATCCATTTGGGAACTAGCCTCCTTGTTTATCTTACAGAAAATAATTTTTCAGTGTTTCCAATTTTCACGGGGTCTTCAGAAGGTGAGGAGCAATTGCTGCTTGTACACAAGCTGCGGGAGAGCATTTGGTATTTCTGTGCACACCAGTGTCTTTTTGTTTCCAGCTGGGACCCATCAGAGTCCCTCTGCTGGCTGCTGCCTTGCTGTCCTCCTCACGCAAGCAGCAAGACATCCATTTTCACTCTTTTCTCCAGTCAAAATGACCTTGTAATGTGAAAAAAAGGCTGGTGTGGGTATTGAAAACCATAAAAAATGGCAAGCCTTGCCCCCTCCTGACATTATGTCTCACTCAAGCTGCCAGAAAGCAGCATCTGCTTTCCCCTTTCCCCTGCCACCTCCCCAGTGGGCTGATGGAGGCCCCTCTTCCTCGTTACCAGGCACACATTGCCTCCTGCTTTGCACCTGCATCTTGTTTCTCCCAATTATTTTCTTCACTTCAGCTTACAAGTCTTAATTTAGAAAGGAGTGAGCAAATGTAATTCTTCCCTGACACAGATATTCTCTTCTCTGCTGATGCACTGAAATGCCTTAATAACCTGCTCACGTCCTCCCGTATTCTTTTCCTTCCTCTTCTCATTCTCTGTTCAGATTCTCTCCTTTTCCCAGCATTTCTATCTGATTTATCTCCCCTCCTCTCCTTAAGGCTTGTGACACCCTCTTTGTGAGCAGACACACCTGGTGGGATGACCAGGTGTCTGTGGCACAAGCAGGGCTTGCGCCAGGGAACCAGTGCAAGCTCTAGTTGCCAGAGGTGGCAGGCAGGGATTCTGGCCAGCCCTGCTTGGCATTATAACCAGCATCTCCCTTGGGNTTGCCAGAAGGCCACTGGTGACAGCTTAGAGGCTCAGAAACGGTGGTTGTGAGGCAGACCCAGTGCTCCAATTTTAGTTCCAAAAACCTGGAGGAAAGGAGTATCTCGGAAACTGCCTTTGGATCACCTGAAAAATGGTGTAAATAATGGGAACTTCACAAGCCCTCTCAAATGTCTCCAGCACCCCACACCCTCTAGCTCTTCATAATGCCCCTGTGACATGCAGTTATGTGACAGTGGTCTGTTCCTTGTGAGGCCCAAATGACTGAGATCAAATTGGCTCAGAGCCCAAGGCAGGTGTTTTCTTCCAGATGAACCATTGCAGCTTCATACAAATAACTTGCCCATGAAAAATATAACCTTGAAGGAGTCGCCATTCCTCACTCAAAATTTCTGTTCAGCTCAGAAGGATAGCCAGTGTCAAGGAGGGTCTGCTGCAATTAATGGCCCTGTTTGAGAAACAGGCGTGATCTCTCAACACGAGTGGAGGTGGCGGGACTTGACCTGTGGCTTCTACTGAGCACTGAGATTCATCTCCATGGTCTTTGGCCTGAGCAGACAATGGCATGATGCTGCTATAATTTAGCTCTGGCAAGCACTGAATGCAAATGTGCCTTCCTATCACATAAGTAGGAAGATTCATTCATTTGGCTGCAAATATCCTGACTGTTAAAGAATGTGGTTTAATTACTGAATCTTGCTGAAATTCAGCTTCATTGAGAAATGAAGTCTAGTCCTCTTCCCATGGGGGTAACTGCACTTCTGCTCCCTTAAGAAGTGTGGTAATTTCTTTCTGTAGTACTCATGGTTGGTTAAAAATCAATTTTATTTATCCTAATTCTATCTACATAAAATCCGGCTGTCTGTTAACTGCAGCCACCCTTTTGAGCCAGAAAGTCCATCCATGTTGACTTCACTTGGGTGAATTTTACCTCATAACCATTATGTCATTATTTAATGTGATCAAAAGCTATTATCATAACTTTTTTATCATTATTATTATAGGCCTATATAATTGAAGGAATTAATGTTACTGATTATCTTTCTTTATAAGGAAAATAGCTATATGTAATAAAGTAGTGCTTTCATCTTAATCTTCCATGTTATTTCTATACAAATTAATCCTTCTGTATGTAGACCTTTTTCTCATTTAGTAAAAATAGAATAAAGCATCTTAATAGGATCTAGAAATTCTCCAGGACAAGTAATAAATGGCTTGGTCTACTTGCCTGCCTAGCTTTCGTATCTGCCAAACACATTTATATCATTGCACCTTGTCTAAAAGCTGGAGGATGTGCTCTACTGAAAGGTTTGTGCTAGACTGTTCTTTTCAGATTAGTGCATACCAAAGTATTTCATATACAAACATTTGGGATTTTCAAACTTAATATGAAAGAATAACTGAGCAAAAACATTTGTCAAGAAAAAATAGTTCACCTGTTTTTTGTTATTCACCCGCCCGCTGCCCCAAAATGCTGAAATCTGAATGTTTTGACACCAAAATCCTGATACCAACCTGTGATTGTAGAGTTAGTGTATTTTGCAGCTGTTGAGGAGCAGTATGTTGCCCCGTCCACATATGCTGTAAATTGGCACATCTTTATTGAAGCCAGTCGTGCTCTGTTGACTTCATGCTAAATGAATAGCTGGTCCGTTGTACGTTGAGACTTGATCCAATTCCCACTAAAATTGAAGAACACTCTTGCCAGCTTCCTAGAGAGTTAGTTCAGACTCTTGGAAACAATGAGCAAAACTGTAATTTGTCTGATTTTTAATATCATACCCAAGAAAGATATTTATGGAGATGTTCCTGGCTAAAATCCATCAAGCAGAGCTGATGACTTCAAATGACCTTCATTTCTGCATCTCGAGGGTCACAGAGCCAATGCAAAGTAGTCTATAAAATATTTAAATTTCATGTCTGAGGCCACTAATACTAAACAGTTCCAAATGCCAGCCAGCTGACCAGAGGGAAAAATGCAAAACCATTGCTGATCTTTGGTAGGATATCAAAATCTTCAAGTTCAAAATCTTTCGTTTCTTATTATCACCAAGCCACAATAGATAAAAGTAATGTGCTACATGATTCCAATTCTGTGAGAAGAGGGAAAAGAAGTGTGACAATGAGTCATCTGGTACAAAGCACCAGAATTCAATAAATAAAGCAATTTTCTTTCTTTCTTTTTTATTTTTTGGAAGCAAACTGCCTTTTATCTGATGAGGTCTACATGACAGCTGTGTATTTCCAAGAGCACCACTCTCTACAGGCAAGAGGGTGACTCGTAGGCAACCTAGTTCTCTTGTGTATTAGCTCACATGCTCTTTTTATCAGAGCTCCTGTCTCAGCAAACCAGGGGAATCACAGGAAGCGCACATACTTATAAAGATGTTCTCCTCTGAGACTGACCCCCGTACTCTACCTCAAGTCCTTGGACTGCTCACTTACAGGCTTACAGTGCCCTCAATCAGTCCTACAAATGAAAACAAGGAGCAGGGACTGTTGTTAATAAGAAGTTCTGAATTAGAAACCTTGTGATTTGCTGCTGGCGCAGGCAGACCGGCACAACCTTGTCAGCCCTGTTAATAAACTTCAGTCACAGCGCTGACCTGCTGACAGCCTCCACGAGCTGATGACATCTTGCAGCTTTTGAGCAAAGATTGTTTTGCATGTCAATGTGGAAGGCTTCTTTATTATATTATTTTTAGAGCAACATTTTTATTAGGGAGCTAGAGGGAAAACAGAGCCTGAGAAAAAGGGGAAGGCTGTGACTTACCAACATTTTCAAATGCTTTTCCCTTCCCTTTGCCCCCTAATCTGTGCTGAGTCACCATTCAGTGCCCCATGCAACCCCACCAGTACCCCAGCAAAAAGTCGCAGACCGCAATGTGGCAGTGTCAGATACTGAACACGAAGGGGGTCCCAGTCTCAGGATCCTGCTGTCTGAACAGCTGATAAGCAATAATGCAATAACTCACAGCTGTCAGCAGGCAGGGAGCAGAGAACTAAATCACTATAACCATCGACATAGCTATCTTCGCTCTGCTCTATCCAGGACTGCTGCTGAGATCATTGTGTCTTCACTGCAGGTGCATGAGCTGCCTGCCCCAAGAGCACCCACACTGCACATCACAAGATACCCCTACTGAAGAGGACCCTGCCCTATGCTGCAGCAACCAGATGCTGCCCGGTACTCAGCATGCCCACTGCTACTGCTACATTGGCATGCAGCAACCAGATGGCCTCTGCCTGGCATCAGGTGTCTGGCATCCACCATGTTTTGGCAGCTGTGTGCACATGTTGTGCAAAACTCACCTGTCAGGTGTGAGGAGGCACCAAATGAAGCAGGTGGGAATCAGTCAAAGCAATGGAGGAGGGTTCTCCCACAGCAGCAGCTAGACCTGGGGGACTCTTTGCCAAAGAAAGCTGAATGAAACTCATTATGGTTTACATGAGTACTTGAGAGACTGAGGTAAACAGTTGGTAATGTTGGAAGTTACTAAGTATACATAAAAACCACCTCCAGCTCAGAAATGAGCAAAAAATATTTGAATCCTGGGAAAGTGTCAGTAGAAAGTATCATGCATATTGCCATGTCCCTGTGTATTCCTTAGGCATCTGTGTATCACTGTTCCTGGACACAGGAGGCTGGGACGTCCGGACCTTTGTTACCATCTGCTACACCATCCTAATGCTCAGTAATGATCACCTTTCATCTGCAAAAGCATGTGTCCCAACAGTGGCCCACAGATATCTAGATGTGAAAGGTTGCTCCAGACACCACTGATCGATGCAGGCAATTCATGCATTTACCTTGGCCATACTGACTATGATCACGATGCCCTTGATGTATCTTGGTGCTGCCTACCTTCATGGTGGCCTTGATGCTAGGATGGAGAACGATACCCCTGAGGTTATCCAGATCCTTCACCCAACCTGTGCCAAGGTAGCAGGAAGCCTGACAACACACATAAAAGGAGAAGTCACCAGACCATCAAAAAAATCATAGAAACACAGAATCACAGAACTGTAGGGGTTGGAAGGGACCTCGAGAGATCATTGAGTCCAAACCCCCTGCCACCATCGTAGGTGACTTGATTTTCTACCTCAAGTCAATGTAACCAAGTCATAGCTGGTGTTTGGGCCTGGTCAAGGCTGAATATGGTGAGGGGAGGGCACAAGCATTGGTATAATAGAAAATAAATGCTTGACTTACATACCCCCCAAATTTGAAAGTATATGCAGCATCCCTACTTAATGTGCTTTTTTCCTTCTTCCTCACACTGCACATCATCTGGAGACACACATGGATTGCAGCAGAGTCCTCACAGCTCAGCTCAAGTAGCAGCATTGTAAATCTCAAGTCCTGCTTGTTGATCACAGCCTGAAAGCTGTATAGTGCCTCAGGGTCTCTCGATCATGCCACAGTCCAAGAACAGTCAGAATAGGCCATTATGCTGAACAATATCGGTGTACACAATGTTGTTCCATGAATCCATAGACTTTTTGTTGTACTGGACGTAGCTGGATGTTCTCAGGACTGTTTGCAATGTTTTGCAGAACACATTGGCACTGTGACTCGTGCAAAGGATACAGCAAAATCCCTTCCCATGAATTAGCACAGAACTCTAGAATAATGAAACTTGTTTATTATCAAAGCTGGTATGGATACTGTGATGAGGGGAGGGGTGAGGCATTTCTGAAGATCTCTGCACTTGCCACAAAGGAGCTGTTATCCAGCAGCTTTCTTGTCAGCATTCTCATTGCACTGATGTTTAGTGGGTCTCACGCCACTTTGCCTTTAGAAAGTTCTTACTGTTTACTGACTGGAACATCCAAAGATGCCTCTCCTCAGCCAAAAGTTTCAAAAGATCTGCCTCCTGTAGATACTTCAGTATCAAGATGGGCAGGAAACAGAGCAGTTTAGCTCCTCCTCCACATTGCCACCATCAGTGGCGGGTATCTGATTAGATAACTGCATGAATTATTGTATTTGTCTTCATATAGGTGCTTCTGCATTCCCAGTTAGCTTTTCACATACTTTGTTTTCTTGGACCTTGGTCCAAGCCTTCCCTGCTTTGCTCCAAGCTCGTGTCATGAACTTGAAGTGCTTGAAGGGCCACCTTGTGCTTCAGTGTAGAAGTCCCTCCTCAAAATGCGTCTTCTGTGGACCGTAATGCCTACAAGTCCTCTAGTCTTTGGATGCCCCTCTGCCACCGCTGAGCAAAGTGTATGTTGTGCCCAGACAGAACGGCTGAGTACCACCATTCTGAGTGGTGGTGAAGTGGCTTTATCATTGAAGGCAATGCTGTGGTTACAGTCCTATTGTGACCTGTTAGAATTTGTACCTCACGCTCCTCTGGAGCTTGAAAAGCATCCTGTGCAGATAACTAGTGACTTGCGATGGCTGGTTGACCAAGAGTATCAAGGAGGCTCTCCTGCCTGATTAAAACAGCAAATGTTGGCTTGATGTTCTCAGCTGGCATTCACAAGCCAAGGATCTAGCCCTGCCAATTTTCATAGGTGAGGCAAGACAGGCTGCTGTTCTGGCAAAAAAATGTGGAAGGCTGTAAAGAAATATTCACCTGGCAGCATCCCTTTAAACCCATGACTCATCATCAAAAGTGCATTTCTGACTTTTTTCCCATTCACGTCTTGAGGATCAACATCTCGGTTCATGAGCATTTAGGCAGTTACTTTTCTGCACAGTGTTACATAATTATGTGTGTAGTAGTGATGACTTCATATGTTATGAATGGACAGTGTTCTGTTGAGGAAGTCCGTGCATGTTCTCCAGCTCCTCACCAGAACACATGGCAGTATGTGGATCTGATGTGGAGCCAGGGCTTCAGTATCTGAAGAAGAGCAGGGATGGAGGAACTGCTGCTTCACCTGCTGATCAGCCGCAGCCTCACAAAGCCAACAACTCTGCTTTCAGAGCTCTGGTTCAGAGAGAAGATTTCTTTTTTTTTGACTCAAAGGGCAGCTCTGCTTACAATACAAGGTCTCATCCCACATAACTGCACCGATTATTGTAATTATGCCCTTTCAGGACTTTTCCGAGCCACACTACATCCAATTATATCTGTTTTAAATAGCTTTATACTGTACATCACATGGTGCTGGAGAAGGGAGGTATTTTATTTAGCTTCCTATCCTTACAGTAAGGCTTTTTATGGAGAAGATAGTTGGCATTATTAACATTCTTTATTTCACTGGTGGCTATATCTGAAGCCATCTTTCTGAGCACCATGCCAAAAATGTACTTAGCTGTGTTTCTGCAGGACAGAGTGTCCAGTTTTAAAAAGGCAGGAGGATTAGGCCCTCAGTACTCTTGATCTGTCCTTTTCGGGGGGTTTGTACATGAGTTTTCACATATTTGGTTTATAACAGAAAACATGAGATGTGGTATCATTAAAGTTCAAACCAGCAGTGCAGTTATGTCAGAAAGAACAGGACTTCTCCTGCAGTATCTTCTCGTGTTGACCAGTACTTGTGAGGGAGCTAAACCTTCTGAGTTCCCCGCTCAAGGAAGTGGCTTTCCTAGGAGAGTTCTGCTAGATTTCTCTCCTCCTTCCTTTTTTCCCTCCTCCACAGTCTTGCTAGTATTTTTGTTTGTTTGTTTTTGCCTACCTAAACTGGAGGACAACCTGAACTCAGGCTTTAATTTGCCAGACGATGCGTTCCCTTTTTCTTTGCTGCAGAGGGTGAGCACAATACCGATGTGTGGCTTACTCCCACCACCATTAATGGATTTAAAAAACAATGTGTAGGCCTTCTTTTGACTCCCTTATGGGAAATGATCTCAGACTGTGAGAATATCCACTAAAGCCATTCTCAGATGTAACTCCCACTGTTTCCAGTGCTCAAAATTGCTTTTTCACTGCAAAGGACTTTCTTTTCTCCATTTCCTTCTCTCCTTTCTTCTCTTTTTCCTTTTCTCTTTTTCTCCCTCTCCTTGTTTTCTCTTTTTTTCTCCTTTTCTTCTTTCCTATTCCTCTCCCTCCTTTTCTTTTTGCAGGCAAAAAAAGAATCATTTCTGAAGATGTCAAGTTTCCCTCCTAGGAAGCAATGTTTCTTAATTACACACGTGGCATGATGAGCATTCTTCACTCGTTGTCACGTACGTGATGGCTTCACATCTAGCAGGTGCTCTCATGCTTTGCTGAATGGGAACTATGTGTATTTTTACATCTAAAGTACCACACATCCCTAGCATATGTAATTTTTCCTCCACTCGAGAACCAGCAAGCCGACTGTGGGTGCTGCAGGTTGCTCTACCTTGCTCTGACCCCCATCCTTCCTCCCCATGACAAGAACTTCTGCCCCTTCTGCCCTGACCCTGCTGGTCTCCAGCAGCTCAGTCAGCGTCTCCAGATCAGGCCCATTGGTTTTAAGTGCCTGAAATTTCCTCTCTGCTGAGCAGCTGAGCTGGCAATGAGGGCTCCCAGCACTGCACAGCTGGAGGTGCTGATGGTTCCTGTTGGGCTGGGGAGAGAAGAGGAAAAGCAGGCCTGCATTGCTTGTAACTGCTGGGTCAAGCCTGCTGGTTTAAAAAAGAAAGAAAGTGATTCTTCTTCTTTTTTCTTTTTTTTTCCTCCAATTCTCCCTCTGTGCCTTCAAATAGCAAAGGTCAACAACGAGTGCTGCAGTTTCCTGTGCATGTTACTGAGTGCCAGCAGGGAAAGGAGCCCAGGTGAGAGCCTGCTGACATCCCACAAACCTCACCAGCCCCACTGCACAGTGGTGCCGACCACCCACGGCTCATTTCTGCCATGAGCCCCCAGACACCTCAGCCCTCAAACTGCAGCCAGAAATGTTGCCTCATGGTCTGCATTGTTATGAGTTAATATTTTCCGGTCTCTGAGTCACTGCTGATGAGTATTCGGATGTTTGGAGCCTCATCCGCTCACGTGCAGGAACATTCTCCCAGCGATGTTAATGAGCTTCGCAACCCATCTCTGTTGATTACAGCATAGTCAGAGCCAAGGTGTGCAAATCAAGCAGGAGCAGAGTAACACGCTGCCATACAGCAAACATTTTGCTAGCCAAATTCTGACCTGCTGACCATGACACTTTGAGTCAAGTGCTTCAAAATTACGGTTGCCTTTGCTGCGTCAAAATACAAATTTCTAGTCAAATGAAGAAATATAAAAACCCTTGCAAAATCCCAAAACTATCTCCACAATATATCTGAACAGCACTGACTGAAGCAAGGACTTCCTCCATAACATGACTATAAAGTTTCAGTGATTCGAGGGGCGATATATGATGCTGAAGTGTTCTGATTGCCCTGAGTAGATATTTCAAACAAGAACAAAAAGTGACCAGAATTGTGCTGGGTTTTTATGTCTGTGTTCATGCAAACCTACCAGTCTCCACAGTTGCTCTTATAGTAGCAGGCAATGAGATCCTGCATGTAAATCATGTTGCAGACTCATTAGTGTTACTGCTGCTTGGTTGCTAGCTGAGACACCAGTTCTGATTTAGGGTATTTTGACACTTAGCAACAAACTAAGCTTTAGCGAGCAGGTGGCTGAGCCAAAATAGTAGCAGAGTTCGCAGCTAGCTGAAATAATAACAAGGATTTGCTGGTCAGAATATGCTTTCTTTCTTGATTTATTAAAACAGCCCAGGAAAAGCTCATTTGTGAAGGATGCACTCCCACGAGACACCTGCTTCAAAACCACTGTGGTGTGGTACAGGTGTTTCTTTGCATGCATGGGAACAGTTCCCACACTGGGACTGTCGGGGTCCAAACAACAGACCTGTTGGCCAGTGGTGACAAAAGCCACTGTGAACAGTGAAACACTGTGAAAGAAACTGTGTCCTGCCAATCCCGAGGGCCTTGAACAAGTTGATTCTCAGCTCTCCCAGTGGCCTGTGGCTTTCTGCACCTGCAGCTCTAATTCACCCTCCTTTCCAGAAAGTGCTGTCTTCCCTATCCTGCCTGAAAAAACAGGATCTGTCCCACAGCTGATCTGTAGGACAGCCTCTCACAACCCAGCTGTGGTGTTTTCCTTTCTCTCACCCTGCTCAGGCTGTATATGGAGGCTGAGGACATCCACCCTTCTTTTGGGTGCCCCAGTGATACCCCGGGCTGAGGACCTCCTCGTGCTGGTTTCCAGCCCAACTATCAGAGCTGACTGTCACCTGTCAGACTTCACACACAAACCAACTTTCCAAGCAACTGAGACAACACAAAGTATTATGCTTCTGCACAGTACCCAAAGTCTTTCCTTTTCTGAGAAAGAAGAGCACTGCTCCAGCTAGCAAGCCTGTCTCAATGGGCCAGAGAGCCAGACTAAAATGAAAGAATAGCCACAACGTGAGGAGAGCCTAACCCTGCTTCAGGCGATGCCTACTGTGCTGTACGCTCTGCTCGCTCTTTGCACTTCTACGCTGCATGTTCGTAGTTTAACGTAGGGACGTGAAACCCAGGCACAGCCTGCAAATTCAAACTCTCTGGCCTGTGGTCACTTTTTTTTTTTAAAGCATGGCAGCTGGCTTGCCTAAAGCCCTGCACAGCTGGGAAGGTTGGCTAACAGCAGCTGAAAGAGAAGCAGGGCTCTGGGCAAGACTGCAGGTCCCCACCATGATCTTGAGGCCAGAGGATGGCACCTGAGAGGTCAGAGCATCCACCCCAGCTGCTATGTGCAGCTCTGTGATTTCACTGCATGGCCGCGAGCAAGCCTCTTCCAGAGCTCTTGTGTTCTGCAAAATGGGGCTGGAAATAGAAATTCTTGTCATGTGTGAGACTTGCCATCTGCTTGGGAACCTTGCTGGCAGGTTCACCGGTTGGAAGTTAAGTGTTAAAGGCTCTGTACGAGAGATTGAGAAGGTGTGTCACGGGGTAGGTTGGGTGGTACCTGACAAAGCCTTGCAAGGACTCATGCAGCAGCCATGCCAGCAGTGGGAGCACAGCCTTGGTGGAGACTGCTGCAGGTATTTCCTGCACATTCAGCTGGACACAAGGCTCCATGTGTAGGCATGTAGGCCAATGATTAGAAGCTACCTGGCTGCAGTGTGGCAGACATCCACTTTCTTGGTCACTTGGTAAGGGCATCCAACCTGAATCACTCCAGAGGAGGTAACCTTATTTTCAGAAGGCAGAGGAACATTTTCTGCAAAATAACAAGCTTTCTTGCAGTGTCTCTGTTGGAATTTCCAAAATCATGGTTCAGTTCTGAAAATCTTGACAGTTTACATTTACAGACCACTAGGTATAAAGAACTAAGTTTTATTAACATTTCCAGAAGAAATCAATGAAGATATTGCAGAGAATTATGATCCCGATGAGGAAATAAGCTGTGGGAAAAGAGGAATGGTTAATATGCAAGGGAGTTTTTCTCGGAAAAATACCTTTGCCTTTATTAGGAAAGCATGAGGAAAAGCAATATATAACTAAGGACATGAATGTATTGGCTTAGGGGAGAAGGTAAAAGTTGTTTTTAAAAACGTAAGTGGGTCTTTAAAACACAGGCGAGCATTCTGCATGTCACGTTCACTGGCATGGGGAATTCTGCAAATGAGCAATGACCTCGAAGGGCTCCATCCCAGCTGATAATTCTCATGCAAGGGATTTATAAGGGTACACCTGGGACTGCATGGAAAGATTGGACAGGGACCTCTGCAACACGTGCACTGCAGTAAAAAAGGAATAATGATCAGCAAAGCCCATAGTAGAGACTGGAGTTAACAGATTAAATTTAACTCTGCTGTTAGTGGCCACATCCTGGTATTGCCCATATCATCACCTACCCCTATCATTGCCATGTGTTAAACTAGATTATTTCTTGGCAATAGCACTTGAATAACTCTTCACCTGTTCATCAAGAATGATGAAACATAGGGCACAGACATGCTGTAAGTGGCCCCACTTGAGCAGAGGGATCTGGACCAGATGGCCTCCAGAGGTACCTTCCAACCTCCACCATTCTGTGATAAAAAAACACATCAGCTTGGCTTCCCTGTGAAACAAAGGGAGGGTTATTCTCTCCCCATGATGAAGTGAAGAAAGTTGATGTTCTCAAGAACTAAGACCAGACCTGCCGAAAGTTCTCTCGCATGGTTTTGCTCCTGTTTTTTGGGTTCAACTCGAGACATCCAAAGGCACCAACACTCAACGTTGTTAGACAGCTGAGTGCTTCAGAGATGCCTGAAGATGGGTGTGCACGTGTGGGTGTGTAATGCGTGTGTCTGGAGACCTTGAGGGCACTGTGGTAAATGGAGTCCAAATACTTAGCCAGAATGACTTGAAAGATTGCCTAAGACATCACAGGAATGCAGGGACGCAGTTTTGGCAATGACGATAAGTCAGAAGCATTGAACCTTGGGCTTCTGCTGCTCTTGCCCTCCCAAATCAGTGCTCGATTTCTGAGCTTCAGTAAGGTACTCAAGCTACCAAGTCAAACAGCCAGGCTCAGAGCTCAAAGGTATTACAAATTTTCCTGTCAAACCTCCAGGAGACCTGGTTAATGTTCAAGCTACAGGGTATGTAATGAACCTTTCCACAAAGTTGATTCATTTTTATGTCATCAGTCTCTATATGCTGACGTAATATTTCAAAAATCAGTAGATCAGTTTAAAGAGAAAACAACTGGTAACGCTTTACAATTAATATTAACTAAAGTGACTCAAAGGCTGTAGAAAACCATCACGGCTGTTGCAATAGAATGAAACAAGCTTTTATGGAGGTATATATAGAGGTAACTGTGGCTAATTTTGAATGAAAGGCATCAAAAATTTACTGGACGTTCTTGTAGAGCGCCAAAACATTTGTGTCAGAGTGTTTCTCCAGACCACTCTGAGCCACTCTGGAGCAACCCTCTGTGTAGGAAAGCAATTACAAATGTGCCAAAGGAGGAAATGGGTGAAAGGTGTTTCCAAGGCTGACACAGAAGTAGAGATATTGATCTCTGATGAAGGAAGAAAACCTGGCTGGAGTGTGAAGATGTTGTTTTACTGTCATCGTGACATGCCAATGCTAATTTTATGTACTCAAATTTCTGAGTCAAACATGACACAGCAGTGTCTTGAGTTCACTGCTTGCGCTAGCATTAAACTAAATTTATCAAAGACTCATGTAGGATATAAGCATCAAATCTTGCTAATTAAAAGCTAATTGCTAATCTCTGTTGCAGTCAAATAGTACCTCTTAGTCAGTAAAGAGCATAAAGCCAGACCAAGACCTGATGTAAGCTACTCCAACTCTAACACCACAGCTACTATCAGCGCTACATTCATTCATCTTTACAATGAAACAAAACTTAGTTTAAAGTGTTTCTTCTAAAATCTGGCACGTTATCAATGCGTTCAGCTTAGACATCTCGTCTTGAGAAGGGCCACGTGCTTGTATTGGAGCCAACTAGAGCTAAGCACATTTCATTCAGTACCTTTCAGCCTTGTAACACACTGCAAAGACATCCTCGCCAAGAGCAACCAGTTGGGACGTTCGTTGCTGGAGATGTTACAAACAAAATGTCTTGTGTGTATTACGTTACACTATACACAGAATTTATTGCGATCCAACGTAATAACACTGTGTTTCTAAGTTTTTAAAATCCACAGCCCACCTAAGTCTTTAGGAAAACAAACAAAAATGAACAACTTTCTGGCAATGGCACACAGCTTTTCATTTGAAGCCAAGGAAGACTTAGCTCACACATAGAAAGTTTTCTTATTCACCTTCTCTCTCATTTCTGTGGTCTTACAAGTGCAAAGTTTTGTAAAAAACAGCTGTGGTTATTCTGAGGATCACTTCCTGAAGTCTGTGGTTCTCCAGGCTGTAAAAACACTGATCCACACTAGCAAGTACGACAGCTGTAAAACCAGAGAATGAGAATGCCCAAAACCCAGTGTTTTGGGTTTGCAATTTTTTTTTTTCTTTTTTGCAATTTTGGATCACAGAACAGAATGAGACCTACTGTAACCTAGACATATGTTGACAACATACCTCAAAATTCATGAAGTAGAAGAAATAAATGAGGAAGAGCACAGTCACCCACGTGTTTTAATTATTTGGTATTCTCACATGCTTCTTGATTTTTATTTTCAAGGGACAGAGATGGAAGACCAAAGCCCAGTCTCTCTCTCCTACTTGATCACTGTGGTGGGTGTTTACAGCCCAGTAGAGAGGAATGGATTTTTTGATTTCTGCTGGTACATGCACTTGTCAGACTTTGTTCAGTTGCATCCCAGCCACAGCAACTTTCAAACCCAGGCTTCAACTCCATCACACTGGGTTTCTGTGATACCCCAGCCGTGATCTGATCAGCTTGCTGTGGGGTTGAGGGACTGACCTCCCCTGGACTCTGTTACGCACGATCATCCAGACTGCACGAGTTCAGCAGCCTTGTCGTTGACGACTTTCCATGGGGAAGCTCACCAGGCCTTAAAACCCTGATCCTACTGGAAGAGAAAAGTGCTCAGCCTATGCAACAACCATCTGGATACATAACGATCTATGAATAAATCAACAAAATAAGAACCTGATGAAATTCTTGTGAATTACTGCCATGACCCATTGTTTCAGCCACTCTTACCCCACCCAAAACAGAGTGGGACACCACACAGCTGCCCATGCAGACAGCCTACCCTGCATGCACACTGTCACAGACGTTCAAAGCTAAAATGGCGATCCCACCAACAGAATGACGTCCACAGATACCACATGCCTCAGCCAGGATTTCTGCCTTCCTCCTTTTGGCTCTGTGACAATACCTCCTTCTGCTTTTGTGGGCACTGAAATCTCTGCCCTAAATTTGGCAAGGCCAAGGAAGGTGAAAGAGCCTCAGCCAGGGCTAGGGGAAGGGGCCAGGGAGCACCACGAGCTCCAGCTTGCACTGCTCCTCCACCCTGCCAGCTCTTCAAACACCGCTCACAAAGCAGTCTCTCTTTCTTCACAGGCTTTCTGTTGAGCTCCTGAAAGAACCCAAATACTTCACAGACCTTCGTGACTACATTTTCCCAGCAGGCCCCACAACACCCAGAGCGGTGAGAAGTCAAAAGTTACCTCCAAAATTGGGACGCTCAATTAACAGCGTATATTTGAGAGGAGTTAGATTTCCTGTCACACGTTATGGATTCAGCGCGTGACCTTCATTAACTTCTCCCACAGCGATGAGTACGCTGCCTCTGCAAACGGGAACCACATGCCTGCAATCAGTCATCCCAAGGCACAAACACCCAATCAGCCACCCCAGCTGGAGCCACCACCTCACCACCAGAGCAGCATGGTGCCAGAGGGAGCACACAGCCTATACCGTCATTGCCCTCATCTTGGTCTTCTGCTCACCCCTTCTCCTACCCACTCCTATTTTCTCCCACTTCTGCAGGAGGCAAGATGGGGACTAGCAGGCAGAGGCTGCACTCACTTTGCCATCCTCCTTCCTGCTTCACCCAACCTGGCCAACTGAAGGACTACTTCTGGGGGAAAAAAAGATATGATTGGCATATGCAGATGTCATGACGGTGCTGCAAAGTGGATGACTTGAGAACAGTTGTGCACTCATGTTTCTGAGCACTCGATTTTGTGATCTGCTGATTTCTCCTACCCAGCAAAAGTAAGGGAAGGTGAATACTTAGGAAGGGAAAACTTTGCAGATTCTCTTCACATGCTTGGACCTGACAGCTCAGAATTGCACAAAACAGGCAGATCCAGGGGGAATCCATCTGCTAAAATCTTGGAAAGATTGCAGCTTTAGCTTATGTCCAAATGGGCAGCATGTGGCCCACCAGAAGTATTACCTTACCCCATGGTTTGTTTTTCAGTGTCACTTTTCTAGACACAAATTTAGTGCAAATGAGAAGACGTATAGCCTAAACAAGCTGTATTGGTTGAAATCCTCTTCTAAATACCACCTTTTCAAAGCCCTTTGGGTTTTCACTCTCAGCTTGTGTGAAGTACCTCTGAGGCAGCAGAGAGGACAGAAGGCTGCTGGGTGATGTGGACAGGATGAGGCCTCCTGGTACCCAGATCTCCAACACTGCCAGGTGTGTCACCTGCCCAGCTGGGAGGCCTGCCCACTGCTGCTCTGAGTTGCTATGAGCAGGGAAAACACCTTTCCAGCTTAGAAAAAACACGGTTAACTGTGCTTCTGTTGAGTGTTAATAGTGTCAGGCTATCTGGGACAGTAGAAGACATACAGATGCGAGCGCTGCAACCGACTGCAGGGAACTGCTTTAGCAGGGGGTTGGACTGGATGATCTCCAGAGGCCCCTTCCAACTCCTGGGATTCTGTGATTGTCACCAAGGTAGATAAGTGAAATGCAATATTTTTCCTCCCCACACAGGTTTTTCTATGAGATCTTAGCTCATTCTTTCTGCAAATCCCATTAAAGGCCATCTTTTATAATTGCATAATTGCATAATTCAAGGTCTGATCAAGCAGCATCCTATTTGACAAACCAGCCCACTGAGTAAATTGTGCAGTAGCATTCTGGTCAGCAGGTACAAGTTGAGTTCTTGTCAATTTCTTTGATGCAGCAGCAAAGCCAGATCAGAAGCAGAAATCATACAATCTGTTACAGAAGTTCCCAAACACATCTGCTTAGAATCATACAAGTGGCTAAAGGAAAACTAAGTAAAGTTACTGTTGTCAAATAAAAGTACTCACATAGAAGAAAGGAAAAAATACCCCACTTTTAAAATGCAGATTGGCCCATTAAGATCTGATGCTGTAGGTGCTGCTGAGTTTGCTTCTCATTAATTGTGTAATGCTGCACTTGGTCTAAAAGCCAGCACCGCCTCTGTTACCTGCTTCTGCTTGGAGGCTGAGTAATAACCATTCCATGTTCAGTACAGAAGATGTGGTAAAGCAGATTCACACTGCTGAAACATGCTGAAGAGCTCTCGCTGTCAGTAATGGCATTTGGCCAAAACCTTGCAGCTGATCTGCTTGGAAGCAAAGTGAGCACGTTCCATGGGTTTTGGTTCTTTGCTGTAATGTCACTGTTATGACATTGGTTCTGCATTAAGCGGAAGAGACCTGAAATAAAATGAAACTGCATTCATCTTAAGGCAATTCTTCCCCGCACAGTTTACTTGGACAGAGAAGCTGTAGACTGAAAGAATAGCCCATCTTAACAACCAGCCTATAGCGTAAGCTATTTTCTTGGGACTTTAAAAAATGACTCACCATGGAGGGACCTAGTTGGGACTCTATGGCGACTGGCAGAATATGGTTACTGAAAAAAAGGCAGTGAGGATCTCCTTCTTCCATGAAATATTGAGATCATGTTTCTCCAAGAAGAGCTGTGAAATACTTTAATCGATGTGAAGAAGTGGAAATGCATCAGCAGCCAAGACACCCTCCAGCACACACAGCCCGCTGTGCTCCAGGACAAGCGCTGCACAGGTGCACAATACTGGAGTAGCCTCAGGACCACATTGGAGATATAGATAAGAGATGGAAGGAGCTGTGGGAAATGTGATGCAAAGAAAAGAATCTGGTAACTTGTCTGCACAAGTGAGGTGCCGAAGTACTGCAGAGATGTATGTAGTATCTTTACCTGGCCCATTAACTCATTGGATTTGTAGAGGTCAGACTAATGAAAGGCTGAACAAACCAAATGCTCTGTCCCTCTCAAAAAAAATGATGCCTTACAATAGCATCCTGATGTTACACAGCTTCACTAGAAAGACAGTGATAAGACACTTCAAATTTATTTTACTTTCTTACAGTCCTGACCTCTCACAGTGTGAAGTCTGCTTTTTTCTTTTCCTTTTTCCTCTTAAATGATGCCTTTTCTCATTTGCCTAACCTCACACCTTCAGCTGCAACCACAGTTGGAAGCAAGTTAATTTGCACTTTGATGATGGCACTTCCCCAATGCTAAGCGTCTCTGAACACAAAGGCATTTTTTTTTTCTCCTTGGGCACTAGTAACGTTGATGAGGCCAACATAGCTTTGGGAGTAGGGCTTATTACTTGAAAGCTCTTCCAGAGCTAACTGATTGGAGCATGTTGTTTTGTAATGCAAAAACTGTGGCTACCTTACTTAACCAGCTGAAAGGCAGAAAATAATTCACCAGCATGTCACACTGGGGTTTATAATGACCCTGTGCAAAGCTTATCTTAGTATAGGAAAATGTCTTCCTCTAAACTAAACTGTTTAGGCAGCAGGGGCTTTGGAACATCATCTTTATAACAGTACCTAAATTAGCTCAAGTTGTTTGCTGTATAAAGGACAACAAACCCAACAAACTTAGTGGTACTTTAAGCAAACAGCAGGGTAAACTTCTACAGCTGCCAGTGGGATTTGGAGCCAGTTTACATCAGGGCTGATGTACATTGTATTTGGTTAAGGGGAGGCAAGCTCCCAACAGATGCATCTCGGTACAATAGCAAGCACAGGTACAGCTAGATTAGCGTAAAGGTGCCCTCAACGACCAAACTGTACTAGAGCATGTCACACTGCAGGATGGCACCAGGTTTTCCTGCTGATTAGAAACTGGACTTGTGGGAGAGTGGAGAGGTTTTTCCTTAGAATTGTGCTGCTAAGAGTTCACACTATGACTCGTGAATGTGCGTTTTGACTGTTGCTTACTGTGTACAGTCTATGCCTCCTATGGAGTCAGCAGTAGTGGTATGAGTACTTCTGCACCAGTACACGTACACAGCGAAATAGCACAGGCTTCAATACACTCAGACTGAACTGCCTGTACAGACCTTGGCTGTGCAGCTGTCACAGAAGCTGATCTCCTGGCTGTCTCTCATACCTGCTGACCCGGAACACGTTTTTGAACCAACAGCATACAGTGCTTTGGTTTGCATCAGAGAGGTCTTGAAGCATACACTTTTTCAGCTCAGTTTTATCTGAAAGAGGTGATTGAAGAGTGCACCAAAGGCTCTCCAAGCACTGATAGTCATTCAGATGAGACAAGACTAGCAAGAACACTTTGAAATATACTATAGCTATTGGGTACTCAGCATGAACGCATTCACTCTACAGATCTACTCCCGTTAACCTTACTAATTCAAACATAGCCTAAGCATACTAAAACTGAGTTACAGTCCACTAGATTTACCTCCCACTCCATGAGGTCTTGGCTGTTCAGTTACCTGATGTTCACACAGCATCTTACTGCTATCGTTTGGGCTGCTTCCAAACAGAGGAATTCTGTAAGCTGACAGAGCAACCTGAAGGATACCACATAGCCATTGTGGTACAGAAACATATTTACTTTGAAGAGGAGCAGAATGCAGATAAAATTTTTAAGAGCCTCTCAGAACTCTACAGAATCTACATAGCCTCTCAGAATCTACATAGGGATGAAAAGTCAGATATTAAAGTATTGATGTCCTATTTCTTATCAGTAAGCTGTTCTAGAAAGCTGATCCATGGTCTTTTGAAGGCAGTGGCATTGGTGGTTGTGTGAGATAGTGGGGGATCTCATTAAACAATGCATGCAAAAGAGAAAGATGTGTTCAACTCTGACTTTGAGACTGTAACCAGGGCAAGTTCTGAATCTATTTGTTCCAGCCACAGCTGGGCCCAGGTTTTGCCTCATGAGCCTGGGCCCCAGCAGACCAACATTCTCCCTGTACAAGTAGGCTATTCATTCATTAGCACCATCCTTTCGAAATACAGATGCTTAAAAAAGCTGTATTGTTTTGTTGACGGTACTTAAAGTGACATGATGCTGGGAGAAGTTCAGAAGAGAGAAACAAGAGCAATCACAGGTGTGGAATAGTTTCCAAGCATGAAGTGACTAGGGTAGGTCTCCTAAGTCTGAAGAAGATTTGTGATTTGGGAGAAGTCATAGACAAAAGTCTATGAAATCACAGACAGCAGGCTGGAGAGGGAAGTTTTCGCTGCCTCTTCCAGTACCAGAGCCACACACTGTCAAAAGAGGTGAGAGAACCTGGTTCAAAGCAAATGTGAGATGGTTCTTCGTATTGGTTTATAGCACACTTAGAGAACCCTTTGCTCAAGAGTGCAGTAAATGCTATAAGTTAACAAAGCTACAAAAGCTCACAAAGTAGACACTGAAGCTACTAATCACACAGAGACAACAATGCACTTATGCTCTATCAGGAGGCTACCTCAGCATGAGCAGAACACCTGCAGTGCCACTCACTGCTGCTGCAGTTTTCACTACACCAGACATTTCCTACTTCTTATGTTCAGGGGTGTCACGGTCCATTTAGATCTCTCAAATTTACAGGACAACTTAGTCTGGAAACTTAATTTTGTTTTACAAGCTCATTGGGAAAGAAAACAAAACAATCAAACAGGGGCTCAGTCCCCTTCGTACAGACTAGTCTAACGTGAATTCACTAACTTTCCACTTAACACATGAGGTTTCTAACTCACAAGTTTGCTAATTCATATCTCACAACATGCTTCTACGAGCAAAATAGTTCCCAGCTCATTCTTCTTCCTCTGCCACAGTTCAGGCATCCCCTGAATCCCACAAGAGAGCACAAAGCCTCTCCCCTACCACTTACCATTTCAAACCAGGAATCTTGATTTTGCATAATTTTTGGCCATATTTTCCCTCTTTAGCATGCAGTCCTTGTTTGCTTTCTTCAATATTCAATTCAATCTTTTCAATTTTGCCTTTAAGCAAGAGTCAATTCCTCTAATCTACATTCCAAATCCTTCTAACTTCTTTCAGGCATTGTCTTCCATTACTCCAATGTACATTTCTCTAATAAACATTTCATGTTCCTCCTTGGTACCAGCCACCAGACCAGCTCCAAAACATGGGACAATGCCTCTTCCTCCAACAACACTCACAGCATGCTTTGACTTTCCTCTTTCAGAATAAAGCTACTAATTCTGGCTTGAACAAGCTCAGATACTTTTTCCATCCCATCTGACCTGGTCATCGTCCTCCATCACCCAACCACTCAAGTTCAGAAGCCAGCATCAACAGCCCACCCACCCCCAAGAAAGACAAAGGTAAACATAAGAAGGGCAGCATACGAGGCCTCAGATGGAGAAGAGGGTGGGAGGAGGGTGTCACCCATTTGGCAGAGCACTTATTAATTACTTTCAGTCCAAACAAATTATCACCAGCAGAACTAGTCATGAGAAAAGCCAATGCTCTGTCACATTTTCTGATTCTTTTCCACAAATAAGATGCTACTATTGCTTGTGAAAGGTCATAGCTTGTTGATAAGCTAACAACATGGGCATCAGGACATGTCAGGCTTTGTCGGTGATTTGTTTAGCTGTAAGAGCAATTACCTAATTACCTGATGCCTATTACTGATTTTGTTTTAGGTTCTGATTTGCTTTCTGCCATTACATGGTGAAATGTTTATTTTTAGCTACACTTTTGGTAACTTATAGACAGTAATAGCAGGTAGTTATTCTGTGGAGAATGAACTAATTATGAGCCTAAAATATAATGCAGTGCAAAGGCTCACTAGTATGGGATGTTACCAGGAGTCCTGACAGCACAGGTGCAGGATGATGGTGGAGGCCCCAGGCTGCAAATAGCTTACCAGTGGTTAATTTCTGGTTATCACAGGAATACAACCTTAGCAGCTGGGTAAGACAAATTTTAGAAATAACAAAGGAGAACAAACAAATAACCAATCTGTGCAAAATGCATCACATGTAGAAAATTCAGATCCACTACAGATCTGTGAACCAATGTAGAAAAAAGACAACATACAGGACGTTGGTACGTATGCACAAATGACCTTGGGTGGATCATAGGGTGAGAAGCAAAAAGCCTTATTATTGGCTATTTCCTATGTAAATTTATGATATTATCAGAGCACTTACTGCGTCTTCAGTCAGATTTTCTCATGCAACAGCCCATGCACAGGATGATGAGTAGCTGAAATCCTAGAGGCCATCCTTCTTCTGCCCTTGGGTGTTTGTAAGCAGCTCTGTACAGAGTGAGCTGGCCAGCAATGCCAAGAGCTGTTGACATCCCCGGCCTCCTTCATGGTCGTCAACGAACTTCTCTATGCTCCCATATAACACTCTGCAAAACATCTATTAAAATATTTCCTGTCTCTCAGTGAATGTTATTCAGTTTAAGAACTGTTAGTAAAGTTCCTTAGAATATTTAGCTGAAAGGAGCACACTTCAGAAGTGGGATGCAGGTGAGGTTTCATTAGGAGCATATTGGCCTCTTAATGGGCTCTGACATGTTAAAGCAATTTCCAGGGGAAGCTGGGGATTCTCTTTGCTGGCACAGTGATGTGCTATGGAAATTGTCACCTCCTCCAATGCATTAGATAGACAGTTGTTGAAGCAGAAAGAAAAACAAAGGCAAATAGTAAAATTGAGCCTGTAAATAGTTGTCATTTCTTTTTTTTTCTGAAATACAGGTAAAGTTTTCTCCCTAGCACCAGAAGGCACTTTTATCAGCATGGCTAAGGAGTAAATTTTTCAGCTTACGCTTCAGATGCAGCAAGTGGTGTCTACAGTGCTGCAACACAGAGGAAGTGATTGATCAAAATACAGGACACACAATGTGAATGCAATCAGGTACGCTTTATTTTAAATTCCTATTACATTGTAGTAATAAAAGATTAGAATGGAAAGCAGGTTTATTGGCAAGAGCAAAAAGTGGATAATTTTATTAGGTGATGTAGGCTCTGGTAGAACTGCTTAATTACTTTACAGAGGTGGTTGCTGTGCATTTACAACACAGTGTTCTGTCCCTTGTGCCCCAGAGGACTTCTCTGGGAGACTTTGACATTGAAGAGTATATCATGTGGTCCCATAAACTGTACAAAATGAGCGTGTAACCATGTCTGAAGCAAATGCCCAAAAGGTTTGGCGTTCCTGGATCCAGGGTTACGTTCTGAGCAGGTGAGGTGGTGTGGTGTCCATCTCTGCTTTGCTCCACATACTTCAACAGGGTAGCAGAGTACATTTCTCCCCTCCTGGGCTTACTCGCTTTTAACAACTGATCACTGGTTTTGTAGGAAGCAATGTGCAGCAAGAAGAGGAGCAGAAGTCATCCCCCCTGCTCTCTCACTAATGAGACCACAAAACAACATGGCTGTACACAGCATGATAAAGCCACAGTGATTAATGAGCACAAGGTTCCTTTCAACCTCTTGGGAAGCTCAGTTATCTCATCCATGTCACAGCATGGGACATGCTCTTACACACTGTGGCCAGTGGAGAGCAGCCCCAGCTGGGCATGGGACTGTGGCTTGCGCATCTTTGCCTCATGTGGAATAAGATCCTGAGAAGGACTTCAGAAGAGATGTGAAATGACCACACACACACACATAGCCCTGCTTTCCTAGCACAAGGGGATCCATGGCTTAGAATGGAGAGGAACCCTGCATGGAAGCAGAATGTAAACCACAGACCAAGAGTAGCCTCAGTAGCCTCTGGGCCAGAAGGGCCTCTGGGGAAGATCGAGGCCTTGGGAGGCCTCACTGTTCCTCTCAGGAGAACATGCTGCAAGCAAGGCAGGCAGCTGACCCAGCTTGCAGAGCTTCTGAATCTCAGGATGCACGTTTATTTCTGTAAGCTGAGCTCCTGTCTCTGAATCTTTCTAGGGGTGCTCGTGTAACAGGACCTGACTTTGCAATGGCCATGACTTCTGGAGAACTCTTGAGCAAGGTTTGTGTGGGACATTTGTCAGGATTGTGGGCTGGCAGGCTGTCCCTCATGCCTCTCTCCTCTGTATGTGACAAACTGAGCAGAAGCATAAAAACCTATGGATTTTCATCAATCAAAGGAGAGCATATGGGATGGGATGAGGCCATGAAACAAAGGAGTGACTATGAATGGGTGCATGGACACATGAAAGAGCAAGAGAAAAAGCAAAGAGCAAGAGACAACAAGTGGGAACGGGGAGCTGGCAATATTCTGGAGGTATCAAACTCTAGTAAGTGCTTCCAGCAAAGTGTGCTCTCCATGAACTGGAAAATTATAACACTGTAAGATAAAGCAGTCCTGTTAGCTAGAAATACCTGTTTTTATTGCAGCCTGAACGATCTACCATAAGGTTGTGTAATTCACTCTAAGAATTTATAACACTGGGTCCTTCCTTTTTTCTTTTCAGTGAAATATCAGGCCTTAATTAAAACTAAAGTTCAGACTACTTTGGTGAACGGAGCCTTTCAGACTCCCTTACAGCACTAATGCAAAAGACCATAAATACAAGTGAGCTACAGCAATAATATGGCCTAGAATTGCCTTTGATTACGTGTATCTAATTTTGAATCATTCACCATACAGATTTTTTCTTATGCTCTCCCTGGTGTTGCTGATTACTTTGCCTTATCAAATTTAGTGAAACTCAAGGATGACCAAAACAACAAAAAGCAGATTTCTACCACCATCTCTTTTTTCCTCCTCTAATGTGATATTTTGAAATATGAGAGCTAAATGAAAGGATGAAGACGGCACCTTGGTTCATGGTTTCTGAATCAGGATGCTCAGCTCACCATACACATGCCTCAAAGCATCACAATTCAGGCTTGCTATCAGCTTTTGGAACCCTGGTCGTTTTGGGAAACATTTTACTTCCCAGATCAAGGTAGACTGCGCAGGGATTTGCCTGTAGGGAAAAAGGAAAGTAACAATATAGTCATCAGTCAACCAGTGCTCTCAACCTGACCCAGAACTGTAGAAACCAAAGGTGAACAGTATAACATGTCTCAATTTTTTTTATGTTTCGCCCATTCTCATAAGTGTCCTATAAATTATTCCCTCCACCTTCCATTCCTCTCATCACCGCCTCTGTCACAGCCTTTTCTAGCCTTTCCTCCAGGCCAATTTTAAATTTCCAAAATGAATTAGGTTTCCTCTGCCTCCTGTCACTTCCTCTCATGATCACTTTCAGAATGATCTTCTTTATAGCCAACGTATATTTTTTCTACTTTATAATTCCATTTCACCTGTGTATTACAGGCCACATTTGGTGATGGTTAAATGGTTAAATAAGTCCTCACTATGAAGTGTCCAGGGAATTCTGATGCAAGCCTGGCACAGTGCTGCTGAGCGGGTGAGTCCCTCTGCCATGGCCATAACACCAGGACATCCCCTCACTAGCCATTTCAGATGACTTCTTCATATCCATGCAAACAAATCCAAGTGTTTTTGGGAGTTCTGCTGTTAGTGTTACTCTTTTATATTACGTATGACTACTGATAAAGCGTAGTATAGATCAAACGTAGTCTGCACTGCTCCTGATTTTCAATTCTCACTGCAATTAAAGTGCACAGAGAGCCTTGAATACTGATATCTGTGTTTTCTCAATGCTTTCACTACCTTCTGTGTGCAGATTTTGAAGGTGGATACTGATTGACTGAATATGTTTGAGGGATGTCAGGATATAGTTGCTTTAAGGGAACCAAAGGAGGAGGTAATGTAGTGAGGAGCTAGTTACAAAAATGAATGTTCTTTTTCTCAGCACTAAAAGTAAAAGGACTATGGATTGAGCCAATATTCTCAACTCACATGGGTTTGGTATTCTGAAATAGCTGAAAAAAGTGAGAGTAAAATCAGCCTAAACCATAGTCACAGTTGCAAATTCTCATCTAGTAGGATTTGGTTATTAGATGTCATGTCCTGTGCCAGGGTCAGGGCAGAAAACAACTGCTCAGGCTTAGCACAGCTTGCCACAAGACAAGAAACCTTATTAACTTTAAATGAGCTAGCCTAGGATCCTCCCACCCGATTATTGTTCTAGTGCAAGTCTGCCCCTGCTAGAACGAGAGGCCTTCTAGCTCCTTAGCAATTAGCCTGGGTATTTCTACATGCAACTGCATTGCACTTTGCATATACAGTCATATGTACCCTGCGGCATGAACCCAGTTTTTAGAAAAGAAAAACCAGAGGAAGCTCGCATTTTTAGTGTGAGCATGTGCAAGCTCACTGAAGTGCCTTCCCTCTTTTTATCTTTGTTCTTAATAAGAGATATTCTGTTCCCCTCAGCTGCTTCATCAAACGCCCACTAAAATGGTAGCATGATAAAGCAATGACTTCAATTGCTGCACAAGGTTAAGTACCGTTTTTACTTTAGAATTTATGGGGATGATCTGCACAGAAAGTGATGAGGATACTAGACAAGTCTGTGCAGCAAGGTTCAGCCTACTTTCCTGAGCACCTGGGGGCCAGATTCTCTAAGGATGAAAGTTTCCAGACCACGTCTTCACAGTGCCCCTGTGAGAGGGGACAGTACTATCATTTCTGATTTATAGTGCTATTATCTCTGCATATATAGGTATGTATATATATGCAGGAAGACAACAACTGTGCTGGGAAAACAAACCCACCTTTTCCTGTTTCTCTGCTGTCTAACTTATAAAATAACTTGCTTCCCTCTACAGATGCTAACACTAGCTGAGTTCTGATACGTAGAGACACCCAAAGTGACTTACAAGCTAGTGTGAATGTGTGCTCAGCTAAAATCCTTTTACCAATATCCATCACTGCCTGGTTAATTCTCATCTATCACACAAAGACTGTGCCCCAGGTAGGGACTGCTGCTGCCAAAGGCTTTTCCATAAGTGATGTTCTTCATCTGTCTCCATGTAATAGCTAAACATCACTATATATACAACCCTTATGAATAATCAAGGCAGAAGCCCCCATACCACTTCATTCCCAGAATAATGTTGTACCAACTGGATCACGCTGTTTTGTGGAGTGACTCACGTGATACAGAAAAGCTACCTTAAAAATAAGATGCGGTCAAAAGTCTCATCCCCACAAACAGCTGTCATAAGGCATGTCTCATTTGTGACAATCGCTGATGGATGCAGAAGTAGAAGGAGGGGGAAGGCCTAGAATAGGTTTAATTCTCTTTGCAAGTGTAGTAAAGGCACCCTAATCCGATTTTCCTGGGAGAGAATTCAGTGATGAATGGTTCTGTGTAATATGCTGAGCCATCACACAACGGAGCCATTTATCACTTTGAATGCATGGAGGCAAATGTGATTATTATTTAAATAAACTACAACTGCTCCCTGCTCTGTCCTTTGTGTGTATAACCTGCAGCCTTCATTCATCTCGGAGAAGTTAAATCACAGATTTTAAAATGACTAAGCTGATCCATTTCCATTTTAAATGATGCCAAGGGCACTACTGCATAGGGGAAAACATAGCGACTTGAGGGAAAATGACGTCTGTTCTGTGAGTCATGCTTCTCCCTAACTCCCTAACTCCTGTGTCTTTGATGTACCTGACAACTCCGGCATCCTTGAAGGTGAGAACTGCCCACTGCATCTTTTGGAATGGGAAGGATGCAGAACAACAGGGGAGGCTGGCACAGCTGGGCAGCAATGAGGGCTACTGCTGCAACTTGTGTAACTCCTGTGGACTGTGCTGAGTCACGTTCAGCAGCATCTGTGACATACCACGTGCACGAAGCAAGCGCAGTATGATGCCCTTTCACAGTCATTTTTCCGTCCAGCTCCACTCTGGAGACTGGTTTTGATCTCTTTATCCCTGGCCCAGGTGCCATCAGGCTCAGACCTCCCCTACTGGCTGCAGATAATACTGACAAATTATGCAGCTGCTGAAGCACAGGCAATTTTTCAAACTCCTTTTGCACACACCTGGGAACCATTGGCACAGGTAATGATAGATAGCATCACTTTGGCTGTCCAAGAATAAGCAATGGCTGCAAAGTTTTCCAAGGATCCCAGTTATATGTTCTGGAACTGGCTGATGCCAAGCTTATAACACTGAACTCAAATGGAAAGAGTGTTTAAAAAACCACTTGCTCATCACAGAAGTACTTCTGTGTCAGCATGAAGCGCAATTGCATATAATTAAGGCAGTTGAGAGACTTTCTTTTTCCTCGGGCTTGGGAAGAAGTGCTTGTGCATCCACTACAGCTATCCTGGCAGGCTCTGTCTTGACATTAAGCTTGCAAAGATCAACTGAGGTACCTGAACATCTTGTATAATCATGACTAACATGAGTGAAGAAAAGCCCTTTTTGAAAAGCAGCACTGGACTTGATTTGCAGATACTGAGCGAGTGGCAGTAAACACTTCATGTGTAGGATAAATCTGTCTTTCTGTCGGTGACAGCAACTCGTAAGTGCTATTGTCAAACACTAAAAATTATATAATACAGTGAAAAAGTAAACTCTGTCTGCATCAGCAGCTACCCACGACCACAACACTGCTCTCCAACAGTGGTACTGAACAGATAAAATGTTATCACAGACCCCGTTTGCACAAGGGGCAACCTAACTTCTGACTGTTGAGACCTATAGCTCCCCTATGCATTGAACTTTAAAGTCAGGAGAGTGTCTGAATCACTCAGCACTGCATTACTTAAGTGTCTCTTTTGAGCTGCCTCCTGCAAGCAAGAAGGTGGCCATCGTGTTTGCTTCCCTACCTGAACTCCTTTTTCGTTGTCCTCAGCACACCGGGTCCCTCGAGGCGGAGTGTGACATTCTCCAAGGCCTGTTTCAGAGGATTGGTGAACTCCACAGTCACAGTCATTTCTCTACCAGCTACCATCTCACCTTTTGTCTGCAGAACAAGGTAAGGATAAACCTTTGCAAGCTGATAATAACAAGAATAAAATGCCCCACAGTGAAATCTGTAGGGTTAAATACACAGTACCTGCAAGGAAGGAGAGATGGGGGAATGAAGCATGTAGCAAAACAGCACAAAGCAGAGAAAGCCTAGTCAGAAGAAAATTGATGGATGAGCCCACAGATTACCGCTACTGATTTTTCTACCCATTTTTTCTACCCATGACAGGTCAAGAGGCCGGCCCTCATTTCTAAGGGAAAAATAGAGATCTGCCTGCACAGTCCTGGAGCTAAGGGTCCAACTAAGGGAGACAATGGATGAACAGGGGATCTCCCTCTTATTCCTTCCTCACCCCAGGCTCCTTGCCAGCCCTGAAGTGAAGTTCCCGTAGGGCTTTTCATTTTACAGCAGGTAGGTGCCAGCTGGTCCATGAAAAATTTGAAAGGTCCTTGAGAAAGGCAGCTAAGAAAAAGATGTAACTTCGCAATAAAATTGAAGTGCTATGAAGGAGCCTGCAGCCCTCCTGCAACTGTTTGAGGAGTCTGGCAGTTGCAAAAAGCTAGAAAGATTCTGGTCTAAGGGATAACTCCATGCCAAATACCAATATATCGACTGGAGTAACAGATGAGACACTCACAGCTAAGCTCTCAATAGCATTTAGCCACCTGAATTTGCAAAAAAAAAGTGGCATATTCAGAAGTCCTAGCCCTATTAGGGACCTTATGTCCTCCTTATTTCAATTGTCCATTTAGATATTTGAAGATCACTGATACATGAGTGGATTCAAAATCATCCTGAATTCCCACACACGCAACTGAGATCATGACCCATATTCAGTGAGATTCCTTTTGTAACCTGGTGTCAAACTAAATTAGAATAAAGTGTAATTTCCTCAACTGCTTACTCTGACAATCTCTTTAGACCACCAGAGAAAGATCAAAGGTGTATCCGAAGATGTGAGGGAAAATACGCTTTTCATTTTTCTCCTTTACTTTCACATTAAGAACTCCAGTTTGACAAACAGGTTCAATGGAGAAATCTGACAAGAAAACTAGGGAGGTAGCTTTCTCAGATTTTTTTAAAAAGCAATACAGCAAACTTTCCTAAAAAATGCATATGTACACATGCACACACAAGCATGCTTAAAAAAATCCAGCAGCTAAAATTTCATCTTATATTTACACATTAAAAAGAAATAGAGAAGATATAAACTCAGTTTTACTAGAAGACATGGTTATTGCAGAGCAACCTATCCCATAAACTAAGCATCCTTTCTTCACAAGAGCAGGGAGGATCAATTGTTTTGAAGCTGAAACTGGGCATCCTGCATAAGATGTTCTGTTTAAATATTGAATTGAAAGAGCTCTCTACTTTTAAAATTTGACTATTAAAGGCAGATAAATACTACTTCAAACACCTACCTTATCTCCTCTCTTTGTTAAAAAAAAATTGTATTTGAAAATACCAATAATCTTATCAGATCATTTCTGCAGATCAAGAAACAGAGCAGATTTCTTTTTGCAAACTTCACTGTAGTTTTGACCTACATATTTTAAAAAATTTCTTCTGCTGAAAGATGTTGTTTCATATTACTACAAATACTCCTCTCATATGAAAACCTGAACATTTGTTCAACTAAATATATGAGGGAAAAATGGTCTATAAATAGATTCCTTTCAAAGTGCTGAATTTTAGGGAGCTACAATTATGTTTACATAAGGCTTCCTGAACAGTTGTTCTGATATTTTTTTTTGCTATTAGGAAAAAAACAGGTCCAAATGACATCATTCAAAGCAGATGAAGGCTCAACAATTTGAAAATGAGGCAAGTTATTTGGATGCCCAGTTATGAATTGAGAACTCTAAATCTCAGCCCTGACTTCTCGCAGCCTTTGCAATGCTACATAGGGTCCTTGTCCTATCAGAATCACTACACTTTTAGTTCAGAGGTACCATGCCACCAACTGCAGAAATGCTTGAAACTCTACTGACAGTGCATTCACGGAGTGACAGCAAAGTACTATCCTGAAAGCATCATCCCAAATGGACGTCACTCATTCAAGTTTGGAGGAAGCTTCCACAAAACTTGCAGGAGTTTTGCAAGCAAATTCACCTTAGGGATAATATTCTTCAGTTTTTCAGCGAGAGGTCTCTGTGCTACATTGCTTTAAATATAATACTTTTGAAGTAGTCAAAGACTTGAGTGACATGAGTGAGTAATCTCTCTTTCACCCTTTGAACTTCTCCTGTGTTTTCACATCTTCCCCCCTCCTTCCTCCATTGAGATCGCTTTAGCTGTCTGCTACATGTGATGCTGTCAGCCTCAGTCTTGAGTGTAGGCTGCTCAGTGCGGTATATATAACACGTACACACCCTCATGCACTCCAGCTCATGGCTGTTTACAAGGTCTATGTTAGACTAAAGGTCTAATGTGCACACATGCACAGCCCACTGTTCCAGAAGGCAACAAACAGCTCATGCACACTATGATGATCACTTCTCACCCTTCACAGCACTGAGATACCTTGATCCGCAGGGAGGGAATTTCCAGGACCACTGCCTTCTGCATGGCCAGAATCTTCCCCGTTTCGTTGATCCGTGCCGTCACAAAGAAGTGAAAAGAGGCTTGGTCCAGCAGCTCACTGAGATATTCCCTTGATGTGATCATAACATCAAAAGCAGCAGCTAAGGGGAGAAACAGAGAAGAAAATCTGCATCTGAACCAATCTAATGGGTAATTGTCCCTCCCCTCATAGCCAATAGCTATGAGTACCTTGGAGAAAGGAGGCCCAGCACCAAAGAATGACTTTTCTTCTATTGCCCAAACTACCTTCATTTCTTTACCTCACAATTCCCTCTCATGCTTCGCTCTCTTTGCATTTGGGCTGTGAGCTCCCTGAGGCAGTGGCTGGGCTTGTGCACAGCCTCTGCCCAGTGCCTGTCACCGCAGGCCCAGGTCACTGCTGAAGGTTTCTAGGCACAACCACAAAATATGTGAGAAGCAATACTGGCAATAAGTAGCTGCTGAACACAAAGGTCCAAAACAATCTTGAGTGCTGCCCTTGTAAATTTTTGCTCTTTCACTTTATTCTTATGGTTTTTGTGCCTCTCTTCCCCACAGAGAAATGCCACTAAGAATGCCACCACAGCAGCCATCTGGGGGTTTGTGGGCTACCTGGAGGACTGCCTGCTCCCCAGGACATATCTGGAAATCTGCCTTTGTCCTATAATGGGCTTGCCTGCAACATTTAGGAAGCGACTCCTCCTGTCACCAGCACGCCCTCCAGAGAGCTTTCACATGCTTCCTGACAATAATTATTGGAAAGAACAAGTCCCCCTGGGCTAGATGGTTGAGATGCAGGGAATCATTAATTTTAACCACATTGAACTGCAATTCCCAGGCCAACAATGGCATGAGAATGTGATGCAGAGAAGCAGATTTGCTAACTAAGTGACCAGGCAGAATATATAGATCTGGAGATCTTGCCTTTATAAACATTCATTATAACTCTAGTAAACATATCAAGATCTCCCATCTGTTAACTATGAGTATTACTGTTATCCATTATTCGTATTGTATTTGTGACATACACTGTACACACTGAGATAATTGAACTCAGTTGGGTAAAACACATTCACCCCTTTTCACAGTTTTGATCTGCTCATGTCAAAACCAGGTCCTTGATTTAGTTTCAAAGCTATTCCCTCGGTGACCACCTGAGCTGGATTTACCAGGCCAGCCTTAAATATACTTGATGTGTTCCCCTCGCCTCCCTCTCAGTTTGTGTCTCTTTTAAAAGAATCTTCCATAATGCCCCAGATCGTAAATTATAAATGAGGCAAGGTATTTTTCATCTGTGTAAGGTAAATAAATAAATAACTTACAATCTAAGTGGAATTTACTTCATAGTGGAGGGAAAGAAGAATTTTTCTATTTAAATTTAATCACTGCAGGGAAAGAAAAGAATAATAGACTTCCATTTCCTTAGCACTGGCTGTGCTGGTAAGTTGCCAGTACCACTTACTGCACCTGGGAAAGCCAAGGGAGACACAAAACCAAGCTGCCTTACAGCCTTTCAAAAGAGAAAAAAATATAGAAAACTAAATATAACTGAAGAGTTGTGAGAGCACCTTTGAAGGCACTGGAAGGTTTAAGCTATTCAAATCCTCAAAGATGTTTTCAACCCACACTATTCCTTTAATCATTATTCTGAAAACCATGCATTCACGTCTTGTTTGAAAACTTAAGGTTGCTTCGTTCTTTCAGCATCACGAATTGGAAGAATGCCTTTGACACTTCTTTATTACATTATAGTGTTTTGTTACCTCCAGATACACATACCCTTATTGGCATGAATGAAGCCTACAAATTCTGCTTGAGTGCCTCAGAAGGTATCTTACTACCATACCTCTGACAGACTGTTCTGACACAGCTGCAAATGATTACGCAGTCTCCTTTCACACTGCCCATCTGCTCAGACATGATTCCCGATTGCATGTGTCTCCTTTCCAAGGAAAAGGTAAAAGAATTCACATTGAAGTTTCATGTGGTACCTCCAGAGAAGGCACAACTTGTGAGGGTATTTTTTTTTTGCCCTATTTTTCGACAAAGTGCTCTACAAGTTGAGGATTGTAGTTCAGTGGTGAGCTGATTTCCACTTTGAAAAGTGGTAACACCTTAAAACACTTCACCTTAGCCAGAGGCAGTGGTAGGGACACACTTTTTGCATATAGGCAAAATAAAAATAAAAATGACGTTCTGTTCTCATAGGTGCATCTCTCCAGCCTGTGCTCACTCGCCATTGGTCAATTTAGAGCTTACAGCACAGTTTCAAGAAGCTTTTCAGAAATCATTCACTTAACTTAGAAAAATTAATGATGAGGCTCAGTGATGCTTAAAACCTCACCTATTCATTTCACTTCTTGCTACAGGAGAAACATGAAACTCAGAACACTGCAGAAGCTGTATTTTGGGTGATAATTGCTTAGAAGGACCTTTAGTGAAGAGAACCTTATCATACATCCTGGAATCAAGCACTAAGCACGGCAAAAGGTGTAGCAGGCATTTACACGTCTATGGTATGGCTGAATTCCCCCTATCATAGAAATGGTATAGAATTTAGATTAAACAGTTGAAATTGATCTTTTTACTGTGCCTAACCAAGTCTCCAGAAGTTTTACAGTATTTCTGATCAGGTATTTAACAATTGATGCAAGCCAATCTCAGACCCCACACTGTGTTTCGATAGGTTCTGTTGGAACAATTCAATGCAACTCAGAGACAGCCCATTTCCAAAGTCTTTGCAAATGAGTTGGAGGAGTTAGGAAACAGCTGTCGGAGCTTTGTTGTAGACTGGAGGTGGAATTTTCAATAACTTTCACATGCAGATCCTTGTAAACAGACACCTAGTTTATGGAGAGTAATCAACTCCAAATAAAAGCGTGCAGTTTTATTAAATACTCAAAGTGAGGGAGAAAGCACAAGGGTTGCTTCATGGCACATTGGGAAATGTGATTCCTCAGTGCCTCCTGAGCTGGGACGAGACAGAGAAGACAGGTGAGAAAGCTCAGATGTCAGCTGGAATTGCTGTGATCCAGCACCAGACCCAGATCAGGTAGCCCCACCTAAGAGCTCCCTACATCCAGCCACTCCCTCTGTACTCAGCAGAGATTGCTTTTGCCCAGTAGTAGCATCAAGAAGGCAAAATCATTGCTCCTTACTGTCTCAGTAGGGAATTTGAGTGGAAGAATCTAAGCTTAGTTTGCTTTAAGAGCATGTTTTCATTACTTTTGCTGAGCTGGAGTCACTGACCTAAAAGCACAGGCCAGCCAGAAGAACAAGTGAGTGGCAGCCACTTGCTGCTGCAAAAGCCAGGGCTGTGCAACTAGTCTGCTCCATAGCACTGAAGAACAGCAGATCCTCAGCACTTCCAAACTGGGCTGCCATGGCTGACAGGAAACAGGTTGGTTACGTCCAAAGCAGAAAAGGAGAACATCCCTTCCCTCTACTTTCAGCAGTGCAAATTCCTACCCTTAGCCATGTGAGCTAGGCTGCCAAGAACAGATTTTCTCATGAGGAGAGGGAGGTACGATCTCAGGGCCACAGTCCAGAAGACACTGGGAAAAGCAAACACTATACTGGGAAAGATAACTCACCCACCTTCAGGGTGCATGCCCAGCTGACAAATGCCCCTGCTGTATAGTGACACAGACAAGTTACAGATACACTTTTTAGATCACGTAAATACACAAATCTTGGACCTCTGTCCTTCAAAACCAGATGTGCACTTGGAATCAATCATACATGCAGCTCAGTGTAGGAGAGCATTATGCAGGGAGCAACGGCCTGAAGAAAACTGCCTCAGCTCTTAACAACCCTGGTATCAGGGCCAGAGTCAGAAGCAGGGCTTTCTGATACCCAATGGAGCATCCTACTTCTAGCTTCTAGAATTGTTTCTATCCATTAACAAAGACACTGGTGACAGTTAATGACACAAAGAAATAAAGCTAACAGGTTTGAAAATAACTATGTGACTCTTACATGAAAGAGGTTGCAGTTTTGCACTGAAAGAATGTTTCTTGAATTCACTCTTTGTGACTCCTGTATAAAACACTATGTTGCCTGAAAGGTACGTAGTAGCAGTGTAGGAGTTGCGGCTGTTGTTCCTGAGCATTATAGTGACTTTAAAGTCACTGCCAAGGACTGCCTTTTGCACTTGGAGTTCCAACTCAACATCTTTCTGTGGTTGATATGTAGTATCTTGCGTAGTTTGCTTTTTAACACCATACATCACAGCAGTCTCTAGAGCCAGTCTTTCCTCCTCTGAGCCTAGAAATAAAAGAAAATCAAATTAAGAAGAGAATCAGTGAAACTGCATTAGCCCATTCGTAAACATGCATCTTCCACACTTTGTGGCACTGGAATGGACGAGGACAGTGAACATTTCTGTGGTAAAGCTAATATTAAAACTTCACAACTTGAGGTAGTCTTGAAGACTGAAGCTATATCTGACAAATTCATCTAGCTTAATTGATAATAATGAAGCTACACTGATTTATTCTGTCCTTCTCAGGCCTGGATAAGAAACACCTAAACAACCGTACAGGAAGCCTTCCATTGTTTTGTATGCTTCAAGTTATTCCATGATGGCCCTTTGTTTTCACTACAACTTACTCAGTCTGAAGCATTTCTATGCAGCAAACAAAGTTTGTGCAATCAAATCAAGGCATCTGCAGGGCTGCTGGAGTTAGAAATAAAAGAGTTCCAGAGGGTTTGTTGGCGGCTTTCCACGCAGCAGCCTCAGTCCCACAGGTAGGTTCACAGTTCAAGACTGATTGAGGTAAATCTATGTCAGTATGGTCCCACTCTATTTCAGGTTACCTTCTTGGAACTTGTAGTTCTCAGTAATCTCTACCATTTCGTCACTCCCAACTCCCTTGGTCACAATCAGCTTCCCAATATGGGTCGTGTCAATATTTACTATCACTTGGGATCCATTTTTTTCTCTTCTGGAATAAACAATATCGCTATTCACCTATAAAATCAAATGAGAAAGGATTGAGATACATGGACGTAGAGAGAGCAAGGGAAGTCAGTCTAACTTCCCTCAAAACAGTGACATACTAGAATCACGAAACATAGAATATCTCGAGTTGGAAGGCGCCCAGAAGTATCATCGAGATCAGTTGCTGGCTCCACACAGGACCACCCAAAATTCAGACCATATGTCTGAGAGCAGTGTCCAAATGCTTCTAGAACTCTGGCAGCTTGGGGCCATGACCACTGCCCTGGGCAGCCTGGGCCAGGGCCCACCCAGCCTCTGGTGAAGAACCTTTTCCTGACCCCCAACCTGACCCTCCACTGACACAGCTCCACGCCATTCCCTTGGGCCCTGTCGCTGTCACCAGAGAGCAGAGCTCAGTGCTGCCCCTCCGCTCCCCTCATGAGGAAGCTGTAGGCTGCCATGAGGCCTCCCCTCAGCCTCCTCTGCTCTGGGCCGAACAAACCAAGGGACCTCAGCTGCTCCTCATATACCTTGCCCTCCAGATCCTTCTCCATCTTTGTAGCTCTCCTTTGGAAGCACTCTAATGGTCTTATGTTCTTCTTATATTGTGGTGCCCAAACCCGCACACAGTGCTCGAGGTGAGGCTGCATTGTGCAGAGCAGAGGGGACAGTCCCTCCCCTCGCCCGGCTGGCAGTGCTGGGCCTGGTGCACCAGAGTACAGTTGGCCCTTCTGGCTGCCAGGGCACACTGCTGACTCATATTCAACTTGCTGTCAGCCAGAACCCCCAGGTCCCGTTCTATGGGGCTGCATTGGCTTCAAGTTCCACTAAATATCATAGAATCATAGAATACTCACACAGAAATTCCATGTTTAAAATTAGACATATGCTACAACAATGACTAGATGCATTTTACTATTTGCAGCTCTAGAACAACAGGTAGAATAAACTTGAGTAAGCTACAGAGATATTTGAACTTGGGGAGCATGATTACAAACTCCTCATATCAAAAACTTTATGTTAGAGGGGAGTGCTTCATAGATAAAATGCCCTTATTCTCTTCTGTCCTAAGCTATATTCAATTCAATTTGAGAGAGACTTGCTCTACAGCTGCTGCAATTCTGGGCAAACCAACTCTGGCAGTGAAAGAGGTTAAAACATCAGGCCAGGCTCTCTCACTCCTCAGGGATGTATATCCTTCTCAGATCTGCCAGTCAAACTGCCCATGTGAGCACTCCCTGACCCAACAAAGCCAAAAGGAACATGGTGCGCAACGACCACATTAAAATCATGATATTAATTTTGACAGAAATAAGCAAGAAAACCTTAACATAACCAGGTTTGCTGGCAAGCATGAGAAGGAGGTCAGCTAACAAGGATGAGTAGCTAGAGCTAGTGACTCATTTGCCAACATAGCTGGAATCCGGATGACCACATCCTGAAATTTGATCTGAACAGCTTTTTTGGCTTACTACACTGGTGAGCAGAGATTAGAGAAATCTCTGTCATTCATTACAGCCATAGCATCCCTACAGGCCTGCATGTCAAAATATAATTATGAGATTTGTCTTTGATGTGGTGAGTACGTCAAATAACTTCTCAATTTACAAAGTGCAGTGGAGTGCCATCTTCTGTGTCACCTATGGTCCTACTGATAGCATAAAATGCACTAAAATTTTTCAGGTATGTACCTCAGCAAAAACAAAAGGAGCATCAAATTGGAAGCAAACGTGACCATGTTTAATGGCTTGAACTGAAGCTGGACCACACCTGTACATACCTGTGGGGAAAAGAAAGATAAAGTGAAGATGACTTTACAATTCAAAAGCATGTCAAGATGTTACAGTATCTCAAAGAAAAAGAATCCTTGGGGTTGGCAAATCCTTTTAATAGTTCACTGGATCTCCTAACTAAGAAGTGAAAATCTTCATTTCTGTTGCTAGCCCTCTAAACAGCATAGAATCAAGCGTGAAACTACCTACAGACTTGATGTCTTCATGGCACCATGAAGCCCACTCCAAGTCTCAAGGGCTTGAAACGCAGTATAAAGCTGGTTTTGGTTCAAGCAGGTAATTTTGGGAGAGATCAGTTAAACTGAGAAAGATCTCACTGAAAATATGCTAAAAATGTCTTTCAACAAATGGAAAATTAAAGACTGGGAAGAAACAGCAGTGGCTTTTCACTTTTTCTCTCCTGCCTACAGCCTATTCAGGAAGTTTAACAAGGAGTACAGAAACTGCCTGATACATAATGAAAGAGAATTCATTTGATCAGGCTCCTGTACAGGTTCTTTAAAAATTTGGAAGCCATCTTTTGGCACTGGAACTACATTTCTCGCATGTCAAGCAAGGCTCTCTTCATGCAGGATTTTGTGCACGTGTCATGAGCAGTATTATAATAAGGACAGATTTATTTTAGAGCTCCAAACAACTCTGGAGAAGGCCCTGAGCACAAGCACGTGTGGTTATCTGGTGCAGGAATTTTTCACAGGCCATGTGCTGGCAATGGCTCAGCTATTGTCACCTCATCATTTGCCAAAAAAACCCCCAAGCATTGCAAAGAGGGCTAATGAGGACTTCAAGCAGTCTTACCATCACTGGTTTCTTGGGGTGTCCCATCAACAGCCTGCCATCCTCCAAAACCAACAGGAAGATCAGGTCTGGTCATCCAAGCTTCATTCCAGCAATGATAGTTCCTTAGAAAGAAGACGAGACCAGAATACTAAATTCTTGGAAATCATGAACACCACCAACAAATCTGTGATCTGCCATTGCTTCAGTAACAACACCTGCCAATTTAGAGGTGAAAATGTCCGCTCTTTTTAAAGAATAGATTTTTAAGTCTATTGGTTTGATATCTATTAGTTAAAACCTAAAGGCCACAATCCTTCATTATAGATCTTTGACTGTAAGTTGAAGACTCTTCATTCTTCTACTGTGTGCTGAATGCAAATATGTCTGAGAAAAGATTCCAGTGCTTGTAGATTGTTGGAGTATATGAAGTTACTCACACTACAATCTCTTCCAAGGCTAATGTCCCTAAAAGAGAAACTACAAGGTAGATGCAATCCTTTCCATCAGTGGAGGACACCTTCACTTCAATATACCCGCTAAAGCAAGCTTTGAATCTTCGTCAAGGCATTGAAACTTGGTCTGCTTTATAACTAGTAAGACTGAAGCTTTGGCGCCTCTACTGAAGAGGTTTCAGGATCAACTCAACAATACAGAGTGTAGCTTTGTTTTCATAGCTGAAAGCAAACATGCTTAGCTGGTTTCCACGTTGTTTGAGAAGAAGACCCTGCACAGGCTTTTTAGGACTATCCTCATTGTGGATTCCTTGTCTCTCACACCAGTGTGAGAGGTTAGATCACCTGGAACGTACAGCTTTCTGTAAAATCCAATTATGACCGTTGTGGGCCAGGTGTTGCCTTTAGGGATGAAGACAGTACTGCTGGAAGATGAATTTCTTAGAGTGATTAATCTATGTGCTCAGGCTTTAATGCCTTTATGAGGCTGGAGGATCAGCAACAGGTTAAACTGTGTAGGTTGCTCCGAAAAAGTAATGCCTCCCTTATTTCTATGGAAGCTACAACAGAGACGAAGAGTACAATAACACTGTTTGATAGAGCAAATTCTCAGCTACAAAGCACTATTTTTCAACACAGACACCACCATTAGCTCTGCATTTTCACCAGCGATGAACAAGAGCCTGCATGCCATGCTCATAAAAATCTGCACCAGTGGTGATGACGCACTGTTGCCACTGCTGAAATGCAGCACCAAAATGGAACGGAATATTGGTGGGAAGGTTCAACCTCTACTGCCACACCACCAACATTCGCCTCTGACATCGTGGGCCAAGACAATAAAGTACGAGGCATTACTTTCAGAGCTACCCTTGTACTACAGCACCATCCCAGTCTGCACTGAAAGTTTCAAAGATGAGCAGACAGGATGGATCTTGTGAGTTTACTCCTGCAATGTTACCCATGCTCAAGGGAGAGCACAAGAGCACAAGCAAAGAAGAAAGACGATCTAGGAAGAGAGCTGTGCAGTAAAGCCAGTAAAGCATTTGAACTTCATTACTGGAAGAAAAAAAAAAAAAAAAAAAGGAGAGAAGGAAGGAGTAGAGAAAGGGGCAATTTTCCTTTCAAATTATACATATCCTACAGCAGATATGAATAAAACTACATCTGTGTAGCTGCTGATACTGCCCCTAGTACACGCAATGATATTAGCAACAGAAATGGGGATTGTTAATCTCTGACCATTTCATTAATAATAGGTGAAAACCAGCCACAGAGCAGAGTCTGAAGGATCTGAAGCTTGTCTAACAAGACATTTCAAAGTGGAAATGAAAGCTTGGATCAGGGTAAAACTTGTCAGTTAGGAAAGTTAATGAAGCACCACTATAGAAAAAGGAATTATTCAAGGAAAATGACGCACACACAGAGAATTTTTGATGCTGCTGAAAGTAGTCAATGCTGAATCATGCTAACAGAGCTCAGCTGAGGGCTACCTGAGGATGGGGATGCACTTACTTGTAGGTGGGTTTTTGAAAGCTGAGAGAGACAATACCTGCCCTGAAGGTCCACTTTGAATCAAACTTAGATGTGTAATTGACTTTATGTTTTGAAAAAGAATAACCTGAAAAGCAGGCAAAGATGATAAAATGAAAGGGGGGATAACAACAGGGAAAATGGCAGCTCTGCTTCAATTCTGTATTTAGATAATGCAATGTCTTATTTTTCTGCATTCACCCTAGGAGACAGGGCCTTCTCACTGTTTTTAATTTGTGTAGCATTGTGCGCAACAGGACAGCAACTTCTTTAGGCCTGCTGCCACACAAATGGCAAACGCACATCAAGATATCGAATGAGAATGGACAGAAATGCATTGTTTGTAAAGCAAATAAGTGTTAAGGGAAGGAGGATGAGGGGAATGTTTCCCTTTCCAAAATGTGGCAGAAAATTCGCTCTAGAAGTGAGCACAGCTGAGGAGCTGGTTCTGCAGTCATAATCTGTTAAACTGAATCTGTATTTCTTGTATTCTACAGCAAGCCTGAGACATTACAGAAAGCAAGAATGGCTACACAGATCAATGTAGTGACCATTAAATATTTACAGAGATAATTACAAATAGACTAAACAAAGCAATGGGAAATTAATAAAAGATGACCAGGTGGGTTTTATGCCTGGAAGACAATTTAAGAAGGGTATTTGGTATTGCATATGAGGCAGGCACATGCTGAAAACAGTTGCTGCCCTTTCATTAGCTAATAAACTTGGGATTAGGGTTTGAGAGAGACACTGATAACATCGAGAGAAAAGTGAGCTGGAAGTGAATGGGAGAGCAGAGGTCTCAAAAGGGCTCACACCACAGAACACAGATGAACCCATGTGAGGCTGAGCGACTCCAAGCAAATTTCCACAGAGGTCCTGATACCAGTCTGCTTGGACTTCACAGCAGGAGTAGTCTTGTTTCCCATCCAAGAGAAATGTTCTTTAAGTGTCTTTATATCATCATTAAGAAAGACAAGGAGAACAAAGTAAGGGGACAGAGGCAGTACTGATCCAAATCTGGACAGCTTTATAAAAATAACTTTTTGCAAAGTCTGCGTAATTTTGTATGTACATTTTGTTGTTGTTTCCTATCCCAAGGTGGAAAAACTCTTTAATAAAAATAAATAAATGTCAGACAGAATTCAGAGGGAGCCCCACACTCAGAGATTGATTGGACTGAAAGTCCTGGCTCCAAGTATTCCTGAAGTCTGAGGGTATTTAAAACCTGAAGACAGATCAGCTTCAGGAGTAAAAGGCAATAGAAATGATATATTAATAATGAAAAAGAGCTTTGTTTCCACTTTTCAAGAGATTATAAATAAAAGTGAGAAATACATTTAAAAATCATTATAAATACCTAAAACTTGTCCTCTTTAAAAAAAGAAAAAAAAAAGGAAAAGAAATAAAAGACTTTAAAAATAAAATCAAGGTTAAGACACAAGCCATATAAAGTCTGCATGTGGGCTACTATGGAGTGTTACAAAGTAATGAAGAGAAAGGACACAGAGGAGAAATAAGAGGTATGTAATATATTAACTTATGCCCAAAGGGTTATGTGCACCATGTACTAATAAATGCGTCAGGAGGATAAAAACGATGAACAAGGCAGTTGAAAAAGTAATCAAGCCAAAGTAAAGCAGGAGAACGGGAAGACAAAATGCTGGTGTGAGATTGAGTATGGATTTCAGTGGAGCAAGGATAAGTTTAGATATTTGTCTCTGCCCTAAAAGAACGGAAAAATATAGGACTGAATTCAGAAGCCATGTGAAACAGCTGGGAAATTGAGAGGTAGGAAAGTACAAGGAAGTGTTGAAAGTGGGTGAGAGTTCGTTCATGGATCAGTTTAAGAGAAGGGTAGAAGAAAAGATAAGACAGTGAAAAGTCTGAAGCATGGCAGTGTTCCATTACTACGTATCTATGATCTGAACAGAGAGGCATCAAGCCACCGGATCTTGTGACTGTTCCTTTAGAGCTCTGAGAGGACCAGTTTCGTGACAAGCACTGAAGTCCTGCTGCCACAGAGATCAGATACAGCTTAGCAGGCTGCAGAGTATGCCGAGGGATGTGAAGGGCAACAAGAAAGGCAAGTACATCAGTAGTAAAATGAAGACTACAGAAAATGTTGGTCCACTGTTGAATGAGGCAAGGTACATGGTGACAACAGACAAAGAAAAGGTCGAAGTACTCCACGTTTTTTTGTCTTGGTTACCACTAACATTTACTCTCAGGAATCACAGGCACCTGAAACCAGTGTGGAAGTTGGGCATAATGAAACTATCACTCATAGAGGAGGATCAAGTTAGGGAATATTCAAACAAATTCTGTGGACACACAAAAGTCCAATGGACCTGATGGGGTGGACCCACAAGTGCTGAGGGAGCTGACTGATGTTACTGTGAGGCCACTCACATTTCCCTTTGAAAGGCCTTGGTGACAAGTTCCTGAGGACTTTAAGAAAGCAAACATCACTCTTTTCTTCATGAAAGAGAAGCAGCAACATCCAGGGAACTACAGACTTATCAGGCACACCTTGATCCCTGGGAAGGTGATAGAGCAAATTCTTCCGGAAAATGTTTTCAAATATGTTAAGGACAAGGTGACTGTATTCAGCATGGATTTACCAAGGGGGAGCCAAGTCCGACTGAGCTGATAGCCTTCTGTGACAAAATGACTGAGTGGGCAAGGGAAGATCAGTGCATGGTTGGTTTTTTTTCCTTTTTCTTTTGACTTTAGCACTGCCTCCTGTAATATCCTGATAGCGAAACTCTTGAAATATAGACTAGGTAAGCGGACAGTGAGGTGGACAGAAAACTGAACTGCTGGATTCAGAGAATTGTGATCAGTGGCGTGAAATCCAGCTGGAGATTAATCACAGGCTGTGTAACCTAAGGGTTAATAATGGGTCCAATACATCTTCATTAACAACCTGGATGATGTGACCAGCTATAGCTACAGCAGTTCTGCAGGTATTGAAAACCATGAGGAATGGCTGATACACCAGAGGATGTACATGAGGAGAGGCTGAGAGGGCTGGAACTATTTGGCCTGGAGATGGGAAGGTCCAATGAGATCTTACCCGCAGGTATAAGTACCTGATTAGAAAGCTGGGGCAAGGGGAAGACAGAACCAGACTCTTCTCGGTGTCACACATTAACAAGAAAGGTGGTAATGTGCATAAATTGAAACACAGGAAATTTTGTCTGGACATAAGAAAGCACTTTCACTGTGAGAATGTTTGAACACCGGCACAGGTTGCCCAGAGAAGTTGTGGAGTGTCCATCCTTGCAGATATTCAAAACCCAAATGGACACAGACCAGCTCTAGCTAACTGTACTTTGAGTAGGGAGCTGGACTAGATGACTTCCAGAGGTCCCATCCAGCCTCCCCTATTGCCTGTGATGCTATGATACAGGCTTCAGATGTAAATGAAGCTAATTGCTTTCCTTAGATTGCATTCTGGTAACAGATTATGGAAATTACTTAAAGAGGTTACAGCAACAGGTTTAGTCATTTCATCCACCAAAGAATGGATTTATTACAGTCTTAATATAAAGACTTTCAGGGATTAAGTTGTTAATGAAACAAGCTGATGAGCAGCTATGCTGATGAGGTGAAGATATCATTGACACAAATCAAGTATATTAACACTGAATAAGACAAGTATCTCCTGAATATAGCAATATATACAGAGGTCACATTCACTTCTTCACTCTGAGAAGGGAAGGCTTGAGGCCCAATAACCCTCACATAATTTTTACTGAACAAAGCATATAATCAATATGTGCTACACTTCTCCTGTCAGACAGGAGACAGCGAGAGTTTGAGGAGAAAGGCAGAGGACTGTTTTCTCTGAAATAATACGTAGTCTATTTCTTGTTCCCAGGGACTTTTCTTTTTATAAATCTGGTGATAGCATTTCAGTAACTTGTGTGATAGCTTGGCTTCTTTCTTTTTCGGCCAAACTGGACTTATTTGGGAAAGTACTTGTTTGCGACACTGACTGCACGTACAAAATGTAGAAACCAGCCTACAAATACAAGAACTGGGTGTAACAAATAGGTTGTTTTTCCATAGATATTGGGGTATCTCTTTGAGCCTTGCTCAAGACTGACGGAAGTGCCTGACCTACCACCCTTTTCCATTTTGGGAATCAGCCTGGCCCTAAGGAGCGCAACCGTGTTTCAGCTCTCCTTCAGTGTGCTTAAATGTGCACTACTGAATGGTAATATTAGCAGTGATCTCATAGATTCCCTAGGGCTTGTCTCTTTAAATGACAAGCACTTCATATTTGTCAGCCTATCAACAGTCCATTCATTCTGTTTTCTATAAGCTAGCTGTGTTCGTTAACGAAAAGAGAAACAAACCACAAACATTTCTTGTCACTGTCATGTTTTTTACTACACATATAGTTTACATATTAAAGGCATTTACCAGGAGAACTCACCAGACAGTGTCTTTTGTCAATTTGTTGTCCACTTGCCCTTCATCATCCACAAAGAAGTCCAACTGTAAATTGGCATTGTTGTCATGGGCAGAAGAGTAATTGGTAATGAGTCTTGCAGGTATCCCCAGGCACCTCAGAACTGTGGCAAACAGAGAAGTGTAATGAGAGGACAGTGCTCATGGATAACAGGATAAGAAGAGAGAAATTATTAATAACAGGAATAAAATGGGAAATCTCAGTCAAATCAGCCCAAATAATTCCTCCTATCTGTTTTCTATAGAATATACTAAACAGTTTGTTTGATTGCCAAATGATGGACATTAAAGATATGTAGTGGTACAGTTCCTATAAGTTAATGAGCTAGTTATCAGTTTTGTGTACTGATCACTGACATTGTAGCTTTTCAGGGCAAGTCTGGATGGAACAGATCCACTGCATGATCAAATGTGGTATAAAGAAAAATAAGTTTGAGGTTCCATGAAATGCAGAATATCTTAGGCCTCTTGCTATCAGTAAGCCAGGAGAGTTAACCAAGACTGTACTAAAATGAAGATGAATAAAAAATGTCTCCTTCTGGTTGATTTGGAGTTTTCCTTTTTGACATCTGCTGTCAGAAAGGATCTGGAGAACACAAAGAATAAAGCAGAAACTGATTGCTAACAAGAGAGAAAACTACATCATTTGCAAGTGAAATGTCAGAGTTTGAGTCTGAACAAAATGCATTACATAACTTGTATTGATTGCTAAGCGATAGGACTTTGGAGTCAGTAGTCCCTTTCCATAAGGGATCTCAAGAGGAAGATTAAAAAAAAAAAATAATAATCCTCTACCCCTAAATTTCAGAGCATCACAATGTAGCTGATCACTCTTGTCCTCAGTTGACAAGTGGTGAAGGTGAGGTATGTGGAAAAGCCATGGCTGTATCTAAAGTGCAGTAGTGCATCATTAGACTTCTGTGTTTGTCGTGCACCCTGGCTGGTAGACATGGAGCACAGCCCCAAAGGGTGAACAAGCCAAAGGGTGACACATCATCTCAACCTGTCCAGATGAAATGATATGACTCTTGTCCAAAAAAAGTTCCTGTTTTCTGATTTAGGAGCCAACATGGTTCTGCAGAAAACAGAGGACTTTTTCTTGGAAAAGGGAAACATTTTGGTCGAAAATCCCATTTTTAAATAGTTCTGATGCTGCAGTGTTGAACAACACTTTCTGCTACTGCTTGGTTTTGTATATTCATTAGTGTCACTACTGTGACTCTCAATACAGAGCAGCACTGCACATTCATTTCAAGTTACTGGATGAAAAATTACCTGGATGCATCCAATACCATATGTACCTATTGATTAAACTTAATTCAAGTGCGCTCCCAGGTTTCCACCACATGAGCCATCAGGGCTCATTGAAAATAATTTGTCTGACAATTTCAAGATTAATGACCATTTTTCAGAATGTTTTAGCATTTTTAATGGATGACTATCCAGAGTATACAAAATAGTAACCTTGGAAAGCTGGACTGGTCACAATGATAAAATACCGGCAGCTGAGAAAGACTCAAAATACAACTCAGAACAATATCTTAAGTTCAACACCCTCGTTAGGCCTTTTCTGTCCTATGTTTGGACTGGTCAGCATCTGGACATGTAAATGGCCACACATAAGATTAGCCACTGAACAATGTTTTAATTTCATAATGCTCAACAAACTTTATACTTCAACAAGCCTTGCAGCACAAGTCCCAGATCTCCAACTTGACTACATTAGTCAGCAAACTGAGCTTAATTTTGCCCCTGATAAATATGCCTCCCCACTTAACACAGAAGGCTCCAGGCCTCTGCGGCATTGCCCCAGTTTCACAATGGCCGACAGGCAAAATACTGTGTAGTGGTGATTCAGGGCCACTGCAGGGGGAAAGTGGGAGAACCCGTACCCAAGTTTGTGATCTAGAGAGAGCCAGAAGAGGCACTGGTAGAGAAGAGAAAGTGGTCTGTGGAAGTTGCTACGATGATCTGCATCTACAAGAAACATTTGCAAGGGCCTTTCTGAACTCATGTTGTGCAGAGACTGAGGAGTATCAAGCACAGATCATCTGACCTCAGCCAGTGAAGGAAGTAGACATCTCTCAGGTTCTTTGGATGTGCATGATTGCTGATATTCCCATGGCACCAGAAATAAAATGAACTATTTCACGTGTCAAAGAATAGAGCACCTGCCAGAGTCTCCCTAAATCAAAGCACGAACCTCTCCAGATAAATGAAAGCAGAGAAACCTGAAACAGAATCCTCCCCCATAGCTGTGGGAAGTGTGTGCCAGCAGAAGGCTAGGTGGTCAGAATAGAGCTTTATTTCTGAGCTCCTTACTGTTCTGAATAGCTCTCCAGCTACTCCAGGTAACTAAAATGAGTTACAAAATTCTGTTATCCAGACTGAAGGAAAACTATGCACTGAATGATGTATATGTATGTGGGACAGGCAAAAATAGAGTGAAAACACGGATACCCAGGGCTGCCTGAGGATGAAGAGCCAGTCTTGTAATATGTTGTTAATTATTTAATTTTCATGTTGCTGCAGAAGACAGATGATTATTATCCTTCATTTTCATTAGAAGTATAATGTAAAGAAAAGTACAATGCTGTTCCTGAAGACAGCAACATGTGATGGCGTTGAGAGAGATGAAAAAGGGAAAGATTTCATGGAGAGTTTTTCTGTAAGTTTCTTTTCACATCTGAATATAAGAAACAAAGCTTTGACCTTCAGCTGTGGCTGAAAAGTACTTGACACAAAGTAGAGTCCAAGCCTGTAAATATGTCCATTGTATTCCCCTGGTCTTAGGCTGACCTGGACCCCCTCCAGCTTGACACTTAAATGCATGAGCTGTAAGTGCCTCTAGGGGAGATCACCTATGCTTAAGCCAGACTCTCACTTTTAGTTTCTGTTCAGCTTCTACTGGCTTGTGTCATAAGCAAAGAAGATGCTTGTCTGGCTCTGTATTGTAAAAGGGTACTTGACACAAGCATTGCTTCCAATGTCTGGTCCTGATTATCTGTATAAAACGCATCTTTTACGCCACCAGTGTCTTTCTTGACCACTATTACACTCCAGTGTGTTCCAGTGTTTTAGGAGTTTTCATTTGGCATTTGGGATGATGCTGTCAGCAAGTGCTAGACAGTGAAAAAAATGAGGCCAATCCAACATTGCTTTCCCTACTCAGTTTTAAAACCTGAAATATCTCTTTTGCTGCAACAGTGGAACACACTTGTTCCAGTTTGAGCAAGTGTATTAAGATTTAACCTTGCAATGCTAGACAATTCATAAAACAGGCCAACATTCTCCTCAACATTCTGGCTCACAAATTCCATGGGAAGTGTTAACAGCGCTCCATAGATAGGTGCTGGGACAGCACACATTGGTCTTGCTAAGAACATTCCTTGACAAGTACCGTTTTCAGCCTTTCTGAAGTATAGATACCATCACATACTCCATACTAGGAAACAATTTTATGTTACAGATTTAGACAACAAGTCCCCTGTTCATCTCAGATTTCCTAAGAGATATGGGGAGCATACCAAAAGACTAACTTTCTCTCCCCCAAGTTTAGCCTCTGTGACTCAATGAATACATTTCACTGTACAAATAAATAGTTAATATATCATTCTGGAAGTGCAGCCGAATTGAAAGAGATGTCAAGAGTTTATTTAAAGTCCAAAATTAAATTTTGGCATGTATTTTTAAGTCTCTCTTCCATTTATTCCTGACCGTCATAGAGATAGGAAGTATTTTAGCTAGCTTAACCTAAAAGCTCCCTCTGCTACATAAGAATCTCATAGCAGCATGAAGCTTTTCTCACTGATACTTACACGTGTTGAAGACACCAGCAAAGACCCAGCACTGTCCGTATCGCACTGGCTGCTTAGAACTGTAATATTCCAAGAGGATGTCCACACTTCCTGTCCAGGCTGAAGGTGCGACCCCATAAGCATACAGATTGTCCCAGGATCCAGCCAAAACGCCATTATCATCCTTGGAATTGATCTGAAGTCAAAGGAAATCAGTGTTAGGGGTGTCAGAAACTGAATAATAAAGAGCTCTTTAATCCATCAGACAAAGACAGGAGAGACTGAATATAGCTAAGTTTTGGCTAGAAATATCACAGAAATGTTTAATTATGAAGGTAGGACATAAAAAGAACAACCTTGCTCAGGGCTGTGGTGCATTCTCCATCACTGAACAATTTTGAATCAAGCTCAGACACTTAAAAAAAAATGAAATTAAATCACCACAATGAGCATTCATGTTGCTAGTTTAGTAGGTTTTATTAACATTACACATGCTCACTGCTATGTATTTTTAATAAACATAATAGGTTACACATTCATAAGCAAGCCTCAGAAATATTAAACCAGATTCTTTCCTAACATGATCTGTTTTTCTGTCTGTATCAGCCCAGATATTTTAATAAAATCACTCCCAATTTACAGTGGACTGAGAGGAGAATCAGTCCACTGTTATTTTTAGAGTGGAAAACTATTTTCTTTGCTCCAGCACATGTGAAAACAAGAAGGAGTTTGCAGTGTAGCTTTTCCCTTGGTAAGATAACACAAAACATGGAGTTTTGCTGACTAATGGCGATACTGATAGGCATTAACGAGCAATACATCTCTGAGCTGCAATTTGAACCAAACCAGTTGAGGCTGTGCAAAAAGCTCATTCGCTCTGTACCTTTTAATTATGTTAATGTGGAACAGCTACATGCCAGCCAAATAAATCACAATTCTCATTTAAAAGCTTTTGGCTGGATTAACTACCGTTTTGTAATTAGAAAATCGACTTCCCATGAACCCTAGGACTGAATGAAGATAAGTATTCAGAGTCACAACCAAAGGGTTAAGGGGTTGTGCCCATCTCATTGTTGTGCAAAACAAGCCAAGAAAAGAGGCACTTCAAGGACAGAACAGCATTTTGATCTTTGGGCTCTCTTCTGGCTGTAAAGAGAGGAAGGGGACAACTCTGTTTGCTCTGCAACTTCAGGAAGCTTCAGAAGAGCTACAGCATGGGGGCACCTCCCCATACAAGCTCAGCTCTAGCATGTCATATCTTGAGCAAGAATGAGGGTAAGGAACACAGGTGGGACTTCAACATCTCTTGGCCGCTTCTTGCTGATGTTTGGATTTCAGATGGCCAGAGCTCCCATCCAGTTATGGCCTAACCCTGCAGATACCTGAAGTCCACTGACTTCTGGATTTCCAGCAGTGAACTTCTCCACCGACATAAAATGGCTGAGTGGCTCAAAACATAAGTAGTATCTATGTCCACTTTGGATTCATAAGAGTAATGTTCTTCTGCTCATAGGGTTTCCAGGGTCTCTGCACAAGTGACCTTTTGCATCTTCTAGACCAGCGATTGATGAAGTAATTTTAAAGGAATCATGTTCCATTCTTACTTCTGTCTCAAGAGGTCTGAAGCCACATTTCTAATGTCTGGGGTAAAAGAAATAAACAGAAGGCCAAAACGAAAAAGAGAAGTGGGGCTCCTCTCAATCTTTCTTGCTGAAGCTATTCTACTTACCTTTGTGTTACACAAAAACCAGCATGTGGCACTGAGAGGCTGGACATCCTGTTTCAATATTATCTAAGACAGAAAGTTAATTCTCCTGCAGACTTATTAAATGCTGTGTTAAGTGGGTCATCTGCAGTGGTCGCGCTTTGTGGAGACTCATAGCAGCTGGCCTGAGAGAACATCTAATGATACTAGCTCAATGACTAGCACATTATTCTGGGGATTAGAAGGTATCAGTTCAGACCTCCAAAAGGCAGAGGAAAGGACTCAGCCTCTGTCTTTCACATTCTGGATGAGTCTTCCAACTTGACTATTAGGGATGGGGCTGCTGTTATCCACACAGTATGACCCCTGGTGCCTGACAGCTGGGAAGTATGGAAATGTGGGAAGCCTTCTCCCTACCCTTTGCTTCTGGAAATTTTAGGCACTTCCGTTCTGGGTATGCAAAGTTTTGTGGGCCCTGTGCTTAAGAGATCAGATCTCCCACTGCTTTCTTCTGGAGCCAAGGTATCTCATGTAAATGCTGTCAGCTTGAGGAGGACATCTGAGGCTTTAATATCAGGCATAGTTCCACCCATATCAAGGTCTTAAGACCATCTTGAGGTTAGTGCTGGAGTACACATAAAGTCTCTCAATTCCTCATCCCAAATTTTACCCACCATGTTGCCTCACCGTCCATGAAAGAAATAGCTTTCTCAAATATCCTAGCTACCAAAAAATAAGCACTGTGCTATAAGAAATGCTAACACAGCCAAAAGTGCAGTGTTTAGAAGTAGCTCTCACAATAGTGAGGTCCAGTTCTCAGGAAGCTGAACTGACGTAAAGATTTCACCTTCAGTGGGATGAAATAAAACACCAGACCCCAGAGGTCAGAATGGCCAATTGATCTGGCACCTGCCACAGTGAGGACATGAGGGTACAAAGGCCGGTTAAACCAGCTTGGCTTTGATTAGAAAGTCACTTCTGACACATCTTGGGCATCTATTGCATACCACTGCGGAGGCAACACGGCAGATTTTGATTGGGTTTCCACGCCCAGACAGCTCCAGTTCAGCCTTGTCCATCAGGAAAAGACAAGCATCCAGAATGTCTTCTTCAAACTAAACAAGAAGGAAGAAAAAGAGGAATAGAGGGCAAGTTAAGCACATTTTATTCTGGAAAGCAAAGGCAAAGCTATTTTTCACTGTTGTTATAATAGCTGATCAGCTACAAAATCAGGTGGTCGGGTCAAAGTTCTGTGTTTAAAAATACAAGTTTTCTTCTAGAATAATTGCCAACATATAGCAAAAAATATGAGGTGCTTTAAGGGAAAAGAGAACATCATTTTCAATTCAATTTCAGTCTGGTTTCCAGAAGGTTAAAATGACAACATAGCCTTTCTGACAGGACATAAAATTTTAAGTGCTAACAAGTACATAATAGGAAGGTATTATAATAATAACTACAATAAGCTAGTCTGCTCACTAAGGACTTTGTGTCCTTCACAGATTCCAGACCTGTTAATTCCAGGACTTCTCTGATACAGTCAGTGCAATGCTGAGAAGTTGACCAATAAATGATTTACCAAAGTTAATTTGAAGACACTTAGAATTTAAACTAACATATTAAATATGTTTAAAATTGAAAAGCTGAAAGCTAATTATATGGATTAATCCCAGCCTGTGAAACTTAGACATCAAAAATACCAAGTGACCTAAAGTAGTCTTCTTCAAAAATAGAGTGGAAGGGTACAGCTTCTTCGATCCAGCATGAACAAGCACGGGAATGAATTGAGGGCAGAGGTGCCTAAATAGACCAGAAACCATTTGTCACAGAACTTGCCCTGTGATGTATTTCATTTTCCTTAGGAGAAACTGCATAGACAAGGGAAATATCTCTGTCCCCTGGAAAACAGTAGGGGACAGGGAAACACACCTTAACTAAAAAAAAGTCTTCCAAACTCACAGAAAACACATTATATTATATTAGCATCCAAAGCTGTAGCAGAAACTCCACTCAGCTCATCTTCTTGCTATATTCAGCTTCACGTCCTTCATTTGCATCCTTTGAGATACGGTTCATGCTAACAGGATTTTTGCTCTTGTGCTGAGCTGCAACTAGAGCTGTATTGATTTTGAAACCATCTCCAGCCCAGCTTAAGGTTTCTCAGCAGAAGAGAATGATCTGGGTTTTGCCTCCTGCAGAAAGCAACCGAGTGTCCAGGCCCAGCTGCTGCCCTGGCAGCCCGGGGAGAGGCAGAGAGGAGGAGGAAGGGTGAGGCCAGAATGCTGAGAAGAAAGCCCTGAAGAATCAAGACTGTTGTCAGTGCTGCAGAAAAGATGGGAAGGTTGGGGTGACATCCCAGAGAGCCTGTGCACCCTTTGGCCTCTCCCTTATAGGCATTAGATGAGCTCTTGCCTAAGCAAAAAAAAAAAGCAGAGGTACCTCTGTGTTTTATCACTCAGCCATTTCCTGCCCAAGGAAAATCTTTGTCACCTGCCTGGCTCACATTGCTCAGCAAACTGCCACAGTGTGGATCCTTTTCAGCAAGTGTCCTCCAAGGCAGCACACCTCTCTCCTCATCCTGCTCCTCAGCTCTGCCATGCACACTGGCAATGAATTGCTTTCCCTGGAGCAGCAGTTTGCTATGGTAAGACTACAGCACCTTATAGTCTTACTGAGTTCATAGTGTTCAGGCAAGCGAGGAAGCAGGAGTCAGTGGTTCCCAAGAACCTACTCCTAGTATTGTATAATTCCTGGGAAGCTGAATAATTGCACACTTGCCTCTCCATTCTACTCCAATGGTATGTGCTGTAAGGAACCCTGGGTGAATGGCTGAGCTGTGAAGACCCTCCTTAGCAGGGAGAATGGATAGAGAATATAAACTCTGGGCCCTCATAGTGCTCCTTCCTGCTCAAGTCCAATTTTCTTTTGGCCTGGCCCTACGATTTATCACTTTCACCAGGATCAAAAAGAGCTTTCTGCTCTTCAAGTCATCAGCAATGTCTAAGAGCTGAGTTAAATCAATGAGAAGTTTAGCTTGCAAATTAAATCTCTCTCATCTACAGTTTATGAGACATTGTCAATTTTGCCGGCATATACAGGAAGACTAAAGAGGAAAGAAATTGCTGTCAGAGCTGTTGTCTTCCACTTTAGCATTTACTACATGATATAAATGATTGTGAAGTAACTGGATTAACAGGACCAGGGACATAGGAGGGGCTGTAAAGTCTAGCTGCCTTACACTACTGCAGCAGTGTAGCATGCAGAGCACCGTAACATGGGCTAAAGCCAGTTTTGCCTCCTTTACTATTTAAAAACACTAAATCAAACCAAGTTAGTTTCCTGATCTCAATCTTGGCATGAAAATAATATCTAGAGGGAAGCAGAACAGATACATAACGCTCATAAGACTGAGCATCCCTGAAATATCGAACAAAATAGCAGCCAGGTGAGCAGGGCAGCCAGGACAGAGCTGCAGACTTGGGCCAGGCACTGGCATTGTCTTCTTGACACAAGCTGAAATCAGAGCAAATCAAATTCAGGACAAACGATGTTTGGCAGAGCCACCTGGAAAAGACTGCAGAAGGAAGATAAAGCATGGGAAAACATACAGGCAGAGAGGCTCTGCCTGCACACAGGTTTGCATTGCATTGTACAGCAATGCATTTAAGTGAGACTGGCCTTCAGCGGGCATTCTCCTGTCATGCTAGCCAGCTTCTATTAGACAACCTTTAAAACCATTCAGATCCAAGGGCTGCACCACCTTCTGCACTGGCAGAATCAGGTTCGTATTTCCCACTGCTGGTTGCAGACAGATGAGATCTCATGCTGCCTGTGGTCTGACCTTACCAAACGTGCATGCCATGAAATTATGTTTGCACTGTGGTGGACTACAAAGCTCATGCAGATCACGTGGACACAAGCAAGCTCAAGATGGCAACAAGAACACTACGCCCACCTTATTTTACTTTTCTCACAAAAAAAAAAGCAGCGTTAAAAGATCAATATACCATCCAGCTTCCAACATTTCTCAGCTAGAGAGCTCCTGTGCGCCTAGATTTCTTCCAAAGCCAAATTTCTCCTGAATCCCCTTTGGGCTTTTCTGAGTGACTGGCAATTTGCACATTCTTAGAAGAAAGGAATCACAGTCACGTTACAAGGAACACTTCCATCCTCGTTCATTACAACCATGTTTCTAGCGGTCTGTTGTTTTTTCTTCTTGGGTCCATTTTTCTTGCCTTTCCTCCTCTCGAGTTGATGCTGCTTATTAAAGAGGGCAGCTGCGAGAATTATCTCCCACTAGTAACCCAGTTTCAAACTAGGTGTTCCTTTTTAATTTACAACCTGAGTTAAAGCTTTCAGCTGTCATTGTTCAAAGCAATTTTTAGCCCAAGAATATTACTATGCATGAGTCTATCTCTATTTCTGTATAAAACCGTATACCTTACACCTTTACAACTGTATGTGGTCTTATGCTTTTTACTAATACTGTTGTAAAGAGCTATATATCATACATACAAAATGCATATATGTATGATACACCTGTAACATAGGCCTTGCTGCTCATACCTTTATTCACTCACAGCAATACTCCTAGTTTTAGATGGCTAAAGTGAGGAAGGTACATGTTTTAATGGTTGGGAATTGGTAGGGTGACATGAGGACTGTCATATCCTCCATCTCTCTGAACAAGAGGGGCATTTCTCCATTGTCTTAAACTTTTAGATGTCTGTTTCATCCTTACAAAAAAAAATGATAGACCCCCGGACAACCCTTGGCTTTGAAGCACTTGCCACACTCAGCTGTCACATGGGCAACAAAAGGTGCACCACAGCCCAGGGTGGAAAGCAAGCTGTCCAATGCCAGACAACACTGGAAGGAAAAGCACAAGACAAGGGGGTGTGGAACAGCTCTAACCTCCCAAACAGAGCTGCCTCCTAGCAAAACCAAATAAATAATGCAATTTCTCAAGGGAGGTTGGTATTTGTGTCAGGAAGGTGCTGGATTTGCAGAATATAAGCACCTCAGGCCAAACCACTACAGGCCATAAATTCAGCATCTTAAAGCATAAATCCAGCAGCTGGTTGAAGCAGCACCTTCCATCGCCAGCCACTCATTCCCCTCTCTCCCTCCCCTCTGTCTGTCACAGAGTGAATCCCAAATCTAGGAACGGAGCAAGCCTGAATAACAACCCAAGGAAAAAAAAAGTAAGAAAGAAGCTGCTTGTTCAGCTAGATCAGCTCTCCAGGCTGATTCATTGCACGGTTGCACAAATGCTTGCAGGGGGAAGGAAGGGCCAGGAGGGGGCATTTTTGGTCAACTTAAATGCACACCCAGCTTTGGCCTCGGGATCTGGTTCCACATATCTCTCTCAGAGGCACCCTCAGTTTATGGAGCTGCCTCCCTCCCCACGTTATTTAGGGATTCTTTTTAGCTTAGACAGGATTGCTTTCAGACCTCACAAACAACAGTGCTGAGACAATCAACAGAAAGGTGCAAAGGCAGGAGCTCACTAAGGCAGCACTGCTGCGGGAAAAAAGATGAAACTGCACCTTTAAGAAAAGAAACAAGAGCCATGTGAGTTCATAGAGCTCTCTAGGGCAAGCACTGTGGCAGTCCATCCAGCTCAAGCTTCAAAGTAGTCTTCAGCTGAGGGACAGAAAGCAAAGCAAGAAGGTCCCTTCTGCAAGGCTGTGCTGGGGAGATGCAGCGAGAACTGAATGGATCCATCACTGTGGCATGAAGGAAGTACTTCAATCCTTTCTTAATCATGCTGTTGGGAAAATCCAGGAGGAGAGGTGAGCAGTGTCCAATAACTGTCCATTGGAGCCCCCCTGAGTGACAGTTAGGGTTAGTTTTGCTAATTTTGATGTTGCTCTTGAATGCTTTTTTCCTGTTCTCACATAGCAGCTTAACTCTTTGATCCCACAGGGACTTTCAGGCTGGCTAGCAATTACAAATAGATTGAGGCAAAACAGATAAGCAATAACAGGTCGATGTTATTGAAGGCACATCACCACTGCACACCAGCCAGCCAGGGCTGCGCTTCCCACAGCTTTGGAGACTGAAGTTGTCAAGTCCAGGCAGCAAAGGGAGAAGTTCCCCATTTTGTCACCGTGGTGAGGAAATTTAAAACTCTGGGATTAAACTCTAGTTTGTAATAACCCTAAGAAAAGCTGACCCCTGAGAAGACGAGAATTACTTCCACTGTGTTACTAGAACTGAAAGGAAGAGTCAAAAAGGAATACAACCTCTTGCTAAATAAGTAAATATCTTGGCTTTCACCAAACCAGTTTGATTCCAAAGCAGCAGTAATGTAGCAGCAAAAGTGCTGCTGCATAGTGAAAACCTCAGCTAATGGTTATAACTTTCAGCAGGAAGCCTCTTAGTATGCGAAATGTGCCCCTAAAACAAGGTCTTTAAATACTAGCCATAATAATGTTGCTTTTCTGGATTAGGTATATACCCACTTCATACAATTTTAAAAATTATACCCCCTTGTGTTTCTGAAGGAGAGACCAATAATGTGCTCCAGAGCCCACAGTCTAAACCACAGTCTGCTGTTGATCAAATTCATTTGCTGTCCTATTGGGAGCAGTCAGAGAAGGTCCAAACAGCTCACCTGACCGTAACTCCAGCTTCTTAATTTTATTTCATTGATGTCTCCATGGAAAACAATACCAACGTCATTCAGGACATATTCTTCCCTTTCCTTCTCGTCATCCAGATACACGGCGTCCTCTGTATCAATTTATCCAAAACAAACATTAACACAGCCATTTAGATTTTTTATAGGGCAGATTAAAATAATTAGCATACAATACAGTCATGTTTGATGAGAAGTGCCCATCACCCGTCAAACAAAGCATCACTTGCTTCAACAGTGTACAAACATAAGGAAATAGTGACCTCGGTTAGAAATAAAATACGCAGCTTAAAAGCATGCAAGATGCAAAAATGCTGACAACTCCTGCCTGTTTTCTCAAGATCTGAAAACTATGATTAAAATGTCACATCTTATCAAGAATTTTATGATGACTGTGTACCACTAATTTAAAAGTTGGTGCACCATGACGCAATTCTGCATCTGCACAAACAGATCAAAGAACAATTTCTAACCTATTAATGTTAACGGAAAACAGTTCAAGTCAAGAGATCTAAAGAAAAATCTGTAGTGTGTTACAAAAATTGGAATACAGTTTTTATAGTATATTAACAGAAGAGTTTGATTGCTTTTTCCGTACAAAAATTATTGACTGTAGTGTCCCTCCCACATGCAGCTTGACTGACCAGCCAATATGAGGAGAAACCACAGAATTACACAGAATCATAGAACTGTAGGGGTTGGAAGGGACCTCTAGAGATCATTGAGTCCACCCCCCCTGCCAAAGCAGGTTCCCTACAGCAGGTTGCACAGGTAGGCGTTCAGATGGATCTTGAATATCTCCAGGGAAGGAGACACCACAACCTCCTTGGGCAGCCTGTGCCAGTGTTCTGTCACACTCACAGTAACAAAGTTCTTTCTCATGTTCATAGAATCACAGAATGGCTTGGGTTGGAAGGGACCTCAAAGATCATCTAGTTCCAACCCCCCTGGCACGGACAGGGTTGCCAGCCACTAGATCAAGCACTAGATCAGGTTGCCCAGGGCCCCATCCAGCCTGGCCTTGAACACCTTCAGGGAGGTGTTCAGACGGAGGTATTCAGATGTTCAGATGGAACTTTCTGTGTTCCAGTTTCTGCCCATTGCCCCTTGTCCAGTCGCTGGGCACCAGTGACAAGAGCCTGGCCCCATCCACTTGGCTCCCTCCCTTTAGATATTCATAAGCATGGATAAGATCTCCCCTCAGTCTTCTCTTCTCTAGGCTGAACAGTACCAGGTCTCTCAGCTTGTCTAAACGAAAACTGGAAGTATTTGGAAGAGGTCTTCATCAAGTCATATACAAAAGGTACATCCTAGATTGGCCTTGTATCAGTCAAAAGCATATGAGAGGACCTTCGTCTTGCAAAGAGGATTCGTGTACTTAAATAACCTATTATTAATATATATAAATAACCCTGAACTACATGAAACTATTCAGAAGCTCACAGATAGGTATGAAGCAGATAGTAAATTCTGTGACGCTAGAACAGTTGAGGATTTCTTTCCTGTGACAACACTGCTATTCTGTGACTAAGAGATACCACTTAACGTTTAATGGTTTGGGAATTAATTAACTTGAGGAAAACAGTAGTGTGGTACCAGATAGCAAATTAAAGGGAAGCAATAACCTGTGATAGCGTGATATGGGCAAGTGCAAAACTACCACTCACCACTACCACAGAGGATTTCTTCTGCATCCCATTACAAATTACTATAGGACCACTTCAGTTTTAAAAGCCTATTGATTTGTTGCATTTTGTTGAAATTCAAATCAGATTTGTACTTCCTTCTAAAACTCATCTTCAAGACCTACTCCATTTGCCCATATAACTGCAGTTCAGCTGAAAACAGCTGAAGTCTGAGCCCTCTGAAAAATCAATGGCAAAACCCACACGGACTTCAGCTGGTGAAGAGTTTTACCAGTCCGTACACCTGACCCTGCTGGAATTTTTATTTTCCCTGAAGATACATTTATATCCATGTGTCTATATCTACAGGAGGGATTACACATAGGTATGTAACATCATGATCTTCACATTGGCGTGCAAGGAATGACATGGAAGCAGGTATTAGAGGTAAGATGGTATTGTTGCATGTGAGGAGATCAGTGCTTTCAACTGCGCTTTTGACCAGGTTGCTGTACAGGCAGGCTACACCAGAACCAGAGCAGATGGAAAAGCAGCAGGTTTTGTCTGGTTTTCCCTAAGGCAGGCAGGTCTGAGACCCTCTCTTGGAGCAGCAGCATGGTGCTGCTCACCCGGCCTCTAAGGGTTGGGTTGCAAAAAGGCCTGGCACTACCTACATCCAAGTCAACATGCACCCAGGCACAGAGCAGATCACAGGTTTACATCGAGAGACTACCAAGTGACAGAGAGAGTGTTAAAAGCTGACAGTGAATCCAGAGGCTGTAGTCATTTATGCCAGCAGGGACTTGCATACTTTGGAAGCACCATACTGTGTGACTTTCTTGAGGTCCATCTCCCAGCTCTAAACACGTCCTGCACGACATTCCACCAAGAATGTTGCAGATGTTACAGATCATGCAGGCTCTGCTTTATTAGGATGGATCCCCCTGACTCGCTGATGGAGCAATTGTATGTATTGACTCACTGAGCTCTGGGCTTTATGGAAGCACATGTACACATAGTACAGAGAATGCATTTTGAGGAGGACAATTCTCACCTTCTTCTGTACCGTTATGCACTCAGCGGAGCGTGTGCACATGCTTTCTTGACAGCTGCTGTTTTCTTTCAGGGATTATAAATATCAATATTGATCTCGTTGGTATCAATTGAGATGCTTATGTTATTTCAGGACTGCGTGATCTTTGTTAAATCAGATGAAAAATGATTAACTTCTCTGTCAATTATTTTAAAATATTTGTATTTTTTGATGAAGTAAAAAGGGCCTGTGTTTCACAGAGAAGCCAGCTGCTTTGATATTTGACAGCTTTCACTACCCTTGAGACTGTTTAGAAGAAAATATGAGGCATTTGTGACTACTTTGATGCTAAGTGTGCTCTACATAGTACAATTCCTAATTATTTGGTGCAAGTGGAGGCTCATGTCTGACAAACAGAAGAATTCCAAAGAAATGCACTGGGTTTGTTTGTTCTTTTTCTCTAGCAGTTTAAGGTTTTTCTACTTACTTCTTTTATCCTGGGAAATTGCTAAGACATTAGCAGTGCTACAAAGAAGTAAATTATCCTCTATGCTTCTCTGCCTGAAGATGGATAAGGTGAAAATATAAGGTGAAAAGACAGTAGAGCAGGTCAGAAACCCCCTGAACACAGGCTCCCTGTGACAGAGCTAAGAAGTGCAGAGAAGCTGTCCCTTAGGGAAAGTGAATGGCCACTAGAGGCCCCTCCCGGATACTGGGGCACCTGGGGAACCTCTGCTCTAGCGGAGCAACCAGATGGAGCTGGAAGTGCCATCTTCTTCCACACAAAGCAACTGCTGAGCAGAACAGCACCAGCAGACAGGTGAAGGCAGAGGCTTGCCCTCAGCACCTGGACTCCCTACAACGTGGGAACTCAGGAAGGCTCTTGCTGGGAGGAGAACAGCACTGTGGCAAACACAGAGATGAAAGAGCTAAAAGCAAATATCTACAAAATCCACTCCTCCCAGGACCAAGCTCAGTATGTTGCTGTGCAACTGCTAGTGCTTGCCTAGGTGAATGCAGCAGAGATATGAAGCTCTGAATTTGTGGATTTTACCCATATGGAATCTGTGGTACAAGACATAAAACTTAAGATATGGCTACAAACACCAGGAAATGTTACTGGGTCAAGTTTGGGTGACTGATAACATATAAAAGGAGTCCAAAGTTAACCACACGCTACTAATCCTCAAGCTGCGTTGAGACATTTGAAGGACATAAGTAGAAGTGTGCAACTGAGTCACTAAAGATGCAACATATTTAATTGCTCACATCTAAACCTCTTTGCAGAAAGCCTGGGTGAATGAAACGCACACCCTCAGCCCATGGAGTCTGCAACTTACAGACACACTATGCATCTCCACCTGGGAGAGCCACAAAGGACCATGCAAGGTCTTTTCTTGATAGGCACGGAGTGTTCCCAAGTAGAAAGTCGCTGGGCTCAGCATCTCCTTGGAAGGAGGAGCTCACAGTATCTAGATCAAAGGAGCCATTCTCTGCTTTCATGTAGTCTGATATTGCTAAGAGTCAAGTCAAACTCCAGGAAGTTATCCTTAACAACTTGCCATTTGTATCTCCTGTTTCATAACTGAATAGGGCTCTGCATGCCCAAAAGCATGTCTGTTTTTCACAGCTATCTCAGCTGGCTGAGGATGCTGCCTCTCCTTGCAGGCTTTACTTCGCTTATTAACTAATGCAAATTTCACCTGAGTATCTGAAATCTCAATCCACTTGTTTGTTGAATTCCCCAAATGTGTGGGGCAGCTGCAGATGATTTTGCAGGCTCAGGCCCCACATCTGCATCTGTAAAGTATTCTTGGTGATGAACCTCAAGCGTAGCTAAGCAGATTAACCATACAAAAGCATCTGATGATTTTGGAAGCAAAGAACAGAAGCTGCTCTTTATCTTAAATGGAAAAGTATGCAGACTTGTTCTGAAACAGCAGAAAAAAACTGCATCTCTGCCTGGGAAAATATGTCAAAACTGAACTACAATGAAAAAGAAGCAACTAGAAAAGGTACAAATGCCTCTGTCTTAAAGAAAAGCTCATACAGACACATTGATGTTTCTCTAAAATGATGAGTTGGAGAGCTGCACTAGACACTGACGGAGCCTGTACTCTGCTCCCCAGGATAACAATCCCCATTCATTCCTGGCATCAGCCTTCTCTCTTTTTAATGAGGCTTTTCACTCAGACTCTTCTTCTTAGCTATTAACCCAGCAAACAAGTCCAGGAGATTTTCAAACTATTGTTTTCCGTGCAGATTAACTGCCTGAGTTTTTATACCCTTTTGTCATTCCACTGCACAAACTTATCCAGCCTGAGGATAAGGCGTGGAGAAACACTGTCCCTGCCTTTCTAACACAAAGGAGAAAAGGCAGATACAGGAGCCAATTAGTCCAAACTGCCTAGGAGGGAAAGCAGGGACAAGAAATGAAAGCCAATCCACATCCAAATGAAGCATGCAGAAAATGAAGACTATAACAGTCAGCAAGGGCTAAGGCTTGAAGCCATTGAGGCACACTTGGACACGTGAGCTGGGGACAAAGACATGATGCACCTCACAGCAGACCCTTGCTGCCCAGAGTCTCTCTTTTGCTTTCTTGAAGTAGAGATCCTCTGTCAGCCTTGCTGCAGGTCCTGAGCTCTGCAGGTGTGCTCCCACACTGTGGTTTTCATCTTGTTGGTTTTTGGCCCCATTCTGCTTAGAGGAAAGTGCAAAGCACCCATGTGCCATGGGCACACAGAGGCAGCGGTAGGAAGCGTGAAGGGGGAATTATTTTCCCCTTCTTACTCCCCACCTCACACCTCAAATCAGCCTCTGTGGTCCCCATCACACGCCACATTTTTTCTACACTTTATGATTGCACACAGCCCTAGCTGGCTGTATACTAATCATGAGGCAATCTAGAGAAGTTTCTTCTCTGTGGCTTATCACTTTCTCAAGAGGTGCTGAGCCACTGCATAGTCACTGTGCTGCTTGACAAACTGGCTGCTGGGACACCAGGACTCACCCCAAGGGATGCTCTGCCTTGGGTGGAGAATAACACCTCCTGAGCTGGAGCTGTGACAGGCTGATGATGCCTTTACAAACCTAGAGCAGCTTTGTCTGCTCACCAGGGGGTCACATTTGCTCACTTACCTTTGGCAGTGATCCCTCTCTTTCTGTTACCCACTCTCTCCACTGCCAGAACAAACTCTGACCAGGCTTCTCTAAGGTATATACCGCTACGCTGCTTTCAATAGTCCCTCATGGTGATGTGGGGCCTTGGGCCCTGCCCTTCCCTCCTGCTCCTGCTTAACTAACTCCTCTTTACTCAGCATTAACATATATCTTCCTAAATAATGCATAAGCTAATCATTGCTTATATTCCCTTGGACCAGGGGCAAGTAATGAACTCAGCACAAATCATTCTATCTACTGACAGCAGTGCAGCTGAATAATGGGCTCTATTAATAATGCTAAACTTACTCATCACACAGTAAGACGACTCTTACTTGGTATGGGATTATTTGATGAAAATACTCTGGTAAAAAATTGAAGGGTGGCAGAAGGATGGCAGGAGGATATTATAGTTAGCTGTTGACCTAAAATATATAGCAATATGTGTGCCAGACTTGGAGTCTTACAAGCATCAGAAGCTGAGACACGATGTTGCAGCCTGTCAGAAGGCTGGTGAACCCAACCTCACCAGTCCCCCTTACCTTCTCCTTAAAACCACACATTGAGTTCATTGGGTAAAGTGCAATTCTGTCAGCAGAAGGGCTGATTTTACCCGAGATCCAGGGAGATTAAAAAAAGGTTCTTTAACACACTGCATTACAAAAAAGGCTAATTTGCAAAATGTTCTGTTCCTCTCAGAGGACAGGGTTGCTGGTAATTAGTCACCACTAAGGGAAAGTTATAAGGTCAAATCTTGTGTAACAGCGAGGTGCCACCAATCATGCTGCAACAGAGAGCATGCGTCCAACCTGCGCAGGAGCAGCAGCCCCCATTGAGTTTCTGCAGGCTTTTAGGCTGCAGATGTTTCATCCTGAAACATGTGGCAATATAACTCAACAGTTGAATATGGGATGCTACCACATCCCACCCCACACCAAATCCTGGGAAAAAACATGCCCATATTGACTTGTCAGTTTAAAGTACAGGCAGGCAGGCAGAAGGCTCATGCTGATGCTTATTAATGCCAGAGCAAAGCCTTGGGGCATGCTTAGTACAAGAAATGGAGCAGTGCCATGCTGCCTATGCTGGTAAATGCAAACTTAACCTCATAAAACTAGAGTGTCCTTATAGCCCCACTCACACAGAGCTACCTCCAAACCTGTAAGACTTACTTACCCCTTGGTAGAGTTACATAAACGTAATTGTACCCTTTCCAGAACCATGCTGACTGGTCTCTAATCAGCTTGGCACATGTTCCCTTTCTTGGACTACCCCCTCCCACAAACTGATGAGCCTGGTGGCAGCAAGTGTGAGTCTTTGACACTGATAATAAACTACTTACGTTGGCACCAGGGGTTGAACAGTATGTAAGTGTCGGTTGCCGGGTCCCTATGCGTCCTAATGATGCCGAAGGGAGTCCAGACAGCAACATACAGGCGAAACTTCCCAATGATGCAGGTGGCAGAGGACATGATGGACAGGCGAATGGAGTTGTTCTCCTTGTGGGTAATCTTGGCTCCCCACACCCCAGGTTTCAGCACATCACCTATGAGGATTGGGATGTAGGTGCCTTTGTTTGGCTGTGGGTAGCGACCTGGAAAGAGAAGGGGATAACTCCGTGAAGAGGTTCATCTTGCTTTAGCATCTCTTCATTTCCCAACAGCCCTCTGCCCTTTATCTATTTCCAACAGAGATGGTGAGTGTTAGTGGGCAGAGACCACTTGCTTCCCCTAGAGTTTCCCATGGTACCTGGTTGCTTGGTGCTGCTGCCACGCAAGGCCACACACCACCTCCCAGCAGGCAGCCTATGCAGGGGATACCCAACGCTCACTTCTTCCTGGGCACCTTGCAGATGGAGTGGGAACCAGCTCTGGATAACCAGAGTACGGATGGGCATATCTGGGCTGAGTAGGCAAATTTTCTCTGCAAGCAATGGGCTCCAAAGCTTGACACATCTTCAAAGTACTGCTCGTGATATTCTGCATCATTGTAAGACAAATCATGCCCCAGAGAAGCTTGTTTTATTCTGCCAAATATAAAAAGCATCTAGACGTGTACATGTAAACATGTACACTGTCAGAATTCAAGTTAGGTGGGAAGGATTACACCCTTTGAGCCTGAGGTAGAGCCAAATTATGTCTGGAATCCAACCAGTGGTGTAAATAAAAAAGATGCTTGTGAGAAGGCTGAGTTTATTATATCATTCTCAAATCTATTCTTCATTTCAGATTTTAGGTGTAAAGTTATACACTCATTCACAGATAGAGTAAGGAAAAGCATGGAGGCAGAGAGACAGACTTCTCTATTTTTCATTCCTACTATTTAAAAGCTTAAAAATTTAATGCACAAAGGCATTGATTTTCCTGTTTGCTTATTTTTATACAGCTGATGTAGAGATAAACCCACATCTGAACACTGCTACAATTTGGGAAAAGGCAACTCTAGTTTTGAATCTGAAGATTCTGAGCTGCCTTGACCTCTGTGTTTCTAAGAAATCTGGGGCTACTGAGCTTTATCCAACAGATTATTCAGTACACAAAAATTTCCATTTTGCAGATTTAGTACACATACAGAGCCCAGTTTCCCTGAAGGCCAGGGATGCTGTAACCCATGAAACCCTTTCAGATCAGTGAGGGATACAACAGAAAGAAGAGGCCTACAGAAGAAAGGAAGACTAGAATAAGAGAGCAAAATCAATAGAAAACACCAGAAGATAAAGCACTGGACACTTCAAAAAAAAGCCATCAAAGGAAAGACAGTCTAGAGAGAAGAGTCTATAGAGGTAACGGAGATGAGAGTATTGTGTCTGCTAACAATTGTGATCTGAGAGCTAAACACATTCTTGTTCTTTGTAGTGGAACTGGGTATGACCCAGCTTGCCTCTACCATAGATGTTTTGTTTTTAGTTTTGACATGCTTGTGGTGGTTTCTTTAAGCAGTCCATGCAAACAAAGCCACAGAGTAATCCGTGTAATTGAACTGACACCTTCTAAAACCGTTAACAAGTGCTACTTTTATTTAAAAACCTTCCTTACCTCTTTCAGAAAGATGGGAGGGAGGGAGAGATTATTCTTTGAATGTACTTAGGAGCTGATACTGTCATCTTCACTGCAAGCTGCCTATTGCCTATCAGGGACAGAAGACACTGCACTGTGGCAGGGGCTCCACACCCATAAGTCCATGCCCCAGATGTGCTGGTAATGAGAAAGCTGCAGAATCCCTCTGCAGTAAGTCTGCCCATATGGGGTCCCAAAGAGGCCATTAGCCTTTGCAATGCATCTTTATGGAAATCTCATCACCTGCACCTCTTAGCAGGCTTAGCAAGGTACCCTCTCTCTGGTATCCTCAGTTATCTGAAGACCCAGCATGTAAAATCCATTTCCTGTTCAAAACAATGAAGGTCCTTTTGCATGCAAAGATACAAGACACCCTTATGTGTCTGCTGCTTGACAACAGAGCACCCATAGCTGCTGCTGAGGAGTATGGAATATCCTTTCAGCCCTGTGTCCATGCATGCCCCCACAGCTGCACCCATGCAGCAACAGAGAGTCCATTACACTGTCCTGCACGGAGTATTGCCTGCAGCCCTGCAGACCTAGCAGGGATGCCAGGGAGGGGATATCCTAGAAGTCAGGATAATTTTCAGGTGTTATAAACAGAACATGCAAGCAAACATTATTTGCTCCTGGCAGGCAGGGTTTGGCTGCTCAATAACAGTTGCATAAGTCCTGAAACCAGGAGGAAGGCTGGGAAGAGGGTCAGAACCCTCAAGAGCACAGTGAGGAATTTCCAGCATTTTCTTTGAAGAGAGGACAGCTTCCCTAATCTTCTAAAATGAATACCAAAATGCAAATGGAAGAGCAAGGGAATTGTTGCTTCTGACAGGAGCTTGTAGAGCTGGTTTGTAATCACATATCCAGACACCTGACAGCACCAGCCACATTAGTCTCATATACACACATCTGTTGACTCGATACTAGAACACTATGAAGCTGACTATCTTTGGCATCACATGCTAAGGTTGCTGGCAAAAACTTCCCTACGTAGGTTCAGTACTATGTTTATCAACACTGCAGGGATGTCCTCTCAAGATGGCTTGGCCGTTTGAATCTATCTACATCTTGAGCACACATTTCTGGCTGCAGTGGAAAAGAAGGGCCAGCTTTGGCTCACAGTTGGGATGTGCGTGTTGTCAGCCCTTTCTCAGAAGGGATAACATGCAATGAGGATTGCACACTCTGAGTAAGAGTCTCTAAGGAAGAAGATTCAGTGTTGTCTGTGAACGCCTGGCAGAACACTCCGTTCAGGATCTCTCATGCTAACCCAACACAGAGAGGCAGTAGAGTGTGTTTGGGTGTGTGTCAGGACCAGGAGCCATGTAGTGAGGATAAATTCTTTTCATGTTGACAGGAGGGCGTTTCTGCCAGCAGCATCAGCTGGCTCAGTATCCCTCATGCTCTGATTCGCTCTGGGAGTTGGCAGCCTGTGCCATTCTCTTTGTGCCAGTTCTTTGTGTCTGCCTCTCGACCCACTGCTCACATGTGCTTTGGGTGTAGGAGGCCCTGGCCCTTGCATGAGGACATTTCACAGCAGATTTCTCTCTGAAAGATAAAGCTGCTGCATGACATCATGGTGTTGGGATGTCCCTGTCCTCTCACTCTAACGGTAGACAGATGAGAATTCAGAAAGTCTGGAGGCTGCTGCACTGATACCATCAGGCATAGATAACATGCCTTTTTTATAGGCTCCTTAAGATATCTAGTACCGAATGGCAGCTGTCAGTGTCCCACCTCAAAGGTAGGAGAGAACTCCCAGAAACCTCCTACGGGGGCCTCTAGCTGTCTGCCTTTCAATGCAGAGGTAGGTACTGAGCCATGACATTGCCAGAAGCCCTTTCTGTTTTTACAGAAATCTCCCTTTTACAGAATGTTTAATGGCACAAACATGTTGATTTCTCTTGCAGCATAGTGCTCAAGCCTTTGGTACTTCTTTTCCTCTCTTTTCTTATCCCACCTTGGTTTCTGTAGCTACCTAAGCTGGGGTCCCAAAGTTCCTACTCACTTCAGTTGCAGCTCAGCTCTGCTCTACACTTCCTGGATTTCCTGGCACACAGGAGAAGAGGAGCTGCTGTCACTATGAAGGACCACTGGTCTCCCTCAGTGCTGCATTTCAAGGCTTTAAAAGTAAATAAGCCTGTGAGTGAACGCACCATGACTGAAGCATGTATGAATATGGGCATGTATGAAATAGCTTTCCCACTCCCCCACTCACTTTACAGATGCAGAAAGAAGAGTGCAGTGTTTGTTAAAGCTTGCCAAAGCCTATTTACGCAGCAGTGGAAGAAAGAGCTATTTAAAACACAGGACTGTGGCTACACACAGATGCACTCAAGATGAGTTATTCTTAACATATGCCTCAGCTCCTTAGCATGTCAGCTCCTGTGTTTAATTCTGGATAACACTGCAGCACCAGTGAGGGATTTACAGCAACAGAGGGAGAGCGAGAGAGAGGTACAGCAAGTTCAGTCAGCAAAACACGAGTGCTCCTCCTCCAGTTCCCCAAGTCTGCCAAGTCCCTCTGCTGCTCTTCCTTCCAAGTCATTCACGGAAGATAAGGGCTTGCTCAAGCGACACTCTTCCTCTTCCCTGCCCAGCCACCTGGGAGCTCCTGTCTCTACCTAGTTTAGCATTTCCCTTGATCCCCAGTGGTCACAGGCATTGCTGTACGTGCGTGTGCACTAAATAGCTCCTAGATGGCTGCTGCTGAGCTAGTGCCGCAATGTTAGCACAATCTGTGGAGCACGCTTTTAGACAGGCCCTACACACGTCAGTGGCTGTTTTTCTGTAGGCAGGGAGGAGGGAAAAAATGGTAGCACATGGATGAGAGATATAGTTAGCTTTGGCGGACTTCTCCTTCCTGGTAGAAGGACGGTACCTCAAAAGACAAGGAGGTGAGCAACGCTATTTCTCAATAGCCTTTTTAGAAACCCTCACTGGAAGGTTGTTTTTTTTTAAGAAGTAGAGGAATCTGTCTCCCTTTGGGAAATACATTATACGCAGCAAAGATTTATCTAGATACACTCTTCCATACAAAGGGTAAAGAATCTATTTCAGTGCCAGCCCTGGAAGTATAATAATTGTGACCGGTCGATAAATAAATTGGAGCTTGGAGCCACTGTAAAGAAAAACAAGGAGAGAAGGAGGAGAAGAAAGGAGGAGAAGAGAAAGATATAGAAAGTAAATGAGAGAGAGTGAGAAAGGAGAAAGAAAGCAAGGGGAGGGAAGGAACAAATAAGAAAAGAAAAAAAACGAAAAAAAAGAAAGAAGAAAAGAAAAAAGAAAAAGGAAAAAAGAAATAAAAAGAAAAAAAGAAAAAATAAAAAAGTCACTGCTTTAATATCACATCTGGTTCCCTCCCACCCTCAAGTCCCATTGCCTTCAGCAGTGCTGCATACAAACTTGGGAACATGGGAACCCCAAATATATCCAAATAATTTTTGCTCATGGCTTCAGCTAGAAATCTTTAACATCTGACCACTCTGTCCCAAGAGTGAATATTATGAGTACTTCACAGTCGTAAAACACACATTGGAGTCATGAGCCTTAGCTATTAAAAGCATTAAAAAAATACAGCTTGATTTTAAATGCCACTTGATGCTGCCATAGCAGTGCAAAGGAAGAGCAGAATTAAGATCCCTTTGACATAGAGAATTCATTGAGCATCTTGAGGAATTCCCTACTCTCTGCTCCTCCACAGCCTGGATGGGAATTTCAGAGGGGAGGAAAGAAATACCCCAATGTCTTCATTCAACAAACGGAGAGTTTTGTTTTTCTTTGCTGAGAGTTGGAAAACATGTATTTTCTCTCCATGGAATTAATTTCTGGGAAATGTGTTCCACTGCCAATAAATTCTCCTTTCTTCCTGCAGATGGAGCCTTCCAGAGAAAATGGAAGCCAATGTGGGCTTGCTCTCCATGTTCAGACCATCATGAGTTTCTGCATCTGTTCATTTTTCTGTATTTTTTTTGATAAACAGGGAGATAGAGCCCCATTGATTCTGAGGCAGTCTGCATTGGACCCCTGGTTATTCAGTCACACTCAGATGTCCTTCTGCCTGTAGGTTGGAACTTAATGTGAGCTAAGTAAGCCATATGGGATCAAGTCTAACATCTTTTTGTTCTTAGCTGCTTTCATATGTTTATAACTATTCCCCTGGACTGGGCCTGCAGAAAAAGGAGCAGTACATCTCTGCTCTCATCTCAGGCCAGAAGCCCGTGATTTATAGCTTGAGGAGTACATAAGGGCAGGTGAGTGGGTGCCCACACATTCACATGTGTGGAAAGGTGAGAGTAGTCTAGAGGACTGGGATTTATGACGATTTCAGAAGTATGCCAATGAATAAAAGGTTCGTAATAATATTTAGGACTAGACCAATATATATGGATTTATGAAACCATTAAAGGAAAATACAAATAGACAACAATTTATGAGGGTGTAGGGAAATATATCATTAGAGTAAAAATGTACCATATAAACTCATCAACCACCCCAGAATTTACAGCCATGTATAGGAAACTACTATTAAAAGCAAGATTGAAGGCTGTATAAGCCTATCTAGTCATACATCTGCTTTTGAATGAAATCACTGCCAGTGCAGAAGTGACTGTGGAAACTTAGCAGCAGTCATGCCGAGCTGGATGCCCCAGGTGTGAGAGCTCAGACACTGGAAAGCCAGCAGTGGCAGAAAGTATCCCCATCACCATGAGGGTGGTAGTCAAGAGGGATCAAGACAGATGAAGGATTCATTGGCTCCTCCAGACTGCTTGGGGCTGCAAGCAAACTGAAATTGTTCAAATTGAGTGGCTCTTTTATCTCAGCTCCATGCCAATAAAATGAGTATTTCCCAAGGGGTGATGTTCACCTTTCTTCTCCCTAAAGCCAGGAAGTGGGCTGCAAGAAAGGAAATACATGTGGTGATGGAGCAGCTCCCAGACCACAGGTGCTGAAGCAGGTTTGCAATCCAGCATGAGAACAGAAATAATATCCACTACTCTCTAAATGTGGGTATTTTTCCATATGGATTTTTGGTATATTCATTTTTTCCATACTTTCACAGACATGTACAGTTCTAGTTTAATGAAGCATTATGTGAAAAATTGAGCTGTAATAATTCACATATTAGCACTTTAGCCAGTTTCACTGTTGATTACTCTATGGAAAACAGTCTGTTAAGGCAAGAAGAACTTATAAGGAATTCTCCCAGAAGGATTTCAAAGTGACCGTCAAGAGACTGAGGTAGATTATTTATATATTTCCGTGTATATATTTCCATATATATATATATATTTGTTTATAAAATTTATCCTGAGGATTCTAGGTTGTGTATAAATGGTCTTTAAATGGACTGTGGATTAAAAAAAAAAAAGAGGATACTAAAAACTGTTCTGTTAGTGTCTGAGACCAGATTTCACATGATGCTAGAAGCATTTATCCCAGCTATACTTGATTCATTATCAATTAGAAGGATTAAGCAGTCTCTACGTGCTTCTCTAATCATCTTTTTAATGATGAAAAAGAATAAAAACAGGAGCAGAAAAAGAGATGCAAAACTAAATTTCAAGGAGTTAAGGGAATAGAATAGCTCTGCATACACAAAGGATCAAGCCATTACCATCATCATATATTTCAGGAGCAAAATTAATCTTCAATGGATAAAATTCTGTGATGGATTAACATCAATGCTGGGAAATTTCCAGTGCTGGGGACTAATCATTTCTGAATAGTTTTGTATAAACAGCCCTCACTGCAGGCACAGCCTTGGCAAAAAGAGATGTTGAGTTTTCTCAGCTTCAGCCAAACTCCCTGGGAGCCAAGGCTAGCTGTCCCTACCAAAAATTTCTTTGCACCTTACAGCAGCTTGAAACATCCAGAAGATCCCACATCTCATGGACAGCCCAGTCTGCATTGCTTAGGGTAATCTCCCCACCCTGGAAATACTCAAAATCCTCCCCAAGGACAAAGCTCTGAGAAGCCTAAGCAAGGGCTTGGACATGAGGCCTCCAGAGGTCCCTCCAACTCTACGGTTCTGCTACACTGTTTGAAATCCACTGCTCAGGCACACAGAGAGCGCCTTGGAAAGGTCATTTTACAACAACCTGCCAATATTTCTTCATATCCATCACTTCAAACTCTCAAACTCAGTACTTTCCTAGCAGGTTTCACCGTGATTTCTGTGCAAAAAGATTCTCTGAGGTCAAGTTGTGTCTGTTGTGTCGCTGTTATCTAAGCCGTGTCTTAGGTATAGCTTCTGTCTAACAGTACCAAAAGGCAGGATTCATCTCCTCTGTCTTTAGCCATCTTAAAGTCAAAGCCTAGCCTATGGAGTACAGTCAACAGAGGAAGACAAAAAAATCCCAAAGAGAATTCATCCCATTTTAAGACAGCAGGGCTAAACTGCCACCTGGAGGTGCCTGCTTCCTTCCTCTGCTAGAGAGGCAGCCTTGGCAGTGCTTCTGGGCTGGGTGCTGGTTTTCAGGCATGTGGCACTACGGGAGGTGAATGCCCACTCATCAGGCAGACAGACAAAATATACTGGATTTAAATGGGCCACAGCTCCATGTGACAAAGGTCTGCACGAGCAGCATTTGGTGCCTATTCCTGAGTACGATAATTCTCCTCCTCCTCCTCAGGACACTAAACACTGCACTTACCACTACAAAGAGAAGTAGGAAGAGCCAAGCAGATCATCTCGGAATGATACGATCACAGTTCTCTATACTATCTCCTTGTTTGTGGACTGTTTTTGTTTTGCTTTCTGTTGCTAGCCTCTGAGAACATATGTACTTTGTTTTCACCACATGAGCATAAAAATAAACATTTGTGGAGCACTAACTGATTCCTAGAAGAGGAGCTTGAACTTCTCGGCTCCCAGTTGAATGTCTGTGAGCTAAATTCATTCTAGCAAGAGGGCAGTGGTGCTTGCAGAAGCAGACAGTTGAAAAGCAGGAGAGGGCAATAGTGCTGTATACCATCCTGTTTATGCAACACTTTCCTTCAGCTGTTTCCCAGTCACCACATGTGGGACACCAGCGTTAGTATTTCCATTTCACAAAAAGGACTGTAACGGTGAAGAATGGGAAGGGGAAGAGAAGTCCACCACACACCCAGGTCTGACTCCAAAATCATCACTCATAACCGAGTTTGTTGCAAAATCTCCCCTGGCTCAGCCTGTTTTTAGACCTGGTTAACCCTAATGAGGTTCAACAAGGCCAAGTGCAAGGTGTTCCACTTGGGCTGAGGCAACCCCACATACATATACAGACTGGAAGAAGAACTCCTTGAGAGTAGCCATGCGGAGAAGGACCTGGAGGTCCTGTGCTCTTGCAGCTCAGGAGATCAATGGTATCTTGGGCTCCATCAGGAGAGGAGTGGCCAGCAGGGAGAGGGAGGTGATTGCCCCTCTCTACTCTGCCCTTGTGAGGCCCCATCTGGAGTACTGCATCCAGGCCTGAGGCCCGCAGTACAGGAGAGATGTGGAGCTGTTGGAGAGGGTCCAGAGGAAGGCCACAAAGATGATCAGAGAGCTGGAGCGCTTCTCCTGTGAAGAAAGACTCAGAGAGCTGGGCTCATTCAATGTGGAGAAGGTTCAGGGGAGACCTCATTGCAGCCTTCCAATACTGAAAGTGTTATGAATTTGGGGAAATCAACTTTGTATATGGGTAGATAGTGATAGGGCAAGGGGGGATGTCTTTAAACTAAAAGAGAAGAGATTTAGATTAGATATGACGGGGAAATTTTTCACTGAGAAAGTGGTAAGGTGCTGGCACAGGCTGCCCAGAGAAGCTGTGGGTGCCCCTTCCCTGTAGAAGTTCAAGGCCAGGTTGGATGGGGCCCTGGGCAGCCTGATCTGGTGGGTGTCAGCCCTGCCCATGGCAGTGGGCTTGGATCTGGACAGTCTTTGAGGTCCCTTCCAATCCAAGCCATTCTCTAGTTCTATGATTCTATTCCTACCATGGCTCAGATTTCTATCTTGGCTTAAAGATTTAACGTAAAAAGCATGGACAAATGTGTGTTATGAAAGAGTAACAGGAAAACAAACAAGTAGCTTTTCTTAAGTGGACTGTGCATCATCAGAAGAAGTGTTAAATTTCTTCTTCCAATATAGAATATCTGATTAAAACTAATGCAAACAGCACACAATGCAATAAAAAACAAATGTTCCATTCTCCACTTTTTCTTGCTACAGCTGTTTGTTTTAAACATATAAAGATTAAGGGAACAGTCTTGAATTTAATTAAATCCCAAAAGAACTAATGATATTTATGCATATTAAATTTTTAAAGGCAGTTGTGGCTGTTCAGCCAATCACTCACTGGACTGTCATAACATGCCTCCCAACCTTAATTTAAATTAGAAAGAAGAAAGCCATGAAAAAAAAATGTGCAGACAGTAACCTTTTCTCTGCACATATGTTTAAGAGATAAACGCCCATCTAGCTTTAAAAGGCAACAAATCTAATAAATGTCCACATCATCATAATTCAACAGTGGAAAAAACAAATCGATGTTACAAATTTCAGAACCGCATCTTTCAGGAAAGTAAATGAAAACATCAATTCAAATCTATTTTAAAGAGTTTATAGAGGGAACATTGATGTCTTAACACAGAAACACCCAGATTATTCTGGATGGAACCAGGGCTTTCCCAGAACTGTGATGCATGGAGTGCCAACTTTGGAGCACTGTGGGAAGACACCGCCTGTCATTTACTTTTCCCCTTCTCTAGCCAGGTCATGTCCTTCTCTAGTCCTGCACCATCAGTAAGCTGACAGGTACATTAGGAGCTGGGTTTCTGGCAAAGATCTCTCAATGAGAAGAAAAAATGCTGTCCAGTAAAATCTGATGTGACGCTGAGTAAGTTTCTAGTCCAAAGCTAAAATCTCCGACTTTTTTCCCTTGTTACCAGGTTGGCTCTAAATGCAGGCTGTGAAGTTGCAAGGCCTTCTATTCTTCTGCTCTGCTTATTTTTTTTCCCCTTGTGTATCCAACATTTTGTTATCTCAGCTCATACCCAGTCACCTCTCCCACCTCAAACAACAGACTCCTCCTCCTTGCGTCTCCTGAACACTAATGATGATGTTTCCCATTCCACTTACCCCTCAGCATTGCCAAATACTATTAAACAGATAACTTTGAAAGCTCAGTAAAGTACAATTTCTTGCAAAACAAAAAGCCCCGTAAGTAATTCTGCTGACTTTCTTGAGTTAGGATTCAGACCCTGCTTAGAAAAGCATTTCTTTGCCTTTGTTTAGGTGTGTTTTTATGGTTTATCAGTCAGAACTAGAAAAGACCCAGCCATTAAGTACCAACGTGCTCCTGTTTCTGAGACTATCAACCTTATCTTGCTAAGAAAACACAGCCTATGCCAGGCACTTACCAATCAAATACTCCAGCCAGATCTGGTCTTTCTTTGGCTCGTAGGGTCGGCTGAAGTCAATCTGGATTTGGAAAGGCTGTCCTCGACGCACTATCAGCTTAGGATTGTAGTACTTGTCAGTGTGGTGCTGCTGCTTGTTGATCTCATGGGGTTCCTTGAACATATGAATACTCACAACTTGCAGGTAATCTGCAGAGGCACACAAATGAACAGAGACCAGTCACAGTGCTGACCTCGCCAGCATTAGAGGCCCTGTCCCCCCACTTCTCCAGCAGTGCCTCATCAAGAAACAGCATGCGATGGAGCATGTTGGAGTCATTTGCGGCTTGTACCTTTCTGTCTGAGCAGGGTTTTCTGGGCTGAAACTTCTCTGTCCACTTGCTGTTTTTGCAGAGGCCATAAGGCTCCTAGCGAATGGTGAAAGTAATGACAGAAAGGGCAGGTTCTTATGGGTGGAAAGCTGAATGCTCCCAGGAAGAATTGTGCTCTGTCCTTCCTTCGGCATCTGCTTTCTGCAGGTCTAGGCCTCACTGACACAGTTTTGCCAGCACAACCAGTGGGCCTTGGACAGCTGTGGATCCATGTCTCCTTTCTTGCAGCCTTCCATTTGTAAAACGCAAATTCACTGGGACTTTTTGATGCTTAAGAACGTACATTAATGTTTGTAAAGCAGAACCGCTACGAAGTGCAGCAGAGCCTGAGAGGCAGTTAATGATCTTGCATTCAGCTGAGAGCTTGGAAGTCTGTACCAAATAAGGCTTTGGTGTATTGTATGTGTCTAGACTCAGCTTCTCAGAACACCTCCACTGCTATTAGCATCTTTTATGAAAACTCGATATGACATTACAGTATGTAATTACAGTATAAAGTTATAGGCAAACAGCAGTGGGTACCTATAACATGCACAGGCAATGTAAATGCCTCAGTCCCTTCAAATCAGGGCTATCTGAAGGGTTACAGTGCCAGAAGTTGGCCTGCTCAGCTAACGGCCAGTGTGCGTGGGATAGCCAAAGGCACTTGCAGTTACCACCAGCGACATGACTACCAAGCTAGGAAACCTCACAGCAGGAGCCTTCACACACAACAGCTCCTTCCCCATGCACACTGGTGTACCCAGTAGCTTCACAGCCAGTTCCTGCTAACAGTGAGCAATCACATAAAAACAAACCGGACATCATTCTTTCTCCTTCACGCTTGGACAGATAATCATGAAAACTCTGCCAGGAGGACCATTATTGCCACGAGGAGAGAGACAGAGAAGTAAAGCTTGATTTGCAGCTCTCAGCTTGCAGTTCCAGGTGCTGACAGTTAGAAACTAGCCAATTTCTGCATTTTATAGTGATGACTACAGAGCCCAGCTCATGCCTGGCAGAAAGAGGTGCACGCTCACAGCAGCTGGCAGAGCTGCGTGTACTCGCGATGGTGGCTAATTTGGCCTGCTACTGAGTACACTGCGAGCAGGCACGATGTGCTCAGCAAATGAGTCGGATATTCAAGCCACTGAGAGCTGAACACAGCCCATTTCACAGAACCTCAGGAAACAGCTCCACACACAGCTTCTCCCTGGAGGCAGAAGCCGCAGCAGGCAGGCAGGCTCTGGGCAAGCAGCAGAGCCACTCCGCAGCTGGGGTGTAAAGTCCTGTAACAATGTTGTTGTTATTCTCTGCTCAAGTCTCCAGGATTCTGGAGGAACTTCTGTAGATCCCCACTGGCCTTAGTGCTGGCTGAAGTTATGGAAATGGATCTTGTGTGAAACTTTAAGGGTGTTTTGCTCAGAAATCGTGTGCATCTATGAAATAGGGAATGTCTTCCCTTCTTGCAAAACTTGCCCATACTCACTCACAGTAATGCTGACAAAGCTCATAATTAAATTATGCGAGGCAGAAATTTCCTGGAGGGCTGTGAAGAGAGGGCAGGAGAGAGTCTCTGATTTTTTCTCTCCCAGCCCCTCCCAGGCTGGAAATGCTCCATGCAAAAGCTGCCTGCTGCAGCTCTGTGAGGGATGTAACCGTTGGTAAGTTTGGCTCAGCTTCTCCCTGCTTCCAGGGAGGCATAAAAATTCTTTTGAATGTTTGTTGTGTTTTCATCTTGTGTTCTGAAACAAAAGGTAAGAGACCCTGCCCTTCGTTTGCAAGTTAGCCCCTTCAAGAAACTACAAAGCTCAGCCACCCTGGGGCGTCAGTTCAGCATTCGCCTCATTTTTACCCAGGCTCCTGTCAAAACACAGCCATAGACATCTGCACAAAACATGTTTCACTCTCATTCTCAGTGTTAAAATCAACTACTTTGAGCTCAACACATGAAGATGACCTGCGACTGAGCTCACGTTAATTACAGTAATAGTAATTACAGGACACAAAATGTGAGCGGGGTAACGAGATGAACAAACATCTCCCCCAGGAAGAGCAATGCAATCAAAAGGAAGGATCCAGGAGCTGTGCACATCCCTGCTTATCTGTTTGTGAGGGATGGGTGGGAACTGAGGGCTCCTTTGAAGTCAGGTCTACATGATGGTTTGCCCATAGCCTCATCTGCTGTTTAGTGCAAGTAGGTTTCCTGTGCAAGAGGCAGCAGTCTCATGCTTTCCTGGAGCCTTTGTAATGCTAACCTTGCATGGAAATAAATAAGCACAAGCTTGAGCTGCTTTTCAATACCAAAAATAGCCATCAAACTCCAGGCTTTCGTGGAGGATGAGAGAGAAAGGGCTCTGGATTACAGACCAAGGAGTAGGAGTTTCCAAAGGAGGCAACCATCGCTCTGCCAACAAGGGATGCACGATTCCCTGGCAGTTCTCGCATTTAGCAAAGGAGGACGTGGGGGAGCCGGCAGGCCACGCGGCCCCAAGGCCGCATCCTCCCACTGAGCCGTCTGCATGCGTCAGGCCCACTTATACCACGGCGTGCAGAGATGAGCTGGCGAGGAAGAGCCAGGGGGAGGACACAGCACAGATGCACTCACAGAGACATGGCTTCTTGCGAAGGAAGCCTGCAGCAAGCAGCCTGCAGCAGACAGCCTGCTGACCAGGCTGGGGAGGCACCTGTCTCTGTGGCCTCCGCCGGTTTTAACCTGGCTGTGATTCAGCGCAGTTGAGGTGGGTGTCAGCAGAGAGCAAGCTCGTTGAACACGGAGTTTACCTCATCCTAGAGTAGTAGCTAAAATAGGTCAAATGAATCACACCCTAAAAATGCCTGTTTCTCTCTGTTGGCTGTCAAGGGAAACGAGGGTGAGTAGCTCAGCTGTAGACACCTACACTGCACAGAAGAAGGGCAGGATTCAGCTCAGGACCAAGTCCTTTAAATTTAGGCATCTAAATGTTGTGAGCCAGATATGTAATGTCTCAACATGGTCAGTGAGATCTGCTTGCTGTGCTTGGTGGAGCTGAGAGAAAGGCACCCTGCAAGTGACACCCACTGCCCTCACCTCCACCTGGGCTGGCTCTGTGCTGGCTGACATCTGACACAGCTGAAGACACCAGCATTTAGATGTTTACAGCAGATATCTCATCATACCACAAAGGTTAGAAAACACTATAGTTGGACAAGCAGGGCTAAAAGCATTCACCTACCTTTTTCAGGATGTTACGGAAATATGGGAACCACTACAACAGGCTTGGATGACCCAGAAGTACAAAGATGTGAAGGAGATGGCACGAGCAGTCCTTGGCAAACGTGCTCACCCTACAATGCCCTTCTGTTCCTGCTCTGCCTGCAGGCTCTCACTTCATCCCCAATGCTGCAAGTGCTCTGTGCAGGCTCAGCTCCTGAACACGAGTCTCATTCTGAGCTGCATGTAAAGCACTGGGCTCTATACCTTTAACATGTTCTGACAGGTGACTTCAACATCCTGCCCCAAAACAGTGTGTCCAGGGAACACAGCTGGTGTCACAGGCTTAAATCACAGCTGATGCATATTATTGCTACAAGTGTCACAGAGCTGAACTGCACAGCAGAGCTGGTCCAGCTGTGTATACGAGTTTTGCTGTTTGTGCTCAAATTTATTTTTTCAGCCATACTAGTCCCATGGTTAAGTCGATCCCACGGCCACACTAACTCCTGCTTTGGACAAGGGCTGTTTTCTCACCTGCAGCACCACCATAAGCACATGGCAGGCTTCTGCCTCAACTCATTTGACCTCACATTCCTGTTTCCATTGCGTTTCTGAAAAGCAAGAGGCTCCTGCCTACCAGCACCACACTTCATCCAGATGCCTGACACAAAGCACATCAAAAAGCAATAGGAATCCTTCTGCTGGTACTGGTGGATTTTAGCTACAGACTGCATTCCTTCCAAGGTATCCCACACATTTACAGATGTCCGACTTCTGTATGCACACTGGGTTTGAAATGACACCCAGTGAGGACCTATGACAATTTAAACGCCCACACTTGCCCCAGAGCTACAGGGTTGTCTGAAAAAGGTCGAGGAAAGTTTGTACAGCCTTAACATTCCAGCTGGTTTGCTCAGGCATTTTTAAGGAAATGTTTTTTAAAGAGATGTGTGTAATAAAATGGGAGGACATGGGCAAGGCACATGATGAAGATTACAGAAATAATGCTTTCCAATAGGACACTAAAAATTTCTTTGCCTGTTCCCCGATGTGTAAAATGAAGTAATTAATGTCTGACCACACTTATTAAGCACTCTTTCAACCCTGGATGAAAAGTTGCATGTGAGTACTAAGTATTATCACATCTCACTCCTGTGAGTTGTCACGTTCAGCAAGTTCTGCTGTTCATCTCAGACAGGCAAAAAAATTAACATAATTATCTTGGTGATTCATTCAGGACTCAATCCTGTTTTCTTCTAAATCTTGTCTGTGTTTCTCAGATTCACTCTAAAATTGGCATTGATAATACATTCTGATTTGCCCAGCCCAGGAATGATGTGTTGTTTCCACAAACAAAAGATTGAAACATTTTTCACAGGTGAATTATTGAAAGTATGAGTATTCCTTTTAGTTTCTCAGTCATTTTTAGGAGTGAGCTGAACATCTAGTAAAAGTATTTTACAGCAGCTTCACAGTTAGTTTAAGGCTGTACAAACCAGAAGGATCATTAAAAGAGGAGGCTTTTCCTGTTCACTTCACCCCAGTACTGCCACAGCCTTTCCTGAAGCCAACAGGGGAGTTGGACTGAACTGGAACCAAACACTACTAAATTATAGTTTGTATTCTGCTTCTTTTCCTGTCAAAAATGCCTGGTTTTAACCCAGATCAGTGTCCTGACCTGCTTCACTGCCAGTTGCTTGAAAGAAAAGGGCTGGTTCAAATTTAGGAAAAAGCAATCTGAGACTGGACAACATTTACTGGTGCCAGTGACAGGCTATGATGACTTTTGTTAGGAAACTATATTCATATTGGTGTTCTCCCACTCCAGATGTTCTATGACCCCCCTCTGCCACCTCTGCAAAGTGGAGTTTTCACCTAGCCCAGTCCTTGAACAGGCACTCACAAATTTAAAATACTTGAGGAATTCCTCCTAAAGTTATTCTGTGATTTTAATCAAACTGGAAATAACTGTTCTTGCCTTCTAACCACTCTCGAAGTTCAAATGCAAAAGTAGACTTACGTCTTAACTTTACACCGTACCTTTTGGATTAAATCCTCTAGGTATCATCCCAAAAGCATCCATTTCAGGCACTTCATTTTCTTCAGCGTTGGAGTTGTTTGATGGGAGGGCTCTTCTCCCATTCAGAGGAGGTTTGTTGGTGCTCGCTGATTCAGACATCCTGTATTGAAGAGGTTGTAATACCATGTAAGTAAGAAGAAGCGCAAGGGAAAAGCAAACATGAGCCAGCGTGGCACATGTAAGATGGGAGAAACTGGAAACAGTGTGGGGTGCCAGTGAGCTATACATTTTTAGGTTCACATAAATAAAAACTGAGAGGCAGAAAACATCAGTCTAATGATGGAGTACAGCTCTCTAAGGATTGCAAGGCATTTTGTGTTTGTCAAAACACATGAATAAGAGAAGAAGGGGGTTGGAAGGAGGAGAGGAAAGCTTAAAGCAGAAATATTTGACTAGGAGAAGGAGGGCATTAAAAACATTTAAGAATTTCAGGTAAGAAGATGGAAAATTACCCTCTTTCCCACCCTCCAAAACAGCATTATTGCATCCTAAATAACAAATTATATTCCTAGGAAGTACATCACATACCATCTCCCCCTAATAAAAATGACATTCTAAGTTGCACTGCAATCATCCCAAATACTACAGCTCACAACAGTCTGTGGATGATTACTGGAATACTGTATTTTTTGTCTCTATGCACATAAACACCCAATACCCAAAGGACTATCTCCTGCACACAGAGAACTCACTTTTGAAAAGAGAAAGAAAAGAAAAGAAAAGAAAAGAAAAGAAAAGAAAAGAAAAGAAAAGAAAAGAAAAGAAAAGAAAGAAAGAAAGAAAGAAAGAAAGAAAGAAAGAAAGAAAGAAAGAAAGAAAGAAAGAAAAGCACTTAACCACTTATTTCTCTCCCACTAGCAACCTTAAGGGAAATCTTAGATGTAGGCTGATCAGAGAATTCTCTTTGAGCTAGTCAAAACTGCTTTCACATCTATTTCTGTGTAAGCATGTAGTAATGAAAGAGCCATGCCATCCATCTAAGAAAATATTCATGGCTGAGAACACAGCTTCTTCCCAAAGCTCCCAAAAACACCAATTCAAAATACAGCAATTATTTAATAGTAGTAAAGCTCTTAAAGAAAGTTTTCTAGTTAGCAAGGGTACCTTCTTTTCAGATAGCCTTTTTTACAATTTTGTCTTCTCCCTTGCAGATTTTCTGATGTTTAATAGAAGCCTGGAAAAAGCTGGGGGCTTTTAAGTAACCTCTGTATATCCTCCTCCTTCCTGTTGCAATAGGACAGTGCTGAAATTGTTGCCAAGCCCTCCCCACACCATCTCCAAGGATCTGCCACCACTGCTGGCACGTATTTGCTTCCTCCCTCCCTTCCTCCCTCCCCAGCCCCACTGGGAGCATTTCAGAGTGTTTCAGAGTATCTCAGAGTGTGAGTGTACTCCTGTAATCAGGAGTATTTCAGAGTGCTTGGGCTAAGGAAACAGCCTGGCCACTGAAGTTTCCGTCCTTAGTGAGACAGAGTAGAGTTTCTTGTGGCACAAGAGCCTATGAAGCACAAGACAGGAAGGGATTTTCTAAGGGACCAAGCTGCCAATCTTTAACTATGTCTCTATCTCAAGGTGCCTGTACTACAACTTGAGGCGCTGGTTTTCAGAGTGCTCCAAGGTAGATACAGTGATGGTTCCTCTGCCTGGTGCCTCACGGCAGTCCTTTTTAGGGCTATGGGGCACGTGAGCATGGAGAACTCATTGCTGGCTCAACAGACAAGGATTTTTCCATGAGAAGCTGTGCAGTTCTGGAGAGTGAAGGTGTTTTGCACCAAACAGCTCTGTCCAGGGCAAATGACCTTCTGCTCTTACCCATGATAACATGTATATCATCTAACAACCTCTGTCTGGAGCAGCACCGGATGGAAACGTTTTAGCTCCGAACTGAACTTTATTCAGTTCCACTAAGCTCTAACATTACTGGGGACTGTCTGACATCTCCTCCATCAGATGTAGCTGCACAGACCATTGGAGATAAACAGAAAAAGAGGTCTAAGCAGAAGAACTCAGGCCCACTGTCTTGCTAGATGCTGCTGCTTTGCAGCAGAGGTACAAGTCTACTAGGAACATGCATGTAGGTACACAAACCAGGCAGCGGAGAGCCCCTCTTACACGTGTAAGAGTAACCATGGGCAGTTATTTGCCTCAGTTTCAGGGTAGCTGGAGGAGCAAGGAAATTCAGCATGGGACTCCACTCTCTTTCAGCCAGCTATGGCTTCCAGGCCAGTAGCATCAACAAAGCCTCAAATCTCTGCTGACTTAACATCACTGAAATCAAGTCAGGAAGCCAAAGAGGAGAGGCCTGGATGATGCTCCTATAATGGGAAACAGCAGATAAATAATCTGAAAAGAAGAAGAATCCATCCCAGCTGCATGCATGTCTCCTGGTAGACACCACAGTGAGACAGCCTCACACAGGCCAGGACACCTGCAAGGCATGGGGCAGAGATGCCTGCTGAAGGCCTGGAAGCAGCATGGCTGTACCAGCATGGCGTTGCAGTCAGGCTAACAAGACTTCTAGGGCTGATTACTGAGCACCAGACTGCAGTGGTTTTGGAGTCAGCTTCACTATCTGCACATGAGCATTGTACTGTGCTGTCTCAGAGCCAAAGGGCCCAAGCTCTCATCCACCTCTCACTGCAGGCCATTAGGCACATAGCACAGAAAGCCACCTTGTCAGGGCACTCCACTTCTCCTGCTGCGCTCCCCCAAATGTGCAGGCACCCCGTGGTGAGAGATCTGGTCCTGTTGTTATCCTGAACTGCAGTTTCCATGGGCTCACTTCTCTGCAGATGGTCCTTGTGGTAACCATCTGGTGGGCAAGAAATGCCCCCGACACCCAGGAACACAATGAGCTTTCTGAGGGAGGAGGCTGGCTGCCAATTTTCTTTTTTTCCACTCTGATTTCTGTGTGGCATGTTTGTGCCTCTCCTTCCACTTCCAGACAGTGCTTCAGTTCCCAAAACTGCAGCTGCTGTGATGACGTTACAGAAACTGAAGTAAATATTGCCTCGGTGCCATGCCTGCTGGAGGCCTGCAACACAAATAAGAAACGCCGTCTCCCGAGGCAGTCACGTGCTTCCCCAAGTGGCTGCGGTGCTGTCAGAGCCAGGAGGAACACTTTCAGTCAGAGCGAGAATGGCAGTGAGTGGATGCAGCCGAACAATCCCTCCCCAGCCGTTGTGCTTCAACAGCCAGAGGTTGCTGATGTCTCCCTGTGCCCCTTCAGGTCTCTCCGGAGCTTTTGGCAGAAGCTGACGATCACTGGGAAAGCAGAGAGACCAAAATTTTTGGCAGCAGCAGCAGGAGTCGAGCTTTGCATCCAGGGAGAGTAATGTTCCATAGGCTGTAATTTATTTATTTTGTGGGGAGTGATGTAAATTCATGCTTATGACAGCTCCAGATGCCAGGTATTTTCTCATTACCTTGAATTTGTAGCATTTGCTCTCCCTTGCCTATTAGACTGCACTGGCCTGATTTAACATCCATGGTTCAAAACCACTGACGTCAGGGCTGATGCAAGAGGTGACATGGAGAACATGAAGGCCTGTTTTTCCTGTAGGGCCTTATATTTAATGAATGATGCTCTGGAATGACCGGTGAAAGAGCACTCTTTCTTCATGAAGCTACTTCTGCACTGCAGAAGTGCTGAGTCCATGCCCATTTCTCTGAGACAGCCTTCAAATGCTTGTGGCCTTTGCCAAAGACCTTTGCAGTTGTGAATGCTCTACACATTGACTGCTATGGATGATGGAGAGCCCTTCCCCATGATCACCACAGAAAAGCTCTCAAACGACTGGAAAGTTTGCACTGCAAACGGTTATCCAAAATTCAGTTTCCTGTTATCATCAGAGCCAGCATCACTCTGTCTTTCCATGCCAGACTTAAGTTTAGGGAGAAAATTCCACAAAACATAAGAGTCAATAAAGCCAGAGAGGAGAGCGTGCCAAAATCTGTCACAAGCAAACTGATCAGTCAGGTGTTCATGTAAATGGTTTTCTGTGCTGTGTGCCAGTGGATGGATGGCAGGGATATTTTGCCTACCACTACTTTAGCTACACTGAGCACTCCTCAGCAGCAGCCGAGCATTGTAATGCTCTGCAACACAGTGACTTCCTTTCTTCTTTTTTTATTTTTCTTCTTTTTCTTTTTTCTTTCTTTTTAATCTTACCCTTGGGCCTATCTGCAGTCTAGATGTGAATTCAGACGCATTGGGACATTATAGTACTTGCATGTGCACAGCCTTCCCTGGAAGGACGTAATTCTTATTCCCATAAACCAGACTCTTTGAACTCTAATCTTCTACACATAATACACCTTTAACTCTCTCTTATCTCCTCAGAGTTTCACTTGGGAACTTGCCTCCTTCCTTAGATGAACAAGTTTGTCTTCCCCCTCCTTCCATATCATTACTTGTCTTCCAGAAACTAATGTCCTTCTTCTGCCTACTTCCAGACAGAGTAGAGCAGGCTCTAGCAGAAAATACGAATAAAAATGCTATTCTAAAACAGAAACAAATATCAGAACTGTTCATTTGGTGGTTTTGCTTGCGTATTTTGGTTTGGTTTTCTGAAAACCAAAAGCAGCTAATTTAAATCTATGTGTTTAACAGTTCTGGCTACCACTCACAAAGGAGTATATTTTCAGCTAATGCTGAAAATTCAGAAGGCCTAGCTCTGAAACACGGCATGTGTACATGACTGTATGTGTGAAAGAGGGGCAGAGGCAGAGAGAGACAAAATGGCAGCTCTTCAGATGGTGGAACATTTGGAGCAGGGGATATAGGGCCAGTTTTCAAAAGATATTGTTGCAAATATTTCTGTTGCAGGAAAAAAAAAGCAACCATATATATATGGTTGTATGCATACACGTATATGGTTGTTATATATATATATTATTCATACACACATTTTGCTAGGAAAATGTGGCTTAAGAAATTTAACTCTTTGAAAAAATACTGTTTCGAACCACAATTTAAATTCAAATTGTAGATCCATATAAGCATCTACATCTGAGCTGGCCATCTTAGGCTCCCTTTATCCTCCACAGAGATCTAGTCTAGGCAGTGATTCATCTCCTCCTACAGCACGCATGTAAATAGGTCAGATGAATCATGGCCTAAAAGTGCCTGTTCCCTGTGTTGACTGCAAAGGAAGCCTGAGGTGATGGGCCCTACCATATGTGTCTATACTGCCAATGTCTACAATGAGGTGAGATGAATCCCAGCTTAGACAGGGAAAAATAAAAGAATTTTATCTTGGCTTTGAAGTATGACTTTCAAGTGCTAAATTATTCTTTAGAGATGCTGCTCAAAATCATTAACAGTGATACATAGTATACAGTTCAATACATTTTTTTTTCTCAGAATATGAGGCTGCCACTGCCAATTATTTAAAATACATTTCCTACAATAAGTATTAGATTATACTAAAATACATACCAGCTCATGAGTTTAAGGTTGAGAAAAGACATTTATCTTTTTGTACTCATCTGTGAAGGCGTCTCTCTTCCTCAGACAGAAACATAACTGTATATGTAGTAACTGCAACAACAACAACAAAAGAACCATGTTGTCTGTTAGGAGCATACAATCCAGGCTCCTACTCCTATTCCTAGTGATATATGAATCCAAAGCATTCAGATGGTTTTGTACAAGGGGTTGCCTTAGTTTCTTAAAGAAAGAGTAAGATAGAAGCCAAGCCAGGGCAAAGAGGTCATTCATAAGATATAATCTTCATGGGCTCCAGCTATGTTTACTGGTTTATGTTTTGCTAGAGCTGAGGCCTTAAATGATGAAAGAACACATCTCAAAATTGGAAGTAGAAAACTTCTCTGCTGTGGCCAGCTGACCCAGAAGCTGATAGAGACACAAAGGCTGCAGCCCCTAGATTAATACTTCATCCCCAAAAGAAAGGATAGGCTACCAAAGCAAAGCCATAGACTTAAGAAGGAAAAGTTATTTCAGGGAAAGCATTTGTATGAATAAATTTCACCATATATACCATATATTGAGAGCAAAGAAGCAGGCTCTTCTAAAGCAATGCCATCTATAACACATTGTCTTATTAATGGCATGTGCCCAAAATGAAGCTTTTGATCCAGGGACCAATTCTACTTGATCCATCAGGCAAAGAGTCTGAGAAGAGGGACAGGAACTTGAATAGCTGGGCCAGACTTGATCTTTTCTTTTTCTTTCAAGTTCCCGAATCAAGGCAGGGACTGGGAGAGCAAAGTTCCTTCCACTATAAGTGAACATTGGATTTGAGACCACCTGATGAACTTAAACATACGTAAGTCTATGGGGCCCAATGAATGTTTCCCAAGGTCCAGAGGGAACTGGGTGATTTAGCAGCCAAGCCATTCTCCATCATAGTTGAAGCCATGACAATTAGGGAAGTCCCCTGTGACTGGAAAAAGGGAAATATCACTCCCATTTTTAAAAAGATAGAAAGGAAGACCCTGGGAACTACAGACCAGTCAGCCTTACCTTTGTACCTGGGAAAATCATAGAATAGATATTCCTAGAAGCTATGTTAAGGTATATGAAAGACAGAGATGTGATTCAAGACGACCCACATAGCTTCGCCTAGGGCAAATCATGCCTGGCAATCTGGTTCCCTTTGACCATGACTACATCAGTAGACATGGGAAGAGCCATCAATCAATGGCATTTACCTGGAGTTCTGTAAGGCCTTTGACATGGTCCCACACAACATTTCTCTAAATTGGAAAGAAATTAATTTGATGGATGGACAATTCGGTGAATAAGGAACTGTGGCTGGATGGCCACATTCAGAGAGTTGCAGTCAATGGCTCAATGTCCACATGGATATCCCCTCAGGGGTCTGTAGTGGGACAAATACTGTTTAATATCTTTATTAACATCTTTGGATTGAGTGCATTCTCGGCAAATTTACAGATGACATCAAGCTGAATGGTACAGTTGATACAATAGAAGGAAGGGATGCCATCCAGAGTGACCCAGACAGGCTTGAAAAGTGGGCCCACATGAATCTCATGAAGTTCAACAAAGCCAAGGGCAAGATGCTGCAGTTGGATTAGGGCAATTCCCAGTATCAGTACAGCCTGAGGGATTAATGGATAGAGGGCAGCCCTATGGAGACAGACTTGGGTGTTCTGGAAGATGAAAAACTGAACATGAACCAGCAGCGTGTGCTTGCAGCCTGGAAGGCCAACTGTATCCTGGGCTGCATCAAAAGAGGGGTGGCTAGCAGGGTGAGGGAGGTGATTGTCTTCCTCCTCTCTGCCCTTGTGAAATCCCACCTACAGTGGGATTTCACTGCATCCTGGTCTGGAGCCCCCAGTACGAGAAGGACATGAATCTATTGGAGTGGGTTCAAAGGAGGGCCACAAGAAATGATTAGATGGCTGGACCACCTCTCCTACAAAGAAAGGTTGAGGGATCTGGGCTTGTTTAGCCTGGAGAAGAGAAGGCTCCAGGGAGACATTATTGCAGCCTTTCAATACTTAAAGAAGCTTACGAGAAACATGGAGAGAGACTTTTTACAAGGGCCTGTAATGGTAGGGTAAGGGGTAATGGTTTAAACTGAAAGAGGATAGATTTAGATTTGAGCTAAGAAATAAAATTTCTACTGCGAGGGTGGTGGCACTGGAACAAGTTGCCCAAAGAAGTTGTGGATGTCCCGTTCCTTGGAGTGTTCAAGATTGGGTTAGACATATGGCTTTGGGCAACCTGATCTAGTGAAAGATGTCCCTGTTCATAGCAGGGCAGAGGCGGTGGACTAGATGATCTTTCAACGTACCTTCCAAGCCAAATCATTCTGTGTTTCTATGATCTTTTCTACATACTCCTAGAGCTCTTCGAATTTTTTCCAGCACATCAGTCTCCTTATACTAAATGCTGATTCCACAACACCGAAACATTTTGCAAGAAAATCATCATTGATGATGGAAAAAATAGTTTGTGAGAACTTGCCAAAACATACTTAACTTTGATTTGGTTATTTTAACTTGTAAGTTTCCAATCAGGCTGAAATCCCCTAGGTATTGGATGTCTAAAGCAGAACATGGAAGCACAGGGAAGAGAACCTCAAAATCTCTGCAAAAACAAGATTGAGTTCAGTAATGGCAACTTGGTTTGTCACTCACATTGGCTCCTGCACAGCTGCAGAATCAGCTCCAGAAGGGCTTGTCACATACAGCACCAGATGTAAATGGAGGTCATCTATTCGTGCTGTGCCAAAACTATCGTGTCTCCTGGACAGTGTGGAGTCACCTTGGATGCAGCCAGGCCAGAACTGATAAGCCAAGGAAGACCAAAACCAGCTACAGTACGAACACAGTCTGTGCTCTATGTCCCTGGAGCACTCACACCAGAGACCTGTTTCAAGACACTTGAGATGTCCCTCCACAGAGCCAGTGGGACTGAGCAGGTCTTAGCAGATCCAGTTCCGCGTCATGCTCAGATGAGTATCCTGGCTTTAGTGCAAGGCTGAACAACAGAGTTAACAGAGAATTGCACCTCAGCTGAGAAGCTAGATCAGATCAGAGCTCTTCCAGGGGGTGGGTAATGCGCAACCCAGACAGTTCCAGCATGCTTAGTTGACAGTTGGTTCTTATTAATTTTGTACCATATGTGGACATGCAATGTTTCAGTGTTAATCTCACAGAGCATTTCAACATTACTGAAACACAATGTTTCAAGTATGCTCAATTACAAGGCTTTTAGAATTAAAGATTTCTTAAATCTCATTCCAGGGTAAAACTTCCTGTTGCGGTTGAGAAGAAAAATACATTTTAAAATGCCCGAACGTCTTGTAGAACAGCTTCTCCTGTTAATACAAACACAGATGTAGTGTGTAGGCCCATACACAACAAAACACTTAAGCACATCTTAACCTCAACAGTGTATATAGTTCCATCCTTAGGCATATGCTTAAATCCTGTGAGGCGCTCAGCTCAACCAAATCAAAGCTGTACAATATCTGCGTGTATAGCAACACTTAAGCTGCCCGTTGCTGTTACATTTCCACCCACTTTAGCAAGTCTCTAGCGCAACTGCTTCTTGACTTGTTTCAAAGATGTTTGCCAAATTGGGTTGTTGATCCATCTTTCAGTCCCAAGACTGACCAAATCTTTGTGCAAATGAGCCAAGTAATTGCTTATTTGAGGAAGCGTACAATGTTTTGAGAAGTAAGTTTAAATGTGGATTGTAAAACATCACAACTGGTTGGTTTGTTAATGGCAGATGTTCTGGAGGGAGAAAGGAAATTGAAAGAATGAATCATTATTCAGATGAATTTCAAAAGTAATTTAAAAGTCATTTCATAATCACAGATGTGTGCCAAATATACCCATTCAGCACAAGATGTAAGCTTTGATTTTTGTGAAGTCTGCAAGTTTTTTCCTTTGCTATTCCCACTGTAACCTTTTGCAACGTGGTTTGAGAAAAGAAAACTTAGAAAGAAATTAATGCCTTCCAAACACTCCACATACCTGTCTCTTTCTAAAATGTTGTGTTGCATCCACAAAAATACTGTCTGCATGCACAGTGGAATACAAATAACTTTCCTCTTCATGCTCTTAGCGAGCTTGTGGTCAGAGTAAAGATAATCAGAGCATCTGAGAGGCACGGCATCATGAAGGAAGCTCCAGCACCCACACAGCTCCCTCATAGCTCAGCTATTGTTATGACAGTTTACAAAGAGTTGGTCTGCACAGTAATTCTCTCAGCTGTGTAAATTCTGTCATAGTGCAAAGCCCAAGACAATAACCACAGCCAATAGGTACACTCTTCATTTGAGGCTTGTCCCTCCTCTCCCATGATTCCACTGCTGGCTGGGTGCCCCAACCATATCAACTTCTTCTATGTTTTAGGCTTTAGCCTGCAGGAATGCATGCTAGGACGAAGCCCTGCAAACAGGTTATGTTCGCCTTCACTTTTCTCCTGTAGCTACAGAGCTTCCTCTGGCCCATCTCTCTCAGATATAATCTTCACAAACTTTTAAAGATATCATAGCAATGTGCTCATCTTTCACTCTTTCTTTCAAGTCACTTTCTTCAACAGTCTTACATGGCTTTGATTTCCTTTCAAAACATCAATGGTTGGTCATGGCAGGAGCATTCACTCCCTCACTAATAGATTGGAAACTCATCCAGAAAACAGCAGTGCAAACAAAATGGGAATTGATCTATCAGTTTGATATTAAACAATCGTTTTCTCAGAAAGGCTTCTGGAATTCTTAATCTTTAGACCTGTCAAAAATTTTAGTTTGGTTCAAGTTATACAAAAAGAAGGGGTGCACTTGACCCAAGTGCCTTGCTTTCCTTGTCCTGAAACTCTGCAGTTCCTGTGACTTGTTTGGATAATCCCCTTGAGATGTGCATGAAAATGGCACACAAACTGCATGGTAGGAAACAATGAGAGAAGTGGTGGCCGTGTTAGGATGAAGCAGGAGCCAAATAGGTATTGTCAGGTAAGAGCACAAACATGCTTCAAAGGCATCAGGATACAGAGATGGAAATGGATTCGTTCAAAGTCCTGTTTCTTAAAAAGTTCAGCGTCTCCATCTTGCAGTCTGATTTTCCACCTCCTGCTTGTAAGTCATACAGCCAATCAACGAATAGAAACAATATCATGAAACCATAAAGAGCAGTTACTAGTTAAGGATAACGAGAAGCAAGTAACCGCTATAAGTGGCTTTTGAGCAACTAGCAAGCTGAATTTGTTAGCATCATTGAACAATAAATTTTAATCAAGAAAATGCATTCATAAGAAACAAAGTTAATTTGTGGACTTCTGAAAGAAAAAGCTGGGACAAGCGGATTTGAGCTGCTTGTTTAACTTTTCCTGGTGTTAGAACCAGTAGCTGACTAAAACTTCTGTTCTGTACCTGCTGACAGTTGGTGTTCAAACATCGAATCTATGGCTCTATGACACCACTGTTGCCAACATTTTCAGTTGCATTTGATGGCAAGTATAATTTTTTGTGGCTGTTACTTGAAATACCAATAGCGCTTCTTCAAGAAATGTGGCCCAAAATAAAATATGTGATTAGTGGGCATAGAAAGTAGCAAACACTTGGAATATCTACAGATGCCATTGTTGAAAGGCTTATCTGGTGAACACTACTTTAAGGTTTGTGTTTATTTCACAAAAACATAGTCTTTCATGAAGAAGACTGAAATATATGTGGATAACTTCAGGAATAGCACGAATTATGGTCTAAACTCACTGTAGCTTTGCTGTCTTTTAGAATGAACACTCATCAGAACTCTTCATCTCCTTCACAGCTCTGAAGGCTGAAAACATTGCACCTTTTCAAGACTTTAGTCATGCCAAAAAAAGAAGTGCAATCTCACTGCAATAATGTTGTCTTAATTATGCACAATACTTAGCACTAGTTTTACATCAGATGACTCATAGTAGAAGCTTGTACTTTGCTGTTTGACTAAATCCGACAGTACTTAGCTCCCAGCAGCAAATGCTTACCAGCTTGTACTCACCTCTTCTCCCAGCTAGGATCTTTCAGACTGATTTGAAGGACACTGCAATAGGATAAGCAGAAAGTGTGGATGGAAATAAGGGCCCAGAGGCAGTAAGAGTATGTCAAAAAAAATCTCTTGACAGCTCATCAGATGTTCATGCTTCTAAAGTCATGGTCATTCCAATTAATTTGGATCTAGAAATAATAGAGCTGGGTTTTTAAAAGCAGTTTATTTCCACAATAGGGAAGTGGTCATTTTTCGTAATCTTGTGCTGCTTATTGCAACAACTAAAACAACACCAAACAGGCAACTAAAACAATGGTGATCATTTAAGGAATCCCTGCTTACTTATCTTACCTCATCTAATCGTGTTCTAATAAAAATAATTGTATAGAAGCAGGCACCTTTCATTGTGTTAGGTATTTTTACCACTGGATTCTCTGGTGACACAGCACGGTCTGCTTGGGCAACTCTTCATTTGTGCAGATTTCTCCACCATCCCATGTGTTTCAGTGCTTGCGGAGCTCATTGGAATCACTGGAAAGCATTGGATCTTCCCCCAGCTCCCTCCATATGTTCATCTCTTAGAGAAAACTGGCCATTCTCAAACAATTTGTTACCTTGATTCAATTCTCGTATCTGTAGCACGTGAATAGTACTGCTTTCAAGCCTTCATAAGCAGCATTGGAAACTCCAAAGGAAAAACACTATTAGATAGATCTTTTTAAAAGTTCAAGAGCAGATGGACTTGAAGCAGAGAATACTGAAGTCTTCGTTCATCATCAGCAGGAAAGGTAGTCTCCAGATTCGGTTTCTTTGATTCTCTGTCTGAAAAACTACCTAGGAAATTTAAAGTTAGACACTGAAAAATGTTCCCATCTGCCACTCTTCCCTCCATCCCTCAACAGATATACAGAGGGCATATTTACCTGGCTATCACAGAACACTGGGAGGCAGTTGTTGAAGTCTCTGTCTACGTGAATGATAAATATTCTATTCATTAAACATCCCTGTAATGAATGTCCTAGTATGGCACCTTCCAAGAGACTCTTGATTAATTGAAAGAAGTGAAACACTTCATGTTGAAATAACAGCTGGTTATGATGCTTACCAGTATCAATTGATAGTCTAGAGAAACGCACTTCACCAGGAAGCTTTCACTCCTATATATTATTTAAACAGAAGTTGGGTTTTGAAAACTTATTTCCTCTAAACTCAGGTTTATTATGTTTAGCTAGCACAGACCCTTTAGCTATCGGTCAGAATTTTTTCAAATGCTACAGCTGTCCTATCAAAAGCTTCACCCAGAAGAAACCACCAGTAGTGATGTGCACACCACAGTACTGCACATCTAAGTGAAAAGACAAACAGATCATTCTGCTCACGAAATCATTTCATTTCCATTTTAGCCAGGAATGCACTAAATAATGCATCATTCCTCAGCTACTCAAAAGGTCACCTTTTGGTCTATAAGCAGTCGCAGCAGCTGTGTTCCCCCAAGACCCTGCTGCGAAAACAAAGCATGAGAGCTGAGGACAAGCTCAGGGATGCAGGTTTGGGACAGGCATCCTAGTAGCTCTAGCTGAGAACAACTGCCAAATTGTCTTTCAATCCCAAGCAGTCGCCTTCTTTTCTCTCTGCTTCTAAGGTAAATTAATCATACGTAAAATATGAGAAAATAAACAACCAACTCAGATTTTGACACCATGCAGGGAGAAGTATCCATGGAGATTAAGGACCTCCTATTCATTATTGATTTCCCATCACATTTTACAGGAAGGTACAACAGAGAGAATAAAATAGCCCCCCAGGAAGGCACTCTGTGAGGGTAAGTTCAGCTCAGTGGCTGCTGAGTCTCTGGTTCCCAAACTATAACGCGAGCAAGCTGATTCTGTGACAAAAATACACACTCAGTAGAGGCATCCAATCCACAGTAGGTCTAGATAAAGCCCTAATATTTGAGTCTTTCACCTTCAGTGGAAGTGGATGAAAGGCACCCGTGGCTTCTTAGAAGTTATCTCACTACCAGGAACCCATATGTGAGGTTTGGAATCGGGAATTCCTTCAGCTTTCTAGGCCAGGGTGTTGACTATAATAGGGCTGGACTTGATCTTAAAGATCTTTTCCAACCTAAATGATTCTATGATTCTTCATGGATGTTAGTTTAGAAGGAAGGAGTTTGAAGGTGAAAGAAAATCAACCTGAATTATTGTCTAGTCCAGAACCTATGTCCCAAACAGATAAGTTAAGATGGTACAGAGGAGACATCCTGCCCAGACCTTGCTTTGATGGGCTGGTGGTTGAGGCAGCGTGCTGTTCTGCAGGATTTCTCAGTGATCTTTTTCACAGAGCTAATCATGCTCCATTTTGTGAACACCTAAATCAAAATTGCCTACAACCAGAATGGCTTCTGTTTCAAATTAAATCAAACAAGCAAGAAGGGAAATAACAACTACACAAGAGAGAAACAAGCATGTAACTCACTGTAAGGGCCATCTTGCATTGATGCATAGCAATCCCTCCTAGACAACAGCCTGGGGAGCACTTCGTTTTTAAAGATCCAACACACAATAACAGAATCATAGTAGACATTCATCTAACCATCTGCACCACTCATATCTTTCCTTACTCAGAAAAAAACAAGTGAAACTTAAAAAAGAGATGGGAAAAAAGTTCTTATTTGCAAGCAGCAAACTAAATATAACACAAAAATTCCTAGTGCATATGTATTCCTCAGCCCATCCAGATGTGCTTTCATCTCCTCCACTCTCTCACACATCAAGACTTCAGCAGGCCTCCGTGAAAACAGCCGGAGCTCTAGGGTTCCCATCCTTGTTCCAGCGTGATACAGGATTAATTAACTCCAGCAGCTGCTGCTAGCTTTCTTCCACTGCAAATGGTTCGGTGTCACTGTGCACCAGCACAGAATCCTGCCCCAGAGCATGTGCCATGTGGCAAGGCTTTGCAGTTCTGCAGGCTGCCAGAGCTGGAGCCACAGTGAGAACAGCGAGGTGGCAGATAGCAAATAACACAGAAGAGACCAAAGAGTAGATGGGCCCATAGGGCTCTTCAAATGAACTTTCAAGCAAATTTTACAATTTGCATTAACAAAAAAAAAAAAAAAGAAAAACAGAATACTGCATAGTAACCAACTACATTGTAGATCATTCTTCACCACAGGCAATGATGTTACAGTACCAACAGGACTCATCACTCATTAGGTACTCCAAACATGGCCAGGATACAGCTGGCATTGCTTAGCTCCTCTAGCTGAGCCCACGTCTGCACTGGCCTGCACAGAAGAGAATTAAGAAAAGAAAGCTAGCAGTAGGCTTAAATGTGTTCAGTGGCAGCATGCACCTTCTTTGCAAAACATCTGTGAGCCTGGATGGTATAAAAGGCTAAAGACACAGACTAAGCTTAGTCACACTCCATTTCTTGAAAATGTGTGATCCCAGAAAAACTGAGGCATGTTTCTAGCTAGAAACTCAAGCCAGAAAATGATGGCAGCCTGCTAGGTAGTTGACAATCCAGGCTTTAGTACAGGACCAACAAAGCTAAACAAATGCTCCTCCAAACAGGAGAAACAGGGCATGGAAACACACAGCCCTAGCACTCCAGACCTAACCCTGCTTTTCTGTGCTTGAAAGCCCCACGGTTTTGGTTTCCCTTGGCATTATTTTGGAGTCTTTAACGCATTTTGAAATTGCCCAAGGTCTTGGCATCACTACTACTACTCTACATCATATGCTTGCTCTGGCCTGTCTCTAAAAAGCCACCCTCCCTCCACTGGCCATGCCTGCAGCCCCCACTTCAGCCTCCTGCACAAGGTGCTCAAAGTCAAGCAGTGCCCACACTGCTCCAGTCCGCCACCCTTCCCTTCCTGTTCTTTCCTCCTCCCTGATTAACCAGACGATTTTCTTGGGCAAAACAAACCACACCCAACACATACAAACAGCTGCCAGTGTAGAGTAAGACTGCATTTGTGCTCCTAAATCTGGGCAAGCAAACTAGCTTGCCAGATTTCCCAGCTCGGTTTCCCGTCTCCATACCAGAGCAATATCAAGCGAACGCATCCCACCCCAGGGCCACCACAGGCAAGACAGTCCAACCCAGCAGCTGGACTGCAGTGAGCTGCCCAGCACGGTGCTCAGCAGTTCTGTCCAATTAAGATACAACCAAGGTAATTTTTTTTTTTTTTATCTTGAGTACATTTTTGGAGCTCACCCCTTTGTATTTAACATGCTGCAAACCAGTTAACACACGTGCACGCACTCACAGACACACACACACACCTGGTTATGTACAGCTTTCCTTACAGTTCTGATAATCTGGATAATTTATTCAGGTTGACAAAGTTTGAGTGTTTTTTCACTTCCTCTGCAGAAGGGGAGCAGTGTGATTGTTGCTGTGGTGATCCTTGCCTTAATATTTTTAGCCATTATCTGGCTTGAAGTCCTGACTGGCTCTGGAAAATGTTATTTTATTACAGAATGCTATTAAAACATCGGTGAATAGCCTTTTACTCTTTCCACTGAATATAGTGGAAAGTTTCTCTCACTCGAGACGCACACGTAATTCTAAGAACATCTACAAAAGAAAACATGTAGATATTCCTCTATCGTTAACAGGTCCAGCCTTTGTTTAGTAAGTAGAAAACACCCCCAACCTCATTCTCCTTCATCCCCTTGGGATCAACCTGCATGGTTGGAATCTCTGCCTGCCAGGTTGTGTTTTCTGAAAGGTGCACACTTAATCTGAAACCACTGCTAACATTAGTAGTAGTTGCATCTGTAATTCCCAAGGAGAGTGATTTAAAAAAAAAAAAAGGGATTTCATTTATTTTTTGCCTTTGTGAGTTTGCAAAACCAGCATTCCTGTCTGCAAGGAGAAGACAGCAAATGTCAGCTCCCTACCTTCACTTACACTTTTATCAATGAAGCTGTGGGCAGAGAAAGCTGTTATGCACAGTAGAAAAACAACTTCAAAACTTCTACTGATGGACACGGCCAAGGGCAAGTTATTCCCACTTGTAGCCTAGACACATCCTTGCACAGCTCTACCACAGTAAGGGTGGGAGCACCACCATCACCATCACCCACAAAGCCAAAGCACATGAGGAGGTGCTGATGAGGGTGGAGGCCCAGCCCTCCAGCATCCTGTTCTTGTCCCCTTCAATCTGAATGGCAAATGGCAGCACCTTGGGAATGGCTGTGTTTTTAAGAGTTGAGAACATATTTTTATCAGGCTGCTTCCCCATAAAAACTTCACAGTGAGTTCTCTGTTGGGATTACTTGTAGAAAAGTATACCACATGGTATAGATGAAACTACACTCATCTGGGTCAATGGAAGGCTGTCCTCTCATTTAGCTGTGACTTTCAGAAAACAATTATGTTTGAAATGATTTTTATTTTTTTTCATCCAGATTTAAGCGTTCAGGAAAGTTGACAATTCTGTTTCTCCGTTTTGTATCTCCAATGAATCTTTCCCAGCATTTGGAACAATTTCCAGATTTTTTTTTTTTTTTTTTGAGGTAAGAGATAAAATTTCACATTCCAAAAGGTTTATGTGAGGGCTGCTCTGAAAGTAATGCCTTCTATTTTATTGCATTGGCCCACAACATCAGAGGCAGATGTTGGTGGCATGGCAGTAGAGGCTGAACCTTCCCACCAATATCCCGTTCCATGTTGTTGCTGTGTGACAGATGGCAGCAGAGGGGCACTCCGACACAATGGCGTCTGACATGGAAGTGTGGATGGAGCAAAAGGTGTGGAACTCAATTCCTCCTTGCGGAAACAATGGCACCCATTGACATTCATTGATGTTTGCTGAATGTTGATGAAAACCAAACCGTGGATTTGAGCACAGTGAGGTGGTGGTGGTGCATTTCAGCAGCGGTGACAGTGGGGCACCTCTACTGGTGCAGATGTTTACAACGTGGCATGCAGGCTCTCGTTCATTGCTGGCAAAAATGCAGAGCTAATGGTGGCGACTATGTTGAAAAGTAGTGTTTTGTAGCTGAGACTTCGCTCTATCAAACAGTGCTATTGTGCTCTTTGTCTCTGTTGTAAATTCCACATAAATAAATAGGAGGCATTACTTTCAGAGCAACCTACATAATTTCCATTCTTGCAACCAAACATATTTGATGTATCGCAATAAACTCAATTCAGATATCTGTTCTCCAGAAGCACTAACAGCAGCTACCACAAAACTTCCCTTTTATAATAGGATTGGAAATACAGGTGATATGAAACTGTATATTCTACTCATTTTAATAAGGAAATCTCCTAGGAGTAGTAAGTAAAGAAACTGCTTGACAAACAAACGTGTATATATTTATTTACACTCAGACACACATTTACTAGGAACTGCATCAAACACGATGACAGAATACCATGGCATGAATGTGCTTATGTCTTTTGTTTCTCGCTGTTTCTCTAGAAATTTCAGAATTTTAAGACTTCATGTTTTCAGTAAGCGCTAGAAACTCACACATTCCAAAAAAGCAAAAAAAGTTTTTTAGTCTTAATGCTCTCTGCATAGACTCTGGTAGACTCAGCAGCATCTTGATGCAGCAAACTGCATTGCCGTGAGAAAAATCAACTCGTGCTACACAGGTGGAACTAGGGTACAGCTTCCTTCAACTCTTCCAATCCTCCCTCAACATCAAGGTCCGATGAGGGCACTTGGTCTCCACCTTCTACCCTGGCCTGGAGATGCTTTGCTTCCCTCTCATTAGCTGTAAATGTCACTTCTCATGCTGGAGGTGCTGGATTTTGGCACACCTCCCCTTTGCATGCATCCAGCCCAACCAAACTGCAGCTTCATAGGACCAGACCAAGCCTTTAAATTCCCACTCTGCCATGCTCAGCTCCATTTCCATGCAAACTGTGCACTAAGGCAACCTTCCAACAGATATTCCAAGCAATTACAAGCTTCCTACCTGCTGTAACACAGCCCTGTTGTGAACATATACTATAGCACAGCTTTAGCATGTTATTCCACACCCAAATTGCTGCCTCTGTTGCAGGGGGCTGAGCTATAGCCCCCGCGGGAGCCATGAACTCTGCATTCGCAAGCAGAATGTGGGTTTCTGTTCTATTTCTGAAGCTCTGCAATTTGCTTCCTGCCTCGCACGTGGACTGGAGTTTTGCTTAGATGCAAAGCTCAGATTGAGCTGTCAGTCACAATACACTTCTCTTTTCCCATTTTAGAAAAGGGATTTGTATCTAAAAAGGATGCACTCAGCTCAAAACAGTGTAGCCTTAACTACACTGGCTTTGGAGCAAAATACCAGAGTGATGAAGGTACATGACAGAACTAAGCTTGTACTATAAAGCAAGAATAACTGGTGTCCAAATCCCAGCCTTCCTGAAGGAAGAACAGTGGTCCTCCTTTGGCTGTACTGAACTTGGAATCAAATCCCCACAGAGACTGATAACAAGTTGTCCAGCTAAAAACAAACTGAATTTTTAAAGAGTAAATTTTATGGTAATTTCAATGATTCCTGCTGACAGTTTAGTTTTAAGGACCAAGTTCTCAAACAATAACTCATGACTCAGTTCTGAAGCCGAGACTCGAGTTCGCAGATCATTTTCCTCACACACCCCTCAGCAATTTTGGACAGAAAGGATGCTAAAAGAAGGCCATAGTAAGCATAAGCACAAAAGAGATAAAAACAGTTGGCCAGATATTAAAAGCAGATAAGCTCAGGTTAGTAATAAATACAGATTTTCAGCAGCAGTTTAGCTAACCTGTAGACAGGAGGTTAGCGGCTCCTGAGTCACTGCAGGTAAGAAGTTGGAGTTGTGAGTTGTTACCATCTAACCATATGCTGCAACCTGCTCAGCTCTACCCTGTGTGGAATGAAAACAGAAGGGAACTCAGTGTTAACGCCCCACTGCATGCCTTAAGTTCTGACTACTTTCCTCTTTCCTTCTCCATCACTGAAAGCTATTAAGATGTTTGCATATCTTTAATCAAATCGGTTTCATAAAAAAAATGTCTATTTTTGGAACAAACAAACAAAAAACAAGCCATGAACAGGATATTTAGTACCTCACCTTTCCCCAGAGCTTAATTTTGAATTAGCTTTGTGATTTGTCTAATTAGCCTACGCACTGATATTTTTAAATGATGATTAATTTTTCCAGTTCCTTAGAATACAGGCTTAATTCTAGTAATCACAGCTGCTCATTACATAGCTCATAGCTTTGTTAATGCTTATTTAATCTTTGAGGCCCCAACTCAGAGCCTCCATCCGTGGATGCCTTTAAGAAGGGGTTAGACAAATCTGCCAGGGATGTTGTTGGCATAGTTGCCCTTAACTTCAGAAGGAAAGATGGTTTAATACTTTCTGAAGGTCCTCTTCAGGACTAATTTTCCATGACGGAGTCCTACCATAACACAACCAAATCACCCTATTTCAAGAGAAAGATACCCCTTTCCAGTACCTCCCCCTACACTCCCAGTTCTGTCGTGTTCTAATAAATCCCTTCTCCATGGTATAGTTTGGCCGTAAGAAAAGCACAAAGTAGATCTTTCAGAAACATCCTCTAAGCCAGATAAGTAACTTTCAGGTGAGAGATATGGACACACTGGCCCTATATTCCTATTGTACAGCCTGCTGTGTATGATGTAGAACTAGAGTATTCAGTACTGGGAGGAAAGAGCTGGAATAGAGCCTCACATCGTGGTTTCACACCCACAGGTTCTGAGTCTCTCCACCACCAGAATGCTCTGCAGTACAAGCCTGGTTTGGACTGGATCTGGGCAGAAGACTGCATTTCTATCAAATTAGTCCTGGTACTGGAGATATCTGCTTTGGCACAACATTTGTCATTGTCATTTCCAATCTCAGGCAGTCTTTTGATATTTAAACCATACCTAGAGACATCTGAACAACATCTATGGCACCGAAACTTGGCATTATGTGGCTGCTGTGTCTTTAAAGCACTTCAAGGGGCCCTTCTGTTGGGTTTCCTCTACTGGCACATTCCAGTCTAGAGAAAAATGAATGCCTTAGGCCCCCAATATTTCTGGACATTTTGAGGCAGGTGAAGGAGTTCACAACCCAAATATACATATTTTGAAGTGTAAAATATTGAAGGAATTCCTGGTATGTTCCTCACTATTTCTTGTCTTCTGTACTGCTTCATTTCCTTCTTTTTTTTCTTGTTTCCATTCTCTCACTACTTTAGTAGAGATCAAAAGTCATTACATTGTTCTGTTTGATGGATGAAATCCCTCTAGACTCATCTCTGCAACGGTAGACAGATTTGCAAGCATATTTTTCTGGAAAAAGTTAAAAAAACATTTGAATATTGTTCAGTATATTATAATATTTTGTCTGTTCATTTTTAATCGCCTCTAGAGTGAGGCTTTGTGTCCTTAATTTGAACACAAAGATATCTTTTATGCCTGAGATGTAAATTAGCAGTGGGCAAAGCAGTTCCAAAAAGAAAAAAGAAGAGCAACTGAACATTTCACCTTGCATCAGGAAAGAATTAACCCACATTGAGCTGTGGAGGACATAGGCCCCCAGCTGAGGCCCTCTTTTTATCTCCATTCCCTCCTGTGACTTAACACAGGCCAACGCCCACCCATCCCACACAAGGCTCTCATTCAAGAGCTCTGCTCCCAAGACATGAGAAACATCCAATGCTTTGGAGACCAGCACGGCAGATTTAAACCTCCCACACTCAAACCAAGCCTCCTCCTTTACTTATTCTCCAAAATAGTCTGACAGGGTTCCAGTAGCAGTTGTCTACAGATGCTGTTTTCTGAGTTGGGCTATACAACATGACAACCCACACAAGCAGGCAACTGAAGATCTTTAATCACCCGTAGAAGGGTATATGGCAGGGGCGAGGTATGGTGGGGTAAGGAGAGAGGAGATGAGGTTTGACTGCACTTGGCCTGAGAGTAGTTACCAGAATTTTGGCAAAGACAGGGTGAATTGATTGGAAAAGGCAGTCTGTAGTCTGTCAGCCAGCCCTGGGAAAGGGAGTAGAAGATAAATGAAATGAGTTCCTTGGCCATGGAGGAGAAAAGAAAGTGCTGGATTATCAAAAGCACGTGGACATCAGGGAACCATCTGGGTCTCTTTCTGCTGTTTGCAGTTTATCTCTAAAGATTTAGTGGATGCTGCTCCTCATGGGTGCAAATGTTTACTCATTCTTACAGTGGAAACAGTAACACACAATTAGAAATATAAATTATAATACTGTATTGTTTACAAACACACTAGTTGGGAAAGAATGAAAGTTGGTACTGTTTTTAAGTGGTTTTAGTCTATATTTTAGTTATATAAAATTAATCATGGTTAACTAGACTGCATCTGATGGCCAGATATAATAAATTCCTCCTCTCTATCTGCGTCTTCAAATCCTTGATATCTGACTCAAAATAAATAAATAATCTGAATCTGATTTCAGTCCTCTCCTTTAAAATCATCCTGCTGCATTTGCCTCCAGCTTCTTTGGTTAAAAAAAAAAAAAAAAAAAAAAAAAAAAAAAAAAAAAAAAAACCAGAAAGTCTGGTCCCCTACCATTGCCCATATACATCCAAGAGAGTACTGAAGAACATGATATTTCTCCCAACATGTATAATCAGTAGTGAAATCTGGCCACGTGACTTCAGGAAGAGTTTTCCCAGCAGCATGTCTGTGTTGTATCTTGCTGTAGGAAATAGCAAATCTCTCTACATGATTTTGGTACAGCATACCCCATTCCACTGCCCCAGACAGATGCATGCGATAACACTGTGCTGAGACTACATACTATAAACAAGGTGACAGAGATAAGAACGAGTTGGCAGAGAATAACTATTTCCTCTTCCTGATCCTCTGCCAGAGGCACTGCCACTATGGAAGTTTACTTACTCAAGGAGGGGTCCCACAATCAGTGCATTGCTGACCTCCCAGAAAGGTGTCCATTAGAGAGGAGAGTGGTAGGAGTCTGCCCATCCCCAGCTCTCTTGCCACACTCCTGTCAGCACAGTGTTTTAAATTTGAAGGTTTTATTCTTGATGTGCATTGTGACCATCCTCCCCTGCAAAGGCTCAATGTTTTCCACAAGCATTATTTCATCAATTATTTGTCCATCTACGCTGAAAAAACACATAGCACAGTCCTTCAAGGAGTTCCTCTTATGGGATGCATTAATACTGCTGCACTAACAAACATTCCTTACAGTCTTCCATAGGATCCTTAGCGTTGTCAGAACATTGCATAGTTTATGCTAAATCACTGCTATCTTCATCTGTTTACTAGACACACCATACCATTCTTCAATTCTGAAATATTCCGTGGTTTGTTTGGTAGGGCTTTTATGCAAGCATATACCCTTGCCTATTGGCTTTGTTCCAGCCTGAGAAGCCATGTTTTTGTTTGCATAGTGTTGCGGGCACTACAAAAAGATCTCGCATATTCCACTCTGAAAGCTGCAGTATTTCAATGCTGTGTGAAGCTGTTATTGCATCTGTAACCCCCTCGCTCAGAGGGCCCAGTGAAGGTTGCTACTGCATACGTATGTATTTTAACTGATTAAACAGTTTGTCTTGGTTTCAGCTGAGATAAGAAGTGTTGTCATTGTGAACTGGATTTATAACACTGAAAGTACTAAGGAGAGGACTGACGATATGAAGTACTTCAAGACCCAGACATTGTCTTCTCATGAGATGGAGTACTTTCACTGAGTGCTCAAAGCTGAACCTTGCTATAGAAGAGCTTCTAATTTTACTGAGGCCTGACCAAGTACATACTTGGTATTCACCAAACAAGAAGTTACTGGATTTGTCAAAGATGTAAAGGGAAATTGTGTTATCCAGGAAGCTGGAGCAGATAACCTCATGGTGAGTTCCAGCTCGACACCTAATGAGAAATCTGATCTACACTGTAAAAACAAGAGCAGTCTGGTCATACTACAAATGGTATCCTATGGGCCCACAGCAGACACTGCCACTGGGGGATCTCATTTACAGCCCTCTACAAAACAAAAAGAAAGAGTAAATCAAGCACGTTTGGACTGAGATGTGATATATTTCAATAGGGAACAGAGTACAGCATGGTTCAGCTGCAAATAAAATCTAACTGCTCTTAACAGCATTCTGCAAAGCTGCTAAGGACCTATACACAGACAGCAGGATCAATAGAAGCTAAGCTTGCATTTCATAGGTTGAATCAGAGCCACTTCATACTGACAAAATAATAAAACTGCTAAAGAACAATGAGACACTGGCACATGTGCACATTCTCTACAACCACACATAATGGAGGCTTTAGCAATGCAGAAGTCTACCTCCCCGCTCAAAGTTTTATTGGCCATTATCTCACTGGATTTGGAGCAATGGCTCTGAATGCAGTAAAATGTTTCCCTACGTAACTGACAAATTTATTATTGTTATAAAAAAGGACACAAGATTAAAATCCTCAGAGTCCCCGACTTGTAATGGTGCCAAATATGTTTTTCTTTTCATTAGCGTTCAGGGATCAATATGCTCAAACCACCCTCATTTGCTTTTTCCACTCACATAGATGCAGCTGATGTCAGATCATCAGCCATCTGAGTTCTGGTACAAAGTAATAGCTTTGGAGCAGAGCAATCAGAGATACTAAGAGGCTCTTTGCCTATCAGGATGGAAACTGTTGGACACCCACAACATAGCCTCCTACCGGCCTATTTCAGTATGGTGTGAACTCTGAAAATCCTGTTGCTACTCCACCTCACTGGTTGAGAATTATAGACAGCTCTCTCAGTTTGTACATGTGATCAGAAATCATAAGTGATCAAAAAACACAGAAGTGTTAGCTAACCTCTGGAATGTATTCTTCAACAGGCTTTATGTGTGTCCCACCTCCAAGGAAATAATATTAATCAAATGTCAGCACAACATGTTCCGTATGGTAACTGCCTGGAGGTCACAGAGAAAAGGACAGAATTTAACCGGGTATCAAAGCACTTGGTTAGACAAATTTTGCTTCTCCTAGGGAGAATTATTGTCATTCCTCCATATTGTAACCCCTGTAAATAGAACATGAAGCTACAGCCACGGACTCCCTTTTTTCTCGTGGAGCTACTCAGCATTTCAGGCCTCAGCCCAATGACCAAGATCTCAACACCATGTCATTCTGAAAACATTTTTCTCATCTTTTCTCTCTTTTTCTCTGAGAAACTTTGAAAGCCTGATACAAGATGTAAACACGGTTCCCCCTCACTTGGGCATGTCTAAACTTCCCTGCTTGAAGTTGTCTTCCTCAGGAAGGCTGGACCCTTTTCTTTCTTTGACTTTTCTGGACATCCCTTCACTCCGCAGTCTTTCATTCTTCCACCCTCCTGGTCTGCACAGACCTCTGTCTCCTCTTTGCACACAACTCTTTCCTCCATTAGGGGCCCATCCTGGGACTCACCATGGCCAGTGGCATCAGGGAACGAGGTGTGGTGGCCATCCTTATCGTTCTTTGCTGATCGCTTAAGTAACCCTTGCATCAGTTGGACCCATACCCAATGCGATAGCCATGTTTCTGCAGGCAAAGGTATCACAGTGAGCGCTCTGCACATTTTGCTTTACAGAGCCTGCAGTAAGGACTTGCAGTCTTCAGTTATCAGGAATATTTGTTATCACTTAGTTTCTTCTCACCCACCCTTACAGTAGCCCTCACTTTCTTTCTTCCCCCCTTTCTTTGTCTTTCTCAGACCTGGTCCCACTGAGCAAGGGTTGCACTCTTCTCTCACCACAGCATCCTAGGAGTATAGCATAGCCTGTATCATTTGTCTGTGCTTTCTGAGCAATAAATGGAGACAGATGGCTCCAGAGAGCCCTTCATCCCACTGTATACAGGTGTGCTGGAGAGGTGGGAATGCATCACCTGTTAGAGAGTAGAAGACTAGACAGCAAGTTATGAGATGAGAAGCCACACATTCACATGACTACAGTTTGACAGGGCCACCCTCACAGCGTGGACAAAGACCTGAAAGATAGCCCAACTGACTGACCAAGAGCTTCACTTCTCTGGAAGCATAGATGTCCTCTGCTTTCCATTATCACTTTCAATGATGTGTGGGAACTGTTTATTTCTGGTGTCACCAGAAGGTTGTGAGAACCGTAAGGGCACATCAGCTCTGGTCTGTAAGTCTGACATCAGTTCTGTACATCATCATGCCCAGTGCAAGGTTATCATTTAGGTCAACAGCCCTAAATATTTATTTCAAACTTCTTTTCAGACTCTACATCAAGGTTAAGCCCAGTTCTCCAGGATCCACATCAGTGTCCATTTAAGAAAAACAAAGGAAACAGTTCCTTTGAAACTACTAACGATTGAAGCCTTTTAATTCTTTTCCTGTTTGCCATTATTTCTGCCCCCATGAGTCTCAGAGTTTGCTGCTTTATCTTCTAAGCCTCAGAAGCCTTGTTTTCCTCAAGGACACCTTGGATTTATGAACGTTTCTTCCTTTATTCACCATGCCCATTCAATTTTATTTATTTATTTATTTAAGATTCGGGAAGTCACTGCAGTACCAATTGACTCTCTTTCCCTGCCAAGTGAACCCTGAGTTGAGAAAGCGTTTTCTGTATGCAGAGAAGCCTTTCTTGATCATTTCCTAAGTAATATTGTATGCCTACTGTAAGAAAGAAATCTCTATATATGCTTACAAAAATATAATACCAAAAGATAAATCTAGATTGATCCTTAAGTTTACCACCCTTATCTTTGAAACCCTATACATGTCTGTGTATATACATATATATACACATATATATATGATCTTCATTCGGTGAAAAGATTGTCTCCTTCGTAAGTCAACAGATTCACATTTTCTGAAGCCTAATTCTCTTTAATAGTGTTTATATTCTTTTCTCCTCTCCTTTACCCTTCTTTCTTCACTCACTGTCAACAGGAATCCTATTCTTACCAAGCATGTAAACGGGAATCTTGATGCCCACATCTTTAATGCCCTTTTTCCTTTTGAGTTCAACCTAAGCAATGCACAGAGGCTTCATACCTTTATTAGCAGTGAATGCTACTTACAAAAACAAAAGAATTAAAGTTCCTCTCATGATTTCACAAGTCTAACTAAACAGATATTCTTTCAGTTAAGGATATGTTGTCGTAACAGATTTAAAAGTCATTTTAGGTCTTTTAATTCCTCTCGCCAATTTTTGCAGTTTTTCAGTCCAACATTGTCCAAAATGCTGCTCAAAATATTTTTCCCATACTGTTGTGACAAACCTCAAATGACTCAACAAATACCTAGCTAGATGAGAAAACATGGAAAAGAGTCAGTATGACAGATCACCAAAACGTGTTGTCAGACTACCCATGCTGGCAGGGACAAAGAAAATACTGAAATAAGGAACCAAAACCAGGCTGATTTACCGAAGGTGCAAGGAAAATCATGCTTTCACATGAAGTGAGCAAAAGTTATGCACCTCACTGACATGCTGCGGAACACAACAGTATAACAAAGGGCAGAGACTGGCCATGTGCATTAGGATCACAGGATCTTGCTCGATGTGGAAAAGCAAGAAATTTTCTACCTGATCGCTGTGTGTGAGCCACTGGGAAGGATACATGGGAAAAAGAATTTCTAGTTAGTGACTCTTGTGTCAAGAAGTTGATGAAATTGTCTTCACAACACATGTTCTTACATGGATGAAGCTACAAACACCCTTTGGGCATTCTTGGCTGAGAAGAACAAGGCACTAGATGAGAAGCAGTCTAGGTCTGAGAAACAGTCCTGATAGAGGACTTCCTGATACACTGAGGTGCAGCAAGACAGTACAAACTGCATGAAAAGCTCTCATAACAACAAAGCCAGTGAAGGGAGATTAAAATCAGAAAAAGAAGCAGAGTCCCCTGCCTCCCCTTCCAAGCATTTCAGAAGTGCAGGTAAAAATTCAGCCTGAGGTATAGCCAGGAAGGCAAGAGACAAACATTTTCCACTTCTATCTGCTTGTATGTAGGTTATCCTCTGAAAGCTACAAATATGTTCCTCATAATGAAAACCACCCCCCTCACACAAAAATTATGCATTCTATATGCACTCTTCAGTGTCACATCCTGAGAGGTTTACAGTACCTTCAGCCACTCTTCTTGGGGGTGTATAAAGCATCAATCCTCTTTCCCCCCCTCCACAGTAAGTTTTAATCTTCATTGTCATCTTCCTAGCAAAATGGAACCCCACCTTATCCCTTCCTATTGTGGCACTAAGCAGATGTTCATCATTGCATCAGGCTGGTAGCAGTCTCAGAGATCCTCAAAATTTTTACTGGAAATCAGTTTATGATTTCTGATTCTGTTCCTCATCAGGAATAGAATCCATTAGGAAGGGCATTCAAAACAATCGTCAAAGTCTTTAAAGTGTCCTCCAATTTATATGCACATTCCAGATAAACAACTGGAATAACTGCACTGAGGAATATTTTAGAGTATCACTTCTGTTTTACTGGGATGATTTCTGCAACATACTGCATGTCTTACCTACTTGATAGTTCTTAGACAGAACAAGAGGGAAATACCAAAAGAAACATCATAAAAAAAAAAAAAAAGAGCTAAAATATGTTTTCATCTCAGAATCTTCTACTGAGAAGTGAAAGCTGTACAGGATGTTTTAATGCTGGCTATCTTGCCTTTTCAGCAGTATTATGTTTCCGTTCCTAGCCCTTGCTCTGGATATTTGAGGATTCTTGAGAGACCTAGCAGGCTGCGGATTAAGTAGAAATTAGATATTTAATGGTGAAGGATAAGTGCATGTAACTGCACAGCTCTATATTTTAGTACTGTAGTATTATTAACACCTGTAGTATACAAATATTTCTGCATCACCATGTAGAATAACTTATTTTATCTAAAACTAAAACACATTCAACTTAAGGGCAAAACAACAGTGCTGTTTGAGTAATCATAGCTCAAGAAGCAAAGAAGAATATCACATGCAGATAATACTATTACGTCTTGTAGCCTGAAAGTAGCAGAATGGAATTTTGTCACTGAGTTGGAAGGAGAAAAGAGCCAGGAAATTTCCTCATTACAAATACAGATAATTAAAAGATTGATTTTCCATCATGCAATAAATTCCAAGATATCAATATTTAGATTTTGAATAGGGAAAAAAACAAACAAAAAACCCAATACCTTTGGAATCATTTTTCAAAGTCAAAACATACAAATATTTCATGAAGAAGTCCTCTGTAAATACTTCATTTGAATGCTTTGCAGAAAGCCTAACTGGAGTGTTTGGATAAAATCATTACCTTTTATACTTTTACATAATTGAATGGAATTGAATATAATATGTGTAAAATGAAAATGTCAAAGGAGTCAATGCCTATTTCTGTGAAACCTTTCAATTTGTCACTGAACACTAAAACAAAGTTTTCCGCAAGGTAAGTGCACAAGCAGACATCAGAAAAAAAAAAAAAAAGGATTTCCTGTAAGACAATTTGTACCATTATTTCATGAAAAAAGTATTATGAGCTTAAAAATAGCAGTCAGACACACTTCACCAAAAGGCAGTGAGATCTAGATTTGCTTGTGTCCTTCAAACATCTCCTACTCTCATTCCCCACCTGTACCCCCTACTGAGTTTTCCTGGAGGGGCTGAGGAGGTGCAGGAGCTTTCCTGACAAGCTAGCATCAAGCTTCAGTCCACACAGCTTACGAGGGCTGGGACTCACAGGCCAAAAAAGCTGCACAACAAATAAAGGCCAGGCACGTTGACTTGCCCTCTCCTGGAGCTCTCATTCCAAGTCACAGCATCAATATCAAGTCAAAAGTTGTGAGAGAGAAATTCCCATCTGTTTCAAAGACCTGTAGATGGAAAAGTTGTAGAAAAAATTGCTAACCCTGAAGAAGCAACAGCCTATATGAAATTAAATTTAAGAAGGAGGTACTGCAGCCTATTGATCTGAGCTTTTCCAGAATAAAATATGAACTGTAACGCCCTTTCTTCACAACAACCACAACTATTATATTGAATAAAAAAACCCCAGAAGGGTAACAAAATAATGTTACAAAACATGGAAGAAAATAAACCAGGGAGATTTAGAACATTATTTGCCCCAAACATGTTCTCCTAACATATTTTGCCACAGAAAAAAAGTTTTACTTCCTTTTCTCAGGCAAATGTTTGTAAATCAGAGAGGAATAAGGCCAGCAATATTTCCTTGCTGATTTGAGGGAACCTTTTAGTTCTATAGTACTTGACTCATGCTACTAGGTGAAGTTGATGTCCTTGGGGTTAGCTGGGATCACAACACAGGAAGTTGTAGAGATTTTCAAGAAGTGAATCTCTCCCGCAGCGTTCTGTGTCCTCTGTCTAAACATCCATCTCTTCACAATTTATAGGATTACACATCCCATTCCTACAAGTAACTCCAAATACTCCAAAGTAGTTTTCAGGTAGGTTGGTTTATAAACATTCTTCTTCTTCATGCCCTAAATGATCTTCCTACTCTCCATCCCAAGACTCCGAATGTTTTTATAATTTTTTCCTTCTCCTATTCTGCCAGCACCAAAATAGGACCTCTGTAATAATGGATAGGGATATATTTTATTATTTCCAGGGAGCAGAAAGGACTTAAAAGCAAGTCCTGGAAAGTTCCGAGGCTTTCCGTTTAGTGTCATGAAGTTGTTTAATTTTTCTATGATTTTATGCTCATCTTCTAACTCAAAAAATTTGAGCTTTAACTAAAGCTTCTGTCTTTATGAATGGATAAAGACAGTTTCAGTGTATATTTCACAAATATGCCTAGAATATCTCTTGATTACATCTACTATGGTGTGTTCTAGAAAGATTGACGTGACTTACAAGAAAAGATGCAGCCCAGACATATATATATATATGAGGGGATAGTGTCCACCCTCAGCAAGTTTGCTGATGACACGAAGCTGGGGGGAGTGGCTGACACGCCAGAAGGCTGTGCTGCCATTCAGCAAGACCTGGACAGGCTGGAGAGATGGGCAGAGAGGAACCTGATGAGGTTCAACAAAAGCAAGTGTAGAGTCTTGCACCTGGGGAGGAATAACCACATGTACCAGTACAGGCTGGGGGACGACCTGCTGGAGAGGAGCTCTACAGAGAGGGACCTGGGGGTCCTGGTAGATGACAGGTTGGCCATGAGCCAGCAGTGTGCCCTGGTGGCTAAGAAGGCCAATGGGATCCTAGGGTGCATTAAAAAGAGTATTGCCAGCAGGTCGAGGGAGGTGATCCTCCCCCTCTACTCTGCCCTGGTCAGGCCTCAGCTNGCCTGGACGCCTACCTGTGCAACCTGCTGTAGGGAACCTGCTCTGGCAGGGGGGTTGGACTCGATGATCTCTTGAGGTCCCTTCCAACCCCTGTGATTCTGTGATATAATCCTACACCAACCATAGCACCAGTTCCCATGTATTTGCGTGTTTTCATGCAAAAACACCACTCACAGGACAGGAGTACCCCAAGTATTGAAATTATTTATGTGCAGATCACATGTGAACATGTGGATAGTGACTAACAGTGGCCACATCCCAGCTTCTTCTTCAGAAGCCTCCAAAGCAATGTCCATGTGATGGTGCGCAGGGTGCCCGTGGAGCACAGGGCACCCTGAACTGAGCACCCAAAGACAGGCAGACACCTTTCCTCAACAGATCCAGCCTATTCCATAACTCCTTGCTGTATACGTGAATGAAGAAGTTACCTCGTAAGCTGGTTGGAGCTACCAAGTTAAAAAACAGACGGGTTGAGGGATGTGAGGTCATGGAGGGACAGTCTTCAGCAGATCCTTACACAACCCTTCTGCAGGGCTGTAATGCTCCGAAAAGGCCAACAAATACAGCTCCCAAAAAGGGGATGGAAGCATTGCCTAAAGCAAAACATTTAACGAGACAAGGCCAGTAACATCAGCTGCACTGTGCTAATAAAGGTTGTTGAATGGGAGAAGTTTCAGTTTGATACTTAGCCTATGAAGGAACCCAAGAAAGGATGGCAGTGTTTAACTTGGACACACGTCCAAAGCTCATCACTAGCAATTTGTGAAAACCACTGATAGCACAGGAATGGGACTACTGAAAACTTTTTTCTATAGCTGTTAAATCAGATCAAATCTTTGGGCTTACATATTTACTGAACCCTCACTTATATAAGTTCTCAAAGACATTTCTGTGGGAGTTCTTTTTCCCAAATGAACACTGCATAAGAATCTGGTTTAGCCTAATTTGCAATTAAAAAAGCCATGAAACCACAACATGAGAAACTGCTTTTGGAAGGACTGACAAGGAGTATTGATACTGTTGCCAAGGTAAGAAAGATCATTCATATACGCTTGATGAAAATCAAATGCAACTCCAGCTGTTTGCACTTCAGTGGGATATGGTCCATTACACCCAGAGGGGAAAAGTCCCTGGGAATTCACTCCATGCGTTTAATGTCTCAGATGTGGGATACAGGACAAATACGTCTCATAATCAACATACCTCCTTTATCCCCACACTGGAAACATAAATTGCATTTTATATACAATATGTTTTGTAAAATAAATGTGAACCTGCTTCTAACTCTTAATGTTAGAAATCACCTACTTGTCAGACAGATGGACCTCGCTCTAAAGCGCCAAGGAAAATGTTGTGGTAAGAGGACAACTTCCTTACTGCTGAATTATTTAGGAGTTCTCTCTTCCTTCTCCCTGGGATTCTTTGCGACTCACCATGACAACTCTAACATTTCAAGGGGCTTGCAGAGCTCAGCTTCTGACTTTGAGCCTGGAAGTAGCCAAGTCATGTTATTCAGAGCAAATGCATGTATCACCATCACAGGACCAGTAACAACAGTATCAAAAGAGTGTCTTCATTTGGGTCATCAGTTAAGGGATTAGTTTTAGCCTTTGAGCTGCATGGCTGCTTCTGGAGGAAAGGTTTGGCTGGTGCTTTCTCTTAAAAGATGAGGAAATGTGGCTACCTGCCCACATGGTACAAAGTGCTGGGTGCCAATAAATACAATGGAAGGAAATAGAAAGTAGAACTGCTTTTAAGATCAGGCTCTTAGAGCAGTGCGCATGCTCAGATGAAATCTTGTAAGTGGAAATTCCATTAGAATCATCCCGCTTTCTGTGCATTTATACTGCAAGGCTTCTTGCTCAAGATATCAGCAAATTCAGTGAGCAGACCCAGTCCAGATCTGGTTAGACACAGTAGCAAGCATTATGAATCCGCTGAAATTTTCAGCAGTAATTGCTATCACATTTCCAAAATCTGTGGAAGAAGCTACAGAGATATATATATTCAGATTTGATTTCAAATGATCCAGTTTAACCCTGTGGATTTTCTGCCTGTCTCTCTAGATCTGGACTGGAGGTCACACTGATCACCTTCACTGAAGCCAGAGAACCAGCCTGCCAGGACTAGAAATGAGAGCAGGCTTCAACAATGACACAACACAACTGAATCTTGACCCCAGGGCATCAAAATTTTCTGGTAAAGCAAGAGATTTGTGAAACGAGCAATTACGCCAGAGTTCTCAGAAGTCAGAGGAAGTTAAAGGAAAAACATTGAAGTATTTTACAGAAAATATATCAACCTTGTACCCTTGCTGGGATGCCAAACAAGAACTTTGACACGGTTAATATCTTGTCCTGTGCAGCTGGGCTGAGACTTTGATTTCTTCACCATCCATTGAGGGTTTTGCCCTTTAAGATTTGGGGGAAGAAGATTGCAGGTGTGTGTGCTTGTGATGAAAGCAGGGAAAAAGATGGAGGGGATCATTTCCAAGAAAGGGAGTGGTTTGGGTTTTTTTTGAATATTTCTTCTTTCAAAAACTACCATTCTCTTTGCTCATTTTTGCCTTATCAGTGGAGTACTGAAATATTATCGCTTCAGCGCTGAAATTCTCTTCAGAATGGAAAGGTGATGGTGAATGTATTGTCCATGATTTCAATTCATCCTTGTGAGTACTTGTTATTCCAAGCTCCATCGCACATTTACTTTTGAATATTTCTGCTTTCTGCCTTCCCTCTCAACAAGATTTTATAAGTGTCTGCAAAGTAAACACACTCAGCTGTGGGTTCAGACACATCAGAAAAGCTGTGCGTAAAGCACAGGAAGCTTCCTCAGGTTTTGGGATATCTAAATGGCATCTAAGAATAAAAAAAATATCTTAAGTAACTTGCTGGTTTTGCAGCTCAGACTCACGATTTTTTCCAATGTCTGCCATGGTACTCCATCGTTGAGGGGCTGAAGAGTCCAACTCTATTCAGCTGCTACTTGGACAAAAACAGTTCCATACCCTTGATCAGCTTGATATCCTTCTCCATGTGTTTCCTATTCCTCCCTGTTTGGACTACAAGCTGCTACACAAGTATTTCTCTCACCATTTCTGTGGTATTCCAAAAGTAGTTTTCTGAGTCCTGCAGCCAAGGCATCAAGCAAACCCCAGCAGTTACTGTTCAGGCAAGGTTACATGTGAAGACTTTATTCCTTCACTTCTACTATTTCAAAGCAGGCAGAGACAGTACCATATCATAGATCCCCCACATGTAATATGGTAGATTAACTGACCTGAGCCACTCTTTTTCTTGGCTTCTACTCAAACTCTGGCTCTGCTCATTTCAACAATTGTTTGAGCTGCAACTACCTCAAAGGACGTCTTGCTGGCAGCAAAGCCCTCTCCAGTTTGCACCTGAAGTCTGGTTCTCCACTTTCCATCAGAATGGAAGAGCCTTTGAATCACATTCTCCTCTGGAGGGTTGCAAGCACATGTGATTTTCCAACTGCAGAATGTTCTGAACAGAGAAATTTCTAAAGACACACTGAGATAAGAAAGCGCTGATTTACAGGTAGACTACAGCAGGAGAAGCTGGAGTATTTCTTTAGCACACTATTGAAACATCTGTCTTTTCCTTTAGGATGAACATGGTGTTTTACATACCATCCTGTTTGTCCATGGGTATGCAATAAACTCCTTCCTGATCTGCAGGGCTGAGGCCACAGAATTTTTGCAGATGCCATTAGCCCGTGAAAGACCCTTTTGCTGTCCCTGATGACTGTGATATCAAGTCCCAAATCAGCCCATGCTCTTTGCATAGAGGTTCATCAAGAAAAAAATGCATTGGAGAGCTGGGTGCTGAATTTTGATTTTAACAAGCCCCTTCTAGGATACTCCACTGCCATGTATCTAATACTATGGATATCTTGCTGCGACTCAAAAGTTAATACATATGTAACGTATAAAAACACTGATAAAAAAGGAAAAAGAGTTGTTTGGCACTTTCATATCTAAATACTTCCATAGCCTTTTCTTGAAACCAGAGCAATTTTTGTTTTTCCAAGAAACAAAAAATATTCAGCTCCTTCTTTGAAGTGCAAACAAATGCATTAGAAATAATAGGATTTCCTGCAGAACTCGCATTTCATTTCCTAAGAAACCAGGGTTTTAAGTTCTGGATCTTTGTTTTACTTTTTTTTTTGTTTGTTTTAGTAAGATCAGGTTCTACTTAGATGAGGTACTGGATAATAACTAGCTCGTGCCCAAATAAATAGTTAATACAACAATACTTGAAGAAGAATTCTTCTTCTCCAAGAATTGATAAAGATGGTGAGGCCTAGCGAAGGCAAATGAATTTTTCCACAGTGATCTCCAAACAAAGTAATAGTAAAAATCCAAAGATACCACAACATCAATTTCATCCCTTCAACAATTCAATTTTCAGGATATTTAAAAAAAAAAAAAAAAACTTTTACAAAAAATTTCTAGACAAAAATATTTCCTCTCATGTTCTCATGAGCAGAAGGGAAACGAATAAATTTTTTTGCCAGTCTCCATTTTAATGAAATTCCTTTCAAACAGGCATTGTTCTTTTAGAGAGGAGAAAAAGAAAGATTTGTGCTTATTTTCCTTTTTAACATTTTCACATAAGCGTGAACGTATAAAGTGAAGTGAGCAGGAAAAAAAAAACAAAGGAAAGTAGGAATTGTTAATAGTTTTCAAATTCAAGAAGAATTTTTTAAAGAGTTTTGACTAATCTTCAATGTAAATACCTGAAGATATATAAAAAGTAAAGCATTTTAAAAGGCCATTTTTCTTTCCTTTTTCTTTGTTTTAAAGCTATAGTCCAACATGTTGTATAAAAGAGTATTAAATGTTTTCACTTCACCCTGCCAAATGCTTTTCCAAATTCTCTGTAAGATTGCCTACGTAGGCCATCATTCAAAAAGGCTCTGTAGTACAAAGTGGGCCAAATAGAAGTGTTGCTCTGTAAGAGCAGGAATATTAAGACCTATGGCACAACTTCAGCTGGAACCAACACAGAATAGAGAAGTAAGAGGACTCTGATGTGTGGCACAACATTAGAGCTGAGAGCTTGCAACGGCATGAAGGAAAGCAGTAACAGACTATATGATGAGGGACATTCTAGGAAAGAGAATCTGCTGACAATAAGAGTATGAGTTAAGGGAACAAACATTCACCAAGAAAGCTAGTTGGTCAGAAGTCAGGTAGCATGCAGTCTTGATCCCTGCACTAGCCCTACAGCCCCAAAAGTAACATGGCTGAGGCTAACCTTTTAGATAATAATCACAGAATCACAGAATTGTAGGGGTTGCAAGGGACCTCGAGAGATCATTGAGTCCAATCCCCCTGTCAAAGCAGTTCCCTACAGCAGGTCACACAGGTGGGTGTCCAGACGAGTCTTGAATATCTCCAGGGAAGGAGACTCCACAACCTCCCTAGGCAGCCTGTTCCAGTGCTTCATCACCTGCACCATGAAGAAATTCTTCCACATATTGGTGTGGAACTTCCTGTGCTCCAGTTTGTCACCATTTCCCCTCATCCTGTCCCCAAACACCACTGAAAAGAGATTCCCCACATGCATTTGCCTCCCACACTTAAGGTATTTGTACACATTGATAAGATTCCCTCTCAGCCTTCTTTTCTCCAGACTGAACAGACCCAGATTACCAAGCCTCTCCTCATAAGTGAGATGCTCCACACCCTTGATCATCTTTGTNTGGACACTATCCCCTCATCAAGGTCGTTGAAGATATTGAACAAGATCGGACCCAGCACCGACCCCTGGGGAACACTGTTAGTTACAGGTCTCCAACTGGACTCCGCGCCACTGATAAGAATTGCTTCTGCTTCTGGAAGTAATGCAGCCTCTGAAAAAAGACCAATGTCTTTTTATTTGCATAGTGTTACTAAGAGCTTTGGTTAAGTCTGTTGTGGTTAGCGCCACATTGTCACGAGCTGAAACAGAAGTGTGTAGACGTACCTTTGCTCTTTTGAGGCATAACAGCATCAGTAATGCATTTATCAAGAAAGGAATGGAGAACTTCCAAAGGAGACTGGACAAACAATGTTTGAAAATCAATGTTTAAGAGAAGTGTTTCATCATAATTTCAGAAAACCAAAGCCAGCTTGTTTCACCACCAGCTTATTCTCTTTCAGCTTTTAGAGCTAAACAACTTCTCTGCCTGTACGAGATGTATCAAAATGACTATCAGTCAGAAGAGGTAGTAGAGGGTTGTGAGTTCTTTTCTTTCAAGAAATCTTCACAGTTACTTTTCTCCAGCTGTGGAACACTGTAATATTAAGCAATATAGCCTCATACATTGTGACAGTTGTGTCCTTTGCCTAACCTTTGAGGCCTGTTATTTCCTTCACTAAAAGGCCAATAGATGCAATTTCTTTAAATACAGTTGTTTCCATCAACAATATCGTTTGGCCAGCCAGGAACCTAGCTCTTCAAGGCTAGCCTTAACAAGCACCATTTGCATGGATAATCCTGGGGCTTTCACTCACAAGTCATAATAATAATTTTACCCAATGACTGATGTGTGTTTTCAAGAGATGTTAAAAAGAGAACTCAAATTTGACCTGCTACATAGACATATTTTCCTCACGTGAATCTCAAGTGATTGTTACTATCATTACAGCCAGCACTATTCAAAAAGAGAAGTTTGAAGAAGCACTTCAATGGCCAGCATTAGGAATTTGAGGTATCACATTATTATCAGGCTAAGAATTGACCTAAGACTGCTTTCTGACCTAGATATGCCACTCTAGAAAAGCAACAAATGCTCTTGATTACACTTCATTCAGGAAAGTAAATAAGATATACTCAGATATACTTATTTCTGTTTATCAGTTTTATGTTTTTAAATTTGTCTCCGCAGAGAAAATCTCCCTACTTTAAGGCTGCTCCTCTCAAGATGACTTATAACCTTCATCTACATTGATGCCAAGATCTTTAAAAGACTTGAGACTTGTCTTCGAAATCAGATGTGACTGAACCATGGCTATTCCATAGGACAATAGTGCATCGTATTGTTTGAAGATACACTCAGATCTTCCATGGCTTGCATTACTTACAGATGCGCTGCCATGGAAGAACAAGAGTTTCAGAAGAAAAGTAATTATTTATCTTCAGAGGTGAGGCAATGCTGGGATTGCCAAGGCCTGCTATGGAATAAGTACAGGGCATCCCCTCTAACTTGTCCCAGAAGTATTCTGATCCAACGTTGCATCTTTAATCCCCAAAAATTGAAATTTGTATTCCAGTTATGCCCAATACTCTTTACGCAAGCTATTCATAGCAGAGAGAGATGACCAAAAAACTGTCCATAACAAGCACTGTTATCTGAATATACAAAATTGGTCTTGAAAACAATATTTCAGAGGAAAAAGCCAATTCTGATGAAATTGTCATTCAGGTTTCTCACTTGAGATTTCTTGACTTCCAGAGCAGCAGCTACCTGCTGATTTTCACAGAATCCATTCAATACATGAAAAAAGAACAGTGTCTTCCAAATGCCCAAGCAAAACCACCTCAGACAAGTTCTTAGCAATCCCAGGCAAAGTACTAGAAGATCTAATATTAAACATACGCAAAAAGTTCAAACTCACACAACCACTGACAGCAATCTCCCAATCAAGCAACGCCCCTCTGATGAGTTGCATCAGAAAGAGATGTGCCTCCATCCACTGCTGGCCCTTAAATGAGCTCAGAGCAATCCTGCCCCAGGGTTCACCCATTCCAGTCACGTGGGGAGCACAGGTGCAGACACTCCACCTGTGCTTCCAAAGCCAACCACACCCCTTCTCCAGGTGCTCCATCACAAGTTCAGGCCATGATCAACGGTTTCCCTACAAGAAGAATAGGAACTTTCCCATGAGTCTCCCTCAAGAGCACTTCAGTCCCATAAGTCTTTCATTGCTTTGCCCAGTAATAACATACCTAAACATTTGATCCGTTCTAAGTACAGATATGTTTCAAAGACTGCGGATACAGTTTCTATGAAAAGATCAAAGTAAAGACCTTGGAACACCTAACACAGCCCTCAGGTTTCAAAAAAGTTTCAGACTGAAGAAATTTACATCACGGGTTTCTAGTAGTTAATACCTTGAGAACAAGACCCGGATTTGTGAGTTGTTTGACCTGAAGTAATTCTGGATACCAAAGAATGAGATCCTAATATCCTGAAGAAGTAAATTGCTCTCTTCATAACCATTTATATTTAAGCTTCATTTTACTAGGCTCCTCTTAAGACTTCAAGCCGATGGCTGACTTCATTCCGACTTGTGAAGGACAAAGGGAGAAAAACTTTGTGTGATTGCTCTTGTGGACCCCGGGAACAACATGTAACCACAAAATTAATAATCTTCTTACACAGTGTGGATTGACTCTGCTCATTTCTATCTTCCGTTACTCTCTTTGTGATTTACTTGATTTAAGAACTTGGTGCATTTTCACTTAGCATTTCCCTTTTCTCTCTTCTGTAGCATATTTATCTCAGCTACTAGTGCCAAAAGAGACACAGACACAGAGGTGGAACCATGGAGAAATAAGCCATGAAAGTGAGCCAAAACAGCAGGTGCTAAGATCATCCTCCTGCAAAGAATATTATCAAGAAATTTCCTAAAATGAAGGCATTCACTTGCACTCCACCCCCTTCTTGAAGGTATTATCAAGAGAGGCTATTTCAGCCCCGAAGGTACTGATGCCTAGGGATCATCACATTATTACAGTACAAAGTGCCCTCCATTATCGTGGCTATAAAATAATTTGCCTTTACTGTATTTCAACATTATGCCATACTTTTTGAGTAGGCTGGATAACCAAAATGGGAATTAAAAAGGACTTGAGGCTTGCCATAATAGAATTAGAAGACGGCCCACATTTCATAAAGGGAAATATCTCTCTTCATACATCTATCATATCAACAAAGACTTCAGCAAAGGCTACAGATTCACAGTAAGACTCAAACCTAATGTTTGTTTAGAAAGAAAGGGAGTATGTCCTTTTTTAAAATTCACCTTTTATCTGTTTCTCAAAGAAATAAAGTGTTTCTGAGTGACAGCAATAGCCTCACTGCCAAAAAGTCCAGCACAGCAGATTAAAAGAAAAGCTGTGCAGAGGCAGCAATGTGTTGTACCACCCAGGGAGATCTTGGGTATGCATCAAATGAGCCCGACCTTCAGTGCATGAGTGTGTTGAGATTTTAAAGAGATTTTCAGTCAAGGAGAAATAGGAGTCTCCATTTCAAGCTATGTTCTACGTTCCAAATGCGTTAAGCAAGATAAATTTCCCAATTTTAGGGAGCCTGCCTAGGAAGCAGTTAAGGTATTTAGAAAGGTAAAAACTTCTCTCCATGCCACATTTACAATGCAGCTAACTGCAAGACTGACTGCCACCCTGCTTGCTGTCCCTGATACAAGCAGCACAGCAGAGATTACAAGGTGGAAAAACAAGGTAATGCAGGAAACCAGCCACTGCCTGTCACAGCATAGCTTGAACAGCAATGCTGGAAGTCATTCATTTATTGGCCTCATTAATTAATTAGCCACAGGTGTAGAACCTGGCCCTCTGAGAAGCTCAGCCTTTTGGCAAACACTCAGAGCCATGCCTCAGCTTCCTCCATCACCTCCCAGAGAGCCCCACATTCACCCGCTGTGCAGCACTTGGCTGTGGTTCTTCTGCATGTATAAATGAATGCACAGGCTGAGAAGGGAGGCATACATGTGAAAATCCCCAGGCCTGGCTTGCTGCCTCGTGGCAACATGGTGCTCTGCCAGCTGAGACGCCATACTGCAGCAAGGCTGGGAAAATCACCCCGTATGTGTCCTCCCAGACCTCAAGGAAACCCAGTCTGTCCAGCGGGGAGACAAATGGCAAAGCACCAGTCCTTGGCCTCCCCCCCCATTATTTTTTTTTTTTTTTTTCTTTTTAAGTCTTGAAGCTGGGTGTGGCTTTTTAGCATTTTTCCCCAATAAAGAAAACCGGGAATGTTACTGACCTCTGATTTAAGAGCCACAGAGATGTTTGATGAATCTTTTTTTCCTTTGTAAAGGAAGAGTTAGTGCTTACAAACACTCAGTTGACATACAAGCATGTAACAGCTGAGTCCACCTATCCAACCTACCTTT